>AP025040.1:13546110-13650991 GCA_036186865.1 Eustoma russellianum | reverse complement strand
AAAAATTAATGTTAAGGGGCCCATTGAAGTTAGAGCAAAAAATCCACAAAATAGTGATTTACCCAATCTTCTCACTTTTCACATTGCCTACTAATAGTGCAAAGAAATAGGTTATCCAGCTTGTGCAATTAGTTACAGTTTTACCTATTGTAGTCCCTAAATGCAATAGGAAAGTTTGCTAAGAGGGGAACTGATTCAGGATAATCAAAATAAAAAACAAGTGATTCTGATGGTGTAAGGTAAAGATCAATTCTATACACACATGCTCCCTACAGAAGAGTCGTCATGCGCATTTGCTCAACATCTAACCTTGTGCTGAAGAAAATCATGTTAACTAGACATACCTGGCTAGCCATAACTTGTTTCTACACTTGTTTAGAAGTTGTAGGTGTTCCAACTGATTACCACTCAAAAAAGGGAAAAAGAATCCAGTAGAGTAATTGATTTCTATTATGACATCAAATTTTTCTTGATATTTAGTGGCTTAAGTTTCCAGTCAACAAGATTTAAACATTTGAGGCAACTTCAAATACTTCCTTTTGGGTCTATATAAACAAAATATTAAAACAAAACTCGATCTTTTCGGTCTATTTAAACAATATATTACAACAGAACTCCACATAGAAAAATTTAGTAGTTCAGGCCCTTGGGATTTTTCCACACACAATACACACATTTTAGATTACCTTCAAATAAATGAGTAAGTTAAATAAATCTATAGAGCCAGACAAAGAAAACTTGGGCATTTCACATTGCAGGTCAAGGAAACAGGGATAATGTTATTCTCATTAGACATGTGGACAATATATGCCCATCAGTGGTTCAACTAAAGCTCACCAGAGTAAAGTATCCTTGCTTTTCAGCTTGCATTTTCCTACAAAAGGAGTGAAAACCCACTTAAAATACAAGAAAAGCGAACAGAATGTAACTGAAGATGAGATTAAGCCTACCAGGCAAGCATTAGGATCTGCACATTGGTATGCTCCACCTCCAAATCAGAACACAGATGCTCAATTCCTTCAGGACTGCTCAAGAAGAAATCAAGTTAGAGATGTTTGGACAAAGAATCTATACTTCAATATTTTGATTTTAAAATTTCTAAAAGGTGCTTCTTGATACCATGACTAGGTGAGAAAAGACTAACATGAATTGATATTAAGTTAGAAACTTCTCAGTTACAAATCTTCATGACCAAGAGGCTATAACACGGGAAGATTGTTTTAGTTGTATTAGTTTAGTATCGGAATGTTTACTAGCACCATGTTTTGAGTTTCTATGAACCAAATCTTGAAATACAAAGTCAGTCACCATGAAGTGATAGCATCCGACATTTAACTCCAACAAGAATTCAACAACTGTACTTACTCAATTAGTCCAGATTGACTATTCGCATAGGAATAGAACAGTTGATCAATCCGCTCCTGCTCTTTACTAGTTGCTTTACCAGTAGCTGAAGGGTGAAGTTTGAAGAGTCAGTAGATTTTAAGGCACAATCAATAATGATAGTGCAGTTCTTTTAAACAACTGTAGGAAGCAGCAAAATCCTAATAAAAAATTCAATAATGTGTGATGCTTCATTGCAGAAGTGTCAGATTAATGCATCAGTAGACATGTATGCCAGATTCATAAGTATCGACAGATGAATGCATTCAGCAAGGAATGATAGAAACCAAAGGGATGCTCAAGATATCACTTCAATTACTACATGCTTGTCTCCTTTCTTCAAGACTTGAACGGCTAATTAAGCCATTCTCACATGATTTTTGAAAGCTCAATGAGTAGGAGAAAATTGAAGTGCCAGACTGTCTGCACAGTTCATGCTCAAATGGGCATATTATTGGGCAACTCCTGAGGATAACTTTTGAGTCTTTTTATTGGAAGCCAGGTTCAAGCAGGTTCAGTCATTTCAAATGTTGGTAATCAATTGAAATAGTCAAGAAGTTATCTGCAAAAACTATTCCTACCCGAATGAGTCGAGAGTTAGACAATCTTCACTTAACCTCAATACGCGAAAAGTATAAGCAGCTATAACGACGAATTTTCCGGTTACATGTTTCCGGTTACATGCTTACATGTAACCTCTGAGAGCTGAAATCAGATACTAATCTTTTGAGCCTTAAGGTTATCATACTTTTTCCAGAGATATCCAGCGACCCGCCAGCGACCCAATCCTACGGGTCAGAGCAACAACAGCTATTGGATCAGGTGCACCCACATGATCCGAAAGATTGTCGTCCAAAAAATACTTCCCGGGGCCAGAGTGTAAGAATTCCCGCCATTTGCCAATACACAAAGCTATGATTTAGGATGGTATAAATCAGCGACCGCTACTAGGGAGACCGATATAGGATAAGCTGTGATTTTTATCCTAGACAGACGAATCCGATACAAAAAAGAAAAATCCTTATAATACATTGAAAAGGCAAACCAGTAAAACAAAACCTAAAACGGGGCAAACAAAGTTATCCTCGCGTAAGCTCAATAAACCAGAACTCCGTATAAGGAAAATATTCAAGTCAATATCAACAGAGGCAAAATCAATCTCAGCAAATTAAAAAAGAACTAGGAAATCAAAGAAGGATAGAATACCCCGTCAAAACTTCAACAAGAAAATTCGTCGCACAAATCCATTTACCTGAGCGAAAGAGATCCGAAGTGGATGACGCACCTGAATTAGTAGCAGTCTTTTTCGACGAAGTCCGAGGCATCTTGTTCAGTATAATTCACCGCGAAATTAACTCTCCAAGCGAATTGAATCGAAGGGAAACTTCAAAATCGCTCGTTTGAAAGCTTTAGAGTTTGACAAGTTTTATAGCTGTACGAGTATTTACTGTGATGAATATATAAAACAGTTATACTTTAGTTATTATTTTATCTAGTGATATTTATGTAATTGCTTTGATTTATTCAATAATTACCTCAAAATTTACCCTCTAGTTTGCGTGGGATTTCTTTTCCTATTAAATCCGTGTGCACCAAGGAGGAAGGGCGTAGGATTCGTACAATGGACAACCGGCTTAGTCCATGTCTTATTTAAAAACGAATCAACACATGGAATACCTACCGTGACATTACTTTCAATCTCATGGTCCTTGATGGGTACATAGTGGCAGAAGCCGTCCACATCGACGAGCAAAAAATCATACCCAGACTTTGAAGGTTTATCGTCCTAGTCTTAATGAGCTTTGTGGAAGATGTAAATCAAGAATTCAGCAGCCTCTTATGTGAGATGATCATATACAGAGGTATCCAAGATATCCACTATAAACTAGGTCAACATCCCTATCTCAATTAGGTCGAAAACTTCTGGCTCAGATATTGAGATATTAGCTTAACCATATCCTAATTTAATATTGTAGATAGAGTTTATCTTGTTAGGAGGTTATTTGTAAATATCCCTTTATTGTAGAGATTTTAGTTAGGAGACTTGTATATGTACACACAGCTTCTGTACAATTGTGATACACACAAAATATTCTGATATCAAATATACGTTTCTTCATGGTATCATAGCAACAAATTTGATCCAGTCATCAAATTCTCAGTCGACGTTTTTTTCCTTCTTTGCTGCAGCATCTACGCGGCTTGTCTTTTGTGGTCTCTGCATTTGTCCAGCAACGTCATCCAATTTCATTCAACAGAGGAAACATACAGTTGCACTTCTTTTGTTCTTCTGCGTCAAACATTTGTAATAGCGGAACAAACCCTTGTCACCACTGACCCAAAATCGTCTTATTATCTGCATTCGTCTGACCATCTTGATCTTATCTTCGTCACTCAACTATTGGGAGAAATGGTAAAAACTACTTTGTCTGGCGGAAGGCTTTTGTCAATGCTTTTCGTTCCAAGAACAAAACCGGTTTTGTTAATGGGACCATCCAGCGTCCGGATGTTACCTCAGTCAATTTTTCCGTATGGCAACAGTGTAATGCTCTTGTACTGGCATGGTTATCAAACTCGCTGGCCAAGGAGTTACAAGGGACGGCTGCTCACGCAGACTCATCGCGTGATGTGTGGGTTGACCTGGAGGAGCGTTTCAAGCAGGGAGTCGACGCCCGAGTGTATGAACTTTGTTGTGCAATTATGTCACTCAGGCAGGACAGAAGTACGGTCTCAATCTACTATGGACGGCTCAAAATTCTTTGGGGAGCACTGCAGTCCTTTGATGAGATTCTCATCTGCAGTTGTGGACTATGCATGTGTGGTCTATCCAAGGAGATGGAGAAAATTCGCGAAAAGGAAATGGTTTTTGATTTTCTGATGGGCCTTGATGAAGTATTCAATACGGTACGTTCCTATATTTTGAGCATGGACCCTTTACCATCTCTTTGACGTGTATATATGATTGTAGCGTAGGAGGAGAAGCAGCGCGCTGTTGCACAGAACTTGCAGTCCCAGTTTGAGGTAGCAGCTATGGCCGCATAGAAACCTTCCGTCGATGGACGATCCTCCAAACCGAAAGGCAAGGGGGAGCGGCCCCGCTGTGAACATTGCAGTAAGGGTGGGACATTTACGTGCAACTTGTTATTATCTTATTGGTTATCCTGCTGATTGGAATGCAAGTCGCAGTCGAAAGGGTAAAGTGCCCGATGGCCATAGCAAGGCCACCACTGTGGAAGTTTCGAAGGGAAGAATGCAGCACGTCCAGGCTTCGCTTGATGCTATAGTGCCGCCCGCGTTTGTAGGTCTCACGCTTACACAGCAGCATCAATTGGCACAGTTCGTTGAACATTTGAACAAAGGTAATTTTGGACCAACTGTTCTAATAGCAGGCAAGAAAGATTCGAGTATTATTCCTTTTACAAATTCTCTATCGTCTCATTGGCTTTTTGATAGTGGAGCCAACGTACATATTGTCAATGATTTATCACTATTTACCACTATCATTACTGACAAAATAGCAGCCACTGTACAAATTCCGGATGGTATGCAAGTGTCCGTCCGTGCCATTGGAACAGTTAGACTCTCGGATTTTTTGGTTCTGCATGATGTTTTGGGAGTTCCGGAATTTGCATTTAATTTAATTTCTGTCAGTCGATTGGTAAAGGATCTGAAATGTGTGCTGATCTTTAGCCTGGATTTTTGTGTTATGTAGGATATGCCATCGAGGAAGATGATTGGAGTGGGTAGGCAGCTTGATGGTCTCTACCGTTTGGTTCAGAATTCGGTCAGTCATAGTCTTGCGGCAATAAAATGCGATGAGTCAGTGTGGCATTGTCGCATGGGTCATCTTCCTCTCTCAAAGTTTCGTTTTCTACCCTCTATTATTGTTTCTAATAAAAAAGTTTTTTGTGATACTTGTAGTCGGGCAAAGCAAACACGTTTACCGTTTCCTGTTAATACTAGCATAACTACGCATACTTTTGATCTCATTCATTGTGATATTTGGGGACCTTATAAAACACCTAGTTTGTATGGTGCACAATATTTCTTAACTATTGTTGATGATTAAAGTTGAAGTACTTGGGTGTATTTGATGGGATCTAAATTCGAACTAGTCATTGTTTGTTGCATTTTTTCAATTGGGTCCGTACACAGTTTGGGAAGCCAGTCAAAAGGGTCCGGAGTGACAATGGGTTAGAATTTACTAATGCAACTGTTCTTAATTATTATGTTACTCAAGGAATAGAAGACCAAACCACTTGTGTCTATACTCCGGAACAAAATGGTATTGCTGAGCGTAAACATCGTCATATTTTAGAGGTAGCTCGGGCTCTTCGTTTTCATGCTAGTTTACCTATCACTTTCTGTGGGGAATGTGTTCTCACTGCTGTTTATCTTATTAACCATATGTCAGTTGCTCTTCTACAAAACAAAACGCCATATGAGGTTTTGATGGGGAGTTTGCCTACTTATTTGCATTTTTGTGTTTTTGGTTGTTTATGCTATGGTTATGTTTATCATGGTACTCGCGATAAATTCGCACCGCGTTCTGCGCCATGTATTTTTCTTGGTTATCCACACTCTCAAAAGGGCTATAAAATATTTGATTTGTTCAGCCGCAAGATTTATGTTAGTCGTGATGTGTCATTTCATGAAAATATTTTCCCTTTTGCTGTCAACTCTTGTCTTGATGCCCTCAGTATTCAAGTGTCGACTCCTACAGTACCACCTTCCTGGGATGCTGAGGTGTCACCTATCCTAGCCCCTTCGCCGCTTTCAGCCGAGCCTACACAGGTCTCGGCTGATTCCTCTCAGCCTTCCGTCACCCCAGCTGTTCCTAGTGTTAGTGCATGTGCCCTAGGCCATGATTTGGATGTTTTATGTTATACATTTATTATTAATAAAGAGGTTTTATTATCATTATTGTTGGTTAGTATGTTACACAATTATGATATATGTCCCTGGTTCATTATTGTTATAGAGATAAAATAATTTATAACCAGTATGAGTATTGATTTGATAATCATGAGATGATTATGTGTATAGTGATACGAATCAATCTCATAGATACTTGTTAGAGAACAGTGTATTGGATAGACCTATCATGAGATTACTACATGGATTAGCGTCATAAGTAAATCTCATGATAGTTATGTTTTAATCCTTAGACTTGAGATTGCCATAGTTTCCAACATAAGGACTATTATATTTTGACATGATCAAACATTATCCGTAACTGAATAATAATAAAGGTTATGATTGAATATGATAGTAATTATGTAGAGGATATCGAACAATCAAGATAGAATTTGTTCCTCTCTTTTGAGAGAGATATCTTTGGGCCCCTCGATTAGTGAGACTGTGAAATGCATGGCTGTGCTCAAATGAATTGATAGTGTGATCAATGTCATTTGTTTTATCAGTCTACTTAGAGATCGAGTAATCATATGTTTGAACAATATAAGTATGACGCTGACCATGACTTATGTTCAAACTAGATATTGTGTGACAAAGGGATTAATGCATGTACTATTATTAGGCTAGTTGAACTTTACTCGTATTAATTGGATAGTCGCAATGTCTTGCTAGAGACCAATTACGACTTGTTGGTTTAATGGAGATATAACCGATTGCCAATTAATATGGGACTATCGGGTCACACACAAGAATGCGTATGGGCTGATATTAATAATATTAATATTAGATATTAATTATTATTATTATCGTTTTTTTGTAGTGATTATATATATGTGTGTGTGTGTGTGTATTATCGGATAATAACGAGAGAATCCATATCTGATATGGATTTTGAATATCCTGATAGAATCCATATCTGATATGGATTTTGATTGGCATCAACTAATCCGATTAGGACTCGGATTTTGATGTCTATATATGTGTATATATATGTGTGTGTATCTCGTATAAAGAGACACACGAAAAAACATAGAATCATCAGAAAAACCCTAGAGCTGTTTTTGGAGAAAAACGAGTTCTCGCAGCTGCGCCGTTCAAGAGCTAGCACTCCGGACGGAAGTATTCGTGTGGATAACGACAGAGGGTGATCGTGCCATCGCACCTTCTACGTTCGCACCTCCTACGTCTGTAGATTTCGAATCTACAGAGGTAAAGTTTTTGATTTCTTTCATCGAATTAAACGAACAACATGGGTCCTTGGTAGGAAATCGGAGATCAAGTTTTGGTTTTCCGCTGTGAGTTTTTGCAGTGATCTTGTCGGATTTCCTAACACCTAGTTCTCTAGCCGAAACTTCTTAGCCCACGCGTAGTTTGCGGCCACGACAGTTGTCACGCCGTCTTATAGATTTTGATATTGCATTGCCTCCTTCTCTTGTACCATCGGACGTGCAACCCACTCCTACGGCGAACTCCACGGTATTTCCTTTATCCAGTTTTTTTTCAATCGATTATCTCGTTCTTATCATGGTTATGTACCAGCCATCACTGCAGGGGATGATACTGTTTCTTTTCGCTAGACATTTAAGCATGCACATTGGCTGCAAAGCAATGCAGCATGAAATTTCAGTGCTTGAAGCTAATCACACATGGTCTGTTGTTCCTTTGCCCCCCGGCAAGCGTACCATTGATTCTAAATAGGTCTACAAAATTAAGCATAATCCAGATGGTACTATCGAGCATTACAAAGCCCGTTTAGTGGCTCGCGGACATACTCAGATCGAAAGCGTTGACTTTCATGAGACCTTTGCTCCTGTAGCTAATTTAGTCACTGTCCGGTGTTTATTGGCAGTTGCTATGGCACGTCGTTGGCATGTTTATCAATTAGATGTCAACAATGCTTTCTTGCATGGTGATCTCACGGAAGATGTATACATGCGTATTCTACCTGGTTTTTCTCGTCAGGGGGAGCACAATGTTTTTAAGTTACGTAAGTCTTAGTATGGTTTGCACCAGGCGTCACGTAATTGGTATGCTAAGTTCACTGCCTCACTTACTGTTCTTGGTTATACACAGTCACATGCCGACCCTTCTTTGTTTATTTTGCACACCGACTCGTCTTTCGTGGCGGTATTGTTTTATATTAACGATGTTATTGTGGCTGGTAATAATCTTGCTCGCATCACGGCTTTAAAGAGCTATCTTGATCATAAATTTAAAATCAAGAACCTAGGGCCTCTCAAATACTTTCTTGAGATTGAAGTTGCTCGTTCTCCCAAAGGTATGGTGCTGAACCAACGTAAGTATGTTCTTGATATACTCATGGAATGTGGTCTTCTTGCTTGTAGGTCGGCTAGTACTCCAATGGATCAAAAGGGCCGATTTTCAGATTCTGATCCACCCTTGGAAGACCCTGCTTTTTTTTTATCGCCATATTGTTGGACGTTTACTTTATCTTACTGTTACACAACCTGACATTTGTTTTGCTGTTTATACACTTAGCAAGTTCATGCATGCGCCTCGCAAGTGTCACCTTGATGCGGTCTTCCACTTGCTTCGTTTATCTTAAGCGTCCTCCGGGTCAGGGTCTTTTCTTCTCCGCCACCACGTCTTTATGTCTTAAGGCCTATTGTGATGCTGACTTGGCAGGATGTCCTATTACACGTTGCTCCACCACAGGGTACATGATTTTTCTTGGGTCTGCACTAATTTCTTGGCGGTCCAAGAAGCAGACTGTTGTGTCTCGTTCGTCTGCTGAAGCTGAGTATCGCGCAATGGCTTATGCGACCAGTGAGATTGTTTGGCTACGTCAGCTCTTAACTGACCTTGGCACACGTGTTTCTAGCCCTGTTGATCTTTATTGTGATAATCAAGCAAATTTACACATTGTTGCTAATCCTGTTTTTCACGAATGCACGAAGCATATCGAGATCGACTGTCATTTTATCCGGCAACATTATGCCGCCGGTCTCATCCTTCAATGCAAAGTACCTGGGTCACAACAATTAGCTGATGGGTTCACAAAGGCTCTCGGGCCAACGGATTTTCAACAATTTTTAGGCAAGTTGGGCATTGTCTACATTATGCGCCAACTTGAGAGGGAGTATTGAGATATTATCTTAACAACTTATCCTAACTAATATTGCAGATAGAGTTTATCTTGTTAGGAGGTTATTTATAAATATCCATTTATTGTAGAGATTTTAGTTAGGAGACTTGTATATGTACACACAGCTTCTCTACAATTGTGATACACACAAAATATTCTGATATCAAATATACGTTTCTTCATCAGACAGTAGTGAAATATCCAGACTGCGCCTGTCTCCGATTTCGAACCTAAACCACTTGAAGAGCAATCCGTCATTCGAATACCAACTGAGCTATACCCTAGAAGCAAAGTCGTCCACCTTTAATCAATATGTAAGAAATTCTAATTGCACAAAGTTCGTTGAACTGTATAACATGTGGCTTGTTCGGTTAGGCTGATCAAAATGCTTAAATCTCTTTGAAACAGTGTAATATTTGCTTTGGACATGCCTTTTTTTATTTAGGCAATAAAAAAAACTCTTGCAACCGCATAATATTTTTGGTTTCGACAGGGATGTCGTCCACGCTAATCAAGCATCCTACTTCAACCTTATCCAGATGTCTTATGCTATGTCTTAGACAAACACTCTAAACCATGTTACGACGGTTGATGCCATATCTAAGCTAGCTTTTGGAATTTGATTTGGAGATGATCTATGGTGCAAAACTTGTGGAATAGGCCAAGTTTTGTAGGCTGAATATATAGTTACACATTTCGTGCGTGTTAGAACTTAGCTAACAAAAAATTTCGTTATCTTAGGACTGCACGAAGAAGTTCCATAAGATTGCATCTAGAAGGAGCATTTCTAGGTAGCCTCATAAATATAACAGGTAAAAAGTGAAACAGCATCCTTGAGATGGCATGACTGAATGTCTTGTGGAATGGGTGCTTTGAGTATGGTGTTGAAGCAACTAAATTGAACCTCCCGGATCGAATCTTTACTGCTGTCAGATAGCAGACTACTACATATCTCCTCACCCATCTTTGAATACACCACCCTGAGAAACATACACAACTAACTGCATTCAATACTAGGCCATTATAAAGCTATCATATGCAGGAGACCATGAAATCGATATAACACCATAGCAAACAGTATACCAGATAGTGTTGGAACTGTTACGCTGAAAAAGAGTAGAAAGGAAATCAACTTCTTGATTAGAGATCATCAATTAATGAAAAGCATATTAATATGTATGCGTATTTCAGCTTTCACATTTTGGATTAGTTTCGCACTAAGAGTACAAAAGCAACGGTGCCTGCTGAGCACCCCGGCTGGACATTCAGGATAAAAACTTATGCCTTTCAGATGTGTGCGTAATTCCCAGAATATTGAAACAAGAAAGAGATGATCAAGAGGGAGACAAATTGCATTTGAGATCAACCACGACACATGAGAACAGGGAGGGCAGATGAGAAGTGGTTTTGTGAGTTCTTTTTATTTTTGCAAGTTAGTTGTTTCAGGAGTTATCAGGTATGTGATGTACTACATGGAACACCATTGTTTGAGATCCTTGTCTAATCTAAAAGTACATGGAAAACAGAAATGTTATGAGAATAACCTGGCTTCAACTGGCAATTTGCTACCCCAAACCACCAACGACTTGTTCAGGCGACTGATGAAGTCCGAGCATCCGTCATTTTTGTTTCAAGTGTCTCCTGCAAAAGGTATCAAAACTCATCATCCTCGAACCAAACAAGGTGCCATTCATTTTATTACTTCATAGCTCTTTATATATGTACTAGTTCATGATATGTCGAAAAGTCCAGGATTTACAAAGGAGCAGCTGGACTATTTCTACAAAAGAAAATATGCAGATTAAATTTTCCTCCTATATTTTTTTTCCATTTGTAAATTGTACAAAAGCACCATACTGCATGCTGGGGGGGGGGGGGGACAGTACCAGCTCATTCATAGCATCCTCATTTTCTTGCAAGGAACTTTTTAACTCATAAAATCCAAGGTATAAGCGAGCTCTTAGGTCCCAGTCTTCAATTTCTGACTTGTGATCTTCCCTTGAAACAGCAAGCTGCCATATTTCATCATGTTTGCCTGAAATAAGTAGGTAATTTGAAATTCATTTTGACCAAAAAGAACTTAAATAAAGATAATATGATCTTATTTAATAGAGGAACCGACGATTTTTCACGTTATGCCTAAATGCAACTTTCACAAGCAAGAACCAATAGCATGACTTTGCCGTTCAGGGAGCATAACTATTAATTGAACTTAGGTCTTCCAACTGAAAGCAAACTTTTGCATTGACGAATGAAGGGGAATGTGATGATCTTGTGGAATTAGAAAAGGTACTGATGATAGCAGCAATTATAACCACCCTCTTTTATTTTATGATCAGAAAAACAAGCTGAAATGTTGAATTCAAAGAGGGAACAAAAAAATCAAGTATTAAAAACTAAACATAAGTGTAATGAGAATTTCCTGAGATATACATCTAGAACACATGATTTAAACAGGCTATGCATCAGGACATAGCAACACTATGCAGACACACACAACACAACACAACACAACACAACATATACCCAATATATCCTAACGACAGCAAAAGCTACCGCTAGGGTGTGGGGAGGGTGGGAGGTATGCAAACAATACTTCTATCCCAAAGGATAGAGAGTTTGCTTCCAGTGAGACCCCGGCTTTACATGTGTCTGTATAAATGATACACTAATAGTGATATGATGTGTTATTGTGTTTGTAATGCCTTCAGCCATATCTTTGGTGTGTGTGAGAGAGAGTTCTTTAGAACAATCAGAAAGCAAGTTTAGTGACAAAAATTCTAGTTACGCATTTTAGAAACCACTAGTCAGAAGAAATCTATGCATAGTATGCTATTCCATTTCTCATAATTGATAGAGGATTGCCTTTGGTTGATTTGACGCACCTACTTGAAGAGAATGAGACCTTGATGACGGATTGTGCGGACAGTCACGATGGTGGCCTGGTCAAGTCAAACATAATGTATTAGGGTTATATATAAATGTGCAATCGAGTCGGTTGCTCGTGTCTACTTGGGAGAGAATGAGATCCCGACGATGGTTACATAAGTAGTCGCGATGGTTATCTATTAGGGTGAACCGGCTCTGTCCCGTGGCCTCATCGACGTTTCGGGAAGTACATGAGTTTCAAAAGGTATGACTAATTATATTGTTTATGATAACTGGCTTGGAAGATGGGTTGAGTATTGTTTAAAGGAAAGGGGATGAACTGGCTTATAAGGAAGGATTAGTTTGCCAGTATAGTAAAGGCCCATGAAAAGAAAAGGGCATGGGAATTGAGGTCATAAAATTGAGTGTTCTTTTTGCCAATTCCCACATTCAAGGAAGCGGTCCATGGCCTTTGCAAAATCTCCATAGTAGTTGAAGTACGTTGCCTATATGAAAAGGGTTAATTGCACCTGGTATCCATTGTTTTCCACGAAGTTTTAAGTAGCATCCAATGTTTCATGAAACACACTTGGCATCCAGACTTATAGGGTTAATAGACACCTGGCATCCTGCAACCGGGAAATCACCTGCTATAGGCGGTTTTTAGCAATTTTCCTTTTATTTTTCACTTTTCTCCCACTTGGGCCCAAAATTTTCAAACCATGGTTAATTCCACTTTCTTTCAGCCATCTTTCTCTTCCTCCTTTTTCGTTTTCTTCTTTCGTTTTTAGTTGCAGAGTACACAAGTAAAGAAGAAATCTTAGCAATGGTGGACTGATTAAACCAAAAGATTTTATGAACTCAAATTCAGGAAAGCATGTAAGGAGAGCAACATATGCAGGTGTTGCGACATTTTGCCGTGTTAAGTCTGCATTTTCCACTGATGAGGTGGCTTTACCAGTCGCCGCACATGACGGCTTCACTGGTCTTCTTGAGAATTGTCGAGGATTTGGTTCTTTTTTTTTTACGAGGATTTGGTTTTCAAAAAGATGACTGCCCTTCATTTATGCAAGGGTTTGAGGATTTGGTTTTCAAAAAGATGACTGCCCTTCAAAAATTTTCCACGCTTAACTGGAAAAGCTTAATTAAAAATGATTTGAACTCCAAGTATTCTGCATTTGGGTTTCCTTCCAGAAGACTAATGGGTTCATTTCTTCCACCGCACTAGCCTTCGATTCTATGCTCTCAGTTAGTTGAGATTTCAAATTCTCAACCAATTCAAGGGTTCTTGTTAGTTCACATCTCAATCTTGAGGTTTTGCATCTGGGTTTTCTTCTAGAGTGATGCTTGTTGTAGATTTCAAGTGTGGCAGCTTTAGTCCCTAGAATTCTATTGAATCTTGTAAACAGAGAGATAAAAGGGGTGACAACGAGGCGGATAAAGCGTGGGAGGAGGGGAAGAAGGGAAGAAGATGAAAGGGGTGGGGATGAGGTGGGGTGTAGGTTTTTTTTATTGATTTTTGAATTATTTTTTATTAAACTTTTAATTTATTTTGACTTTATTATTTTATTAATTGTAAACTGTGGTTAAAGTCAGGTTAAAAGTAGGGTTAGGTCCGGTCAAAGGTCGATTTTAGCGGTCAACGGTCGTCCAGCCGGTCATCTGGATGCCAGGTGTCTATTAACCCTATAAGTCTGGATGCCAAGTGTGTTTCATGAAACATTGGATGCTACTTAAAACTTCGTGGAAAACAATGGATACCAGGTGCAATTAACCCTATATGAAAATATAAATGTCAGCAAAAATTAATCACGTCATGAAGCAAAATAGTTTATCAGGGTCTCACAAAGTGCAATTGTATGATAATCCATTTTAAATTCTAAATTCAAACAAATTCACCAGTAGCCCAAACTTCAATAAAGCCTTAATCACATCAGAGAGAAATAAAAGTAACCAACCAAGTTACACTGAACATGCCATAAAAATGTAAGTGCGTCTTTAAAGAAATTTAACATTAATTAAAAACAAAACAAAACGATTCACTAAATTAGTTGCGCTTCTTATATTATGAATTTAGCAGTTAATCGACACAACTTGACGCAATTTTCAATATGGTCATCGAAAAACAACCTCTATCTGTTTCTAACACATGACTATAGTTGCGTACATCCGACCCTTCATACCTCGTCATAGGCGGGAGCCTCTAAGGCAATGGGGTAATGTTGTTATTGTTGTAGTTGTTAAAAAAAGATAACCAGAACTTCATGTAAACATGCTGAAGGGATGCCCAATTCCTCAATAAATAACCGTTGTCATTCCTTACCACTCCAGTCCTAACAGTACTGGAAAAGGATTTCCCTAATGAGAGTAGCATGCAAGTAAGGATAATCTTCACGATAGGGGATATGAAGCACCAGGTATATTGCCCAGTGACACTGAACAAGACAAAGCAATTGAGAAACAAGCCCCATGTCAAGTGCATGAAGATCATTTGCAGAGAAAGCCCCAACAGCCTCTAAAACTGCACGTTGACGCCAAATGGCATGGTAGTCAAGAGGATCATTTGTTGAAGGAAATGAAGTAAACATATTTTTCAGGGAATCAAATTTTAATTGCTCATTAGAATGGAGTAGCATGAGATAATAAGCAAGATCACAGCGTTGCCCCCACATGGCAATTCAAAGACTTCCTCTGGATCTTCATCAATATAGACTGGAACTGGGAATGTAGCTTTTCCAGTATTAAGAAGCACCTGATATGTGCGAAAATTTACTGGTAATGAGGTATCAGGTGGGAGATTAAACCACATTAACAATCCCACCAACCTTTTCCAATCAATGTTTACATCTCGTAAGCTTCCTTGGATGTCGCCAGAAAGAACTTTTTTTTTTTTCAGGTTCACCAGAAAGGACTTGAAGAAGCCTTACTCGATTTTTCCGGATAAAATTGAAATGCATCCTATTGACTCTCCATATTTCGAGCTGCCGAGCAATATGAGCTCGAGTTACTGTGGAGCCACCAGCCTGGCTCAAAAGGCAAGCTAGTCTTACATCCCCTTTAGATGCAGCCAAGTCCACATCACCATCCAACTGGCGATCGGTTAAAAACAAGAATATGTGCTCTAGATAGCTCGATTCATCCAAATAACTTACTTCATTTTTAACACAAGGACAAACACTTTCTTTCAACCGGTAACTGAACTCAGCTCTCTGAATCAGCGGAAGAACTTCAAGGTGGAGAGTTTCCCCCTCATCAGGCATCATATCTTTTTCATGGTCATCTTCTACATATTCAATTGCCTAGGCATTTGCCTTTCAGAGAAAAGGACCTTCATCAACTCCCAAACCATTACTTGATGCATCAATAAAACTCGAGAAACAGGAGATAATCCAGGAACTTCTAGTTGTTTCTCCACAATTTCCATATTTCTAAAGATCTCTGAGAGGGTTAATCTGTCGCAGACAGCTTTTTGAAACGTCAATTTGAAATTTCCAATTTTACAGTCTCCTTCTTCATGATTCATTTCTTTGTGAAGTTTGAGTGGAGAGTCAAAGGTAAGTCCACAAGCTCCTCTCTCACTTTGTTATTTTCATCTCCTACGACTCGTCCATTGCAACCTTTTCTAGATTAACTACTGATGACAAGTCATTGACAGGGCTACTACAGCCAACGGGCACTCCAGAAGTACAAGGACACCATTGGGTCCCCAACCTACTCGAAATGATCTACCAATGAATAAGCTTGCATCAACTACGTTGCGTGAGTAACTACTGGTTACAGGTGTGTCTTTCTTGAGATCTAGCGTGAAACCTTCAGTTTGTGGTCTCCTAGGAAGCATTACCTTTTTCCTTTTTTGGCCAATAAAATAGAACCAGGAGAGACCGAAACAAAAATGTCAGGATTGTTTTCAAGTAAAGCTAGTGGAGTTTTACGCATCACATGGGATAATTCTTTATGAATTGTGAGCTGCGGAGGAAGCTGTAAAGGAGATACCGAGGATTCTTTACCCAAGGGCTCTGATGTGAAAATCTGCCACTGGAATCTTCTTTGTTATCTTCTTCAGCAGAAAACATCAGTATTTTCATATCACTCATCTTGACGGGGTCAGCCTGAGGTGAGCAGGAAGTGAATGTGAAAGTGAAATTGGATCCACTAAAGCACTTCATCAAATATGAGATGTCTCCACCATTCATTTCTAGAGGATCTTCAACTTGCAGCTTTGCATGGCAAGGAACCAACTCCACCATCCAGAGATAACCTTCTCCTTTTAGAATTAGAACGAGAAAGTTGTGGGTCAAAAATATAAGAGTCATCCTCCATCTAAATCTATGTGTCTCACAACAATCACATGTCTGAAGCGCTTGGTCAAAGTGAAGGGGCTTGGGATTTTAATCTGGGATTGCTGAAGGTAAATACTGAAACACAAGAAGCCTTGAGAAAATCAATACAAGAACCAACAACTACACATGGGATATACAAGCAAAGATGATGAGCAGAGGGAAAGAGAGAGAGAGAGAGACTGATTGGATCATCAAAGCCATAAGCATGAATACAAAACAAACGCTTAAACAATAATACCTTCCGAATGACAAAAAACAATATGAACCAGCAACTTAATCTATAAATCCAATCTTTGGGCAAATTTCCTTTAACTTGAATATTTTGGCAATGCAAACTCACGAGAAAATTAAGGTTATATCACATGTGAGATGTTTTTAAATTTAGAATATGATACAGCTTTCCTTTGGCTGGTTTGAATGACAAAGTACAGTTCACCATAAAATATATAACTCAAAAACACTGTTACCAAAACTACTCTTAACGGCGCACAAATTCTTACTATAACCATCTCAACAAAACCTGAAACTAGCACAAATATTGGCGTGCCCTCCACGAAGTCCCCGTCAGTTAAAATTCAAATGTTTTGCTTGAAGAGACTGATTGGACTCTATCATTTGTACTTTCTGTTGACAAAATTAAGCATAGTGTTTCACCTATCATGCCTGACATCAACATGGTTACAAAATCATGGACAGATAAATGGAATCCAAACAGGCAAAACATGAATTCCCATACAGATCAAAACATGCATGGATAAATTTACTACAGTAAGTAAACAAGAAAAAGGTAAAACAACAATCTAGTGCAATCATTTGATCGTAATTCACAAAGAAAGGCCAAATTCCATGCTGAATTTCTTCCAAAGGACAATACAACAACACCACTTAAACCTTTTGCTCAATGTGTGAGGTCAGCTATAAGGATCAATCATTTCTCTTGCGCTAAATTTATTTTATTTTATTCTATTTTTTTCTTTCTGGTAATTTTGTTTGTCTTTTTAGTCGTAGCCTAAATTCGACCCTTCTTGAGTGTCTCCTAATACTTAATGCATAATATACGTCTTTAGAATACGACTCTTTCAAAAATATCATATCATCTCAACCGTGATTCTAGACTAAGTACTTAAAATTCGCACTTAAATTTTTATACCCTCTACATAATATCGGCTACATGAATCAACTGTCTCCAGTGTACTCTATCACTGACCATATGTTGTCCAATTATCATATAAGTCATATCATTTCTTATTGTCTCTCTCTATGTCTTCTTTGGTCTCCCTCTTCCTTGTTTAACACACGTTTAACATATACATCATTCATTGTCTCGCATCGCCTAACAAGTACATCTATAGAACGCCTTTGCACATATCCATGTCATTTTAACTTCGACTCTCTGATTTTCTAATCTATAGGAGTCATCCAAAACTTTCTCTTTCTATATTCATTTCTTATTATATACTTTCTTATATGTCCACATGACATCGTATCATTAAAAGAACAAACTAATCGCTTCGATGCCAAGTGGTTTTTCCATTAAAGGAAAGAATATAATTCTAAAACATACGTTATATATCAATAAGTAAGCAACCTTTTTCCATCCTCAGTTCCCTTCACATCAGGTTATTAAATTTTGAAATTTTTTCTCTGCTGGAGCCATATTCTCTTTCGGCTTTCCAAATCTAGGACAACTAATTTGGTAGAGAAACAAATAAAAGGACAAACAAACCGATCCCAGATATCAACAAGTACAAACCTCTTGGATTATTCTTCATATCCAACTCTATTCAATCGATAATAATAACTAAAGCTAAGGATAGTTCATATGTATATCCACTTCATTAAAACTTATACAAAACTCACCACATACTAGAAGAAAAAAAATAATTAATCAGTTTGATACTTCATCCGCCGGTTAAGCAGCTGCCTAATGTCATATAAAGACTGCAGCTTCAGCCTTACAGTTTCCATTTTCAAAAATAATAATAAATAAAAAAACACCTGGAATCAAAACAAGCTGAACTACCCAACTTTCCGAGAGTACAAAAGAACTCAAAACTAAAAATTTGAAGCAAAAAAAAAAGGAAAGGAGTAGCATAATTAGCTAAACACAATACAAGTACCAGAATCCTAGAATTTCATGAAACCACAACTTCACCTCTCCATTCTGAACCTGAGGGGCGGCGGACGAAGGACTACGCCGGAGAAGGAAAGCAGAATGGGTTTAAGTTTCAAGAAAGAAGGATCTTATTCAAAATGATAAAATGTTTACAACGAGTCCTACGTCAAGTAACTACACATTCACGCTAGCCTCAGCTACCTCACTACTGCTACAGTGGGCTGCTAATAGTACAGAGACACGAGAAAGAATATCAGGACAAATACGTCTAGGTGGGGGTATTTGATCAACACAGCCTGCACCTTCTGATTCCTCCAGTACCAAATGCTGGAAGGAAAAAGTTATGTACATCACAACACTGCTCTATTTACATATTCTCTAACTATCCACGGTATTAACTCCTGCCCAAGCTATTTACGAATGGGACACGAGACCGGATATGAATGTACAGTTATACCCTTCAGTATAAGGGCAACCTACTGAAAATCGAATGAGACGAGATGGGTTTAAATGACTTTCCATGCTGTCCTCCCGCTCCTACGGACTATTAACTTTTGGTAGCACGGTAAATGAATCAATTTGTTCGGTTGTTCGGCTCGAGTTCGAGTTCGACTCGGATAAAATGTTAATGAACAGAGTTTGAATGCCTTTTTCTGTTCGAACTCGGTAAGTGGCACCGTTCGTTTAAGGTGTTCGGCTCGTTAATATTGTTCGTGAGCTTGAACAATTAAATATGTTCGTTTAAATAAACGAACAAGTCCGGCTCGTTTGCTATGTTAAATGAACCGAGCTTGAACAACGCAATGCTCGGCTCGTTCGGCACGTTTACCGCCCTAACTTTTGGTGCTGACTGAACTTTAGGTTTAATCGAATCGGAGGGAAGATTTTGGTGCTGATTAAACTTTTGAAACGGCACCGTTTAGGATATGATTACTATAATCTATAATTAAATTATATGCTGAAATCATGTTTTGATGTATTTAATTAACTATGTTTGAATGTATCTGATGAAAAAATTTAATTTTACAGATAGTATAAAATATTTAATATAGTATTCATTTAATCCTCATAACGTATTGTTTAATATAAAGTACTTATTATGTTTTTTACACTAGTGTAAAAGTTATTTCTTTGGTCTTTTAAAAGATACGGGAGGTAAAAAGGGATCGAGATCCTCTAACCCCCCTCCATCTCATCCTCTTTGGGACCGCCCGCCACGTGACACACAGCGGGTGGTGAGGCTGGGTGAGGGACGTGTCAAGGGGTCATTCAAACCCATTAAAGGGGGTCAGGAGATCTTAATCCGGTAAAAAGTGACTTCTTAAAGAATGTTTTGATTATAATCATGATTTTGATGTGATGCCAACTGATGAAATGGTCCAACACCAACTATTGAAAGTTACTTTTTGACCACAAGAAATAGATAAATAACCTTTTTTTTTTCTTACAAAGGTTTTCACTTTTCAGAATGCTAATAATCATACCGTTCAACGATTTTAATACGAATGTTTTCTTTTACGTATGTGTAGTTATGAAGTAAATTCTTCAATTTTTTCTGGTGTTTTTTTTTTTGTTTTAATAGAATGTGTCTTTTTATACACTATCTTCTTATTGGTGTATGTTAATTATATATCTACAAATTTTTATTCAACACTTTTACACTTTTTGTAAGCCATATACACTATGTTTTTAGCATAGTTGATACTGCCAGGGCATAGCTCACTTATTACTCAAGTTGATGTTTGCTCCAAGAAATCAAGAGTTCAATTCTAAAGACACGGACAGTATGAGTGTTCAATTGCTGCTAGGTCACATGCCTAGATTGTAGAGGGTCACCTTGTGTGAGTCACACGTATGTGTAGTTATGAAGTAAATTCTTCAATTTTTTCTGGTGTTTTTTTTTTTTTGTTTTAATAGAATGTGTCTTTTTATACACTATCTTCTTATTGGTGTATGTTAATTATATATCTACAAATTTTTATTCAACACTTTTACACTTTTTGTAAGCCATATACACTATGTTTTTAGCATAGTTGATACTGCCAGGGCATAGCTCACTTATTACTCAAGTTGATGTTTGCTCCAAGAAATCAAGAGTTCAATTCTAAAGACACGGACAGTATGAGTGTTCAATTGCTGCTAGGTCACATGCCTAGATTGTAGAGGGTCACCTTGTGTGAGTCACTACGTAAGTCTTCACCCAACCTAAACGGCCGCTAGTCTCCTAATTTGCTTCCTAAACAATACTCCTTGGAGCAAAATACATGATACTTCCATTTTGCATTGAACTCTATTGTGTGGATGAGAAAAGATTTCATGCAGAAGCTAGCTGGGATCATTAAATTAAATCAGCAGTATACAAAGATAGTTGCATTAATTCCATCTACCAATGTAACATTTCATGTGAAGTGGGACATTAGAAAGTACCCACAATCAAGAATGGCAAGATGAGTACTACATGAAAAGACATATCTTGATTAATCAGCAATGCATAAACATCTTGTTGCACAGGGAGACAAGGTACAGGTTTAATTTAACAGGATGCATTTATGGCAGCAAAAGGGAAGTACTGCAGGAAATATGTTAAGTCCACCTCAGACTAACTGAGAGATTTTGATAACCGAATCGCGATATCCATGCTGCTTCTGTAAGTTTACTATTGAGAATATTGTTCTACACAGGCCACTTTAAGATCGAATACATGTGTTATATCAGAATGGATACCACTCGTTGCCTTAAGGTTTTGAATGGATATGGGTATCACCTTGTGTAAGCCCAAGTTTCAACATGGTATCAGAGAGTTTAAAATGTAGACTCACATCTTGCCTGGCCCATGGTTGGTCATTTATTGTCTCACCTCATCCAAGTCCAGATGTTGATGCGCTTGTGGTTTGTGATTGAAGGCGGGTTTTAAGGCACGTGTATATGTCAAACCACATTGCCACGTGAAGGCAGATATTGAGAATATTGTCCCACATTGGCCACATTGAGATCAAATAAATGGGTTATATAAGGATGAGATAATACCACTCATTGCCTTAAGATTTTGAGTGGATATAGGCCGCACCTAATGTAAGCCCAAGCTTCAACGTTTACCATTTTTGTCCTAAGATTTACAATGATATTAACAGCGCAAAATCAAGCCCTTTTGGTGCATACCTCCTACGAGTAACTTCCTAGCAAAAAGCGCGTAAAAAGAATGAAATGATTTGTGTATTGACAAGCTGTTCTCTTAGCAGATGATGCATTATGTGCATATAGGTGAATTTACATCTGTTGCTATTCTGAGAGATCCTCCCTGCTCCACCGGTACAAGAGGGATAAACGAGTGCAGGACATCAGTGATCAGCGGCCTGTAGCTAGGCTCGGGTTGTACACACAGCACAGCAACAGCTGCAACCTATGAAGCAAAGTGATCTCATTAATTTCAATTCATAAGTTTGTTTATAGCTCCAGAAATCAAGTAAAGAAGCCAAATATAATCGTTGTTGAATACTGACTTGGTATAAGTGCTTCAGGTCCATTGTGTTTCTGATGACTGGATCCACAATTTTAGGAAGTTTGGACCTGTCAGTGAGCTGAGGCATGGCCTGCTCATACAACAATAGTTCAAACCATCACGAAAAGCTAATACGCGATAAGTGCTCCAATGCAGGATTAGTTAACTAGGATGGTGCAGTAAGAACTTACCCAAGTCACTATGGACTGATACTGAGATTCACTGATTTTCTCTACTGGTCTTCTTCCAATCAGAAGTTCAAGAAGGACCACACCAAATGAATATACATCGCTTTTATCGGTGAGTTTACCTAACAACAGCATAAAAAAACTTGTCACCAGGAGAAGTTATATTGTGTTCATATATTCACTTATTCAGAAATCAAATGCAGTGAGCCAGTTCATCAAGACAAGCATCCTATCTGATCATATTCAAAAGCAGCAGCAGAGAACATCTCCTTTAGAATAAATAATTTGGGCTCAACTACCACATCTGAGGATCACAGACAAGAAAAGTAGATCAATGCAGATATTCGAAATATGCAGATTTTTTTCCTTCAAGAATTGTGCTCATATAACAATATTCACATCATGTGCTACCCTCCTTTTCTGTCATGATGACAAAAGAGCATTTCAACTCAAAACACAAGGATCAGCACTATTACCAACTATTTTAAACTTCAATGCTTAGCTAAATCCGTGTTCGTAAAAATAAGGCCTGGACATTCGAGAGCAGAACAGAAACCGCATGTTTTCCAAAGTTGCATAACCATTTATCAGAGGAAAAGGGAGAACGTTTTCTTCCAGGCTTATTTCAAAACCAAAATATGCTAAAGCTAGTGCCTGAATCAGGTTGTATCACAATTTGGATTTAACAGATTTGATAAGTCATAAAGATGATAAGATACAAAAACCTTCTTGAATTGTCTAAATAATTAAACAGGACCTCAATTAGCAAATCTTTGGATAAAGTGTATGCTTTCGGATTAATTAGTTGGTGAAAAAAGGAGGAAGGAGAAAAGCATCGCGTTGAAATTCAGTTGTAAGCAACTTATGGTGAAAATCTCTAGCATACCATCTAATAGGTACTCTGGAGCTACATAACCCAAGGTGCCAGAAAGCTTTATGCTGTGTTTGTTTGAGTTTCCAGCAAAAACCGCAAGGCCAAAATCTGAGATCTGAGTGACAGATAACACTACCAATTAGACAAACACATTATCCTGATTCATTTTCTCAAAAGGCATAATTCTATATCCATCATATCTCACCTTTGCATTGAAGTTGGAATCCAAAAGAATGTTTGATGATTTCAGATCTCTGTGGATCACAGGAGGGTTGAGTCGCTCATGCAAATATTCTAGTCCTCTACAATCATTACAAGAAACATCTATTACTTCAAACCACAGAAAACAAGTGGGCAGGAAACTATAGGAAAAAGGACATGTCAAAATGA
The DNA here is from genome assembly GCA_036186865.1 of Eustoma russellianum. NCBI lineage: Eukaryota > Viridiplantae > Streptophyta > Magnoliopsida > Gentianales > Gentianaceae > Eustoma > Eustoma russellianum. The sequence goes on along the minus strand of AP025040.1, from coordinate 13,627,310 downwards.
GCACCTGGCAACATCTAGCGCGATTTTCATCCGTAGATGCCAAGTCAACTTTGATCCTTGTGAAGGCCCTAAAAATCATGTTTTGGACAACTACTTAAGTTACATAAATGGAAGGATAATATATCATGCACATCACTAACTGATCAAGAAACTTGAAAAGGAAGATGATGAAAACACAATACCATGCAATTGGGACTCCAAAGATCCATTCTGCATCATTTCATAAACCAAAAATTGTGTCTCGTTATGAATGCAGTATCCAAGAAGGGTGACTATATTGTGATGCCGAATTTTGCTCAGCAAATCCACCTTATTCTGCAATTTAATGATCATAAGCGAGCAGAAAATCTAGCTAGGAACTGCAGAGGCAAAAGAATTTGAACAGAACTACAGGAAATGATTTCTTAAATTGACCTCTAATTCTCTATCAGAATCTTTAAATCTTTCATGCAGTCTTTTAACAGCAGCATGAACATTCTCACTGAATTTAGCTCTGTAAACGCGTCCTGAACCGCCTTCACCGAGAAAATTATCATCATGGAAGTTTCTTGTTGCCGCTACTAGCATTGGAAATTCAACAACAGCAATTGAGCCCCTCTTATTAGTGCTTCTTAAAGATGGAAATTTATCTGACAATGAACTCAATGAAACTCCTTCCAAGCCATCTAGAAAAGAGAATTGGAAGTCAAATCAATAGCTCTATCTATAGAAAATAGGCGATGAATGTCTGAATCATAGTACTGGGAGAAATCTTTAAATATCCCCACTAAATCAAATACCTAAGCCCTTATGATTCTTTGTTGCAAAATTCTTCTGCTTTTTGAGCCTGTAGACCCAAATGCAAGATGCCAAGAGCAAAATCCCACCAAGAAGACTTGAAGAAAGCACCAATGCAATGAGGATTTTCTTGTTCAAGTCCTGGTGATGTACTACTCTGATCCCTGAATCTAGATCAAAAGAAAAAGATCAACAAAAAAGCTTCAGAAATCACACTTATGCAGAATAAGCTAAAGAATTTTCATGGTTTCAGCTGAAAACTGAAATTCTTCACTACATCACCCTCGGCTACAGAAGCAGAAATGCTCATATGTGACTTACCATTACAAAGATGACTAAAAGCACTTCTTGATTTTTAGAATGCTGAATATTACATATGCAATACATTTGTATTACACATTAGACTATAAAGGAGGAACTTCTAGTCCGTTATAAAAGAAAACGGAAATAATTTAAAAACAACCCACAAAAAGGATTGAGGAATCACCTGGATAATGAGATTCTGAAGAAGATGGCAAAATGGGTTGTTTTTCTTTTGGAAGAACAGGGTCAGAAACAGGAGGCTGTGGTCTTACATCAACTGGAAATGCAAACAAATGGTAGCTGGAAAAAAACAAGGAAAGAAGCAGAAGAATCAGAAGATTCTTCATTGCGTTGAGTTCTTCTTGTCCGAAAGACAAAACAAAAAAAAAAAAAATCCAATCTTTTTTTGAAGAAAAACAAGAAATAAGTGGGGACTAGTTTTTGGAGTTGTGTTTCTTCTGAAACCTCTTATGTTGTCTGGTAATGGTGTTGGCTTTTGTAGTGGCTTTCAAGTTTCAAACTCACAGGTCTATTAGTAACTTCAAAAATCGTTAGTGTACAAAAACAGAAACTTGTGTTTGCTAGTTTTCTTATCTCCTTCTGACACTAGTCATTTCATTAGATAAATGTTCCCGGTACAATATGTTTTTGCGTTTGCATATGGTTCAGAAAGGGACCAGATCTTTTTCGATCTAATGTACACAATCTTATCCTCGAGTGATCATGTCCAATATTGATGATTCATTACTCATTATGGTCATAATTCACCTGTCACTACATACCATGTCAAAACTGCAAAAATTATATAGTCAATTTAATGGTTAGATCAAACAATTAGTAATAAAACTAGTAATTATTGAATCCTTGAACGTTTTCCTTTAATTAGAATGATGTGATTTAGATTGAAAGGGAGTCAAAAGCTGCTTTTTTGTGTGTATATAAGACAGAAAAAGAAAAGAAAAAGAAAAAGAGAGAGATGGAGAAATAAATAAAGCAGCAAGTGCACAAGAATCATGTGGAGGTTACAAAAAGCAGGAGCTTTTCTGCAGCCTATTGGGCTGAAAAAGAGAGGGTCACGTATGCTATGTTGTGGTTTCTTACTGGAAATATGGAAAAGTGAAAAGCAAAATCCATTTGTTCAAGGACATGACTTGGATTTGTCTACTTATTTTTAACAAGGTTCCATTTCTACTAGAGACAAAGACACATTTTTTTTTGATTTTGAAATATGATGGAATAAAACAAAATGACTCATTAAATTGTAGGGGTGTTAATGAACCGAGCCGAACAGAAAACTAGGTTTTTGAATTCAGATTCGTTTAGCTAAACGAATAGTTTGGCTCGGTTTGTTTAACTAAACGAACTTTAAAATTGGTTTGAGTTCGGCTAGATAACCTTATAATTGTTTAAACGAGTCGAATAGTTCGCGAACAGTTTGGCTCGTTTAACTAAACGAAGCTGAATACCTATTCTAATTCAATTCGTTAACAAATAATTACCGAACAAACACGAACCGCACTCGAACAGTTTGGTTCGTTCAACAGCCTTACTAAATTGGTTGTGCTTCTTATATTGTAAATAGCAGTTGATCGACACAGCTTGACACAATTTTTATTATGGGTAATCGAAAAACAACATATGTGTGTTTCTAACACATGAGTATTATTGCGTATATCTGACCCCACATACTCTGCCATAGACAGGAACATCTAAGTCAATGGGGTAATGTTGTTGTTTGTACTTATTTTTAATAACAAAAAAGGATTATAAGGGAAAAAGTGTGTAATCGTAGTTCAAACTATATATCACGTCTACATAACTACAAGAAGATTTTTATTTATTTATTTATTTAATGTTAGTCCTAAACTGCAAGAGATCCAAATAAACAAGAATCAGATGTGGCAAATTATTCGGTTAACCACATGAGACAAAATGTAGCAAAAAAGAAGGATTCCCTGTTTGCTTTTTATGACAAAACAGCTTTTTATTTAGTACCACTCAAAATATTGAACTCTAAACTACAGAGTATCAAGATATGAAAATGATTCATCAGATCGCACAAAAATAAAATATGATTATCCAATATATACAAAAAAAAAACAGCAACATTAAAGCACGTTAAAATTTTCAAGTATATTAGAAGAACAATATAGAAGATGACATCATTTATTAGAACCAGAGATAAATCAAAAAAATATGTTCTAAATAAATATATTATGGGGAAAAAACAAATATTTTGTTTATATTTCTTAACAAACGCTGCCAGTTATCAACAACAAACAAACAAACAAACGCTGCCATAATGCATTAACTATCTCAGAGACAACAATTCTTTAAATGTCCAGCATGTCCGAAGTGCAAATCTCTACTTCTTTTTCATTTACTGAGGATTATGAAATATATTCTTGTTCTGAATAGGAAAACTTTTTTTTTTTTTCCAATTCACTTCAACCGAATCTACAAACATAGCAGAAAGAGTTACAACTAGCGGTGATAAGAAAAAAACATACACAACAACATTACCCAAGGCTCCAGTCTATGACAGGGTAAGGGAGTCGGATGTACGTAACCATACTCATGTATTAAATACACACATAAATTGTTTTCGATGACCCATAATGAAAATTACGTCGAGTTGTGTCGATCAACTGTTTCCTCACAATATAAGAAGTGCAACCAATTTAGTGAGTCGTTTTGTTTTATTCCATCATATTCATAAGTAAATGAAGATGCATCATAGTTTACCTTCACAAAACAAAAAAGGCGGTGGAAATGAGCTCTATGTAAGATAGATGAGTGTTGTCACTTGCCATGGCAGAAACAAATTTATAATCTTGCCAGAAACTTAAACCAAGGATCAGCTTTCTTCCCTTCAAAGATTGTTTGTTTCTGGACTCCATAAACGCCACAATAATGCACCAAATATCTCAGCTTGCTGTCTCTCATAATTCATCAATTGATGTCTAATCCACTGATGAGTCCGAGAATTGCTCATCGGGTGGATCAGAGGTGATCCTTGTGGTATGCCGTTAGCCCTCCGCCTAAATCCGTCAACGGAACATGAGAAGAAAGAGAAACGTTCGACGCTTAAGTCAGTTATGGGTGTTTTAGTAGGCAGTTTATGCTGGAATAAAGGTTTGGATGAAACCTGTAATAAGATCTCCTTGAGTGTTAGGCTGTTTAAAGGTCAGCCGAGAGGGAGTTCTTAGAAGAAAGCTCCGAAAGTTATGGTTGAAGTCCAGAAGATTGGATTTGGCCCTTTTCTCCGTCTGGAAAGGGGTGTATTTATAGATAAAGTTGATGAGATCTGTCCCTCTGCCCGATGATGGGATGATTGTGTGTCTGAGATGGATGTCTTATCTGCTGTAGAGCCACAGTCTGATGGGACAAGTGCATGTGACTAAAGCTGCGTCAGTGGCGGACTTTATGTCCTGTAGGTCGGCCAGCAATGATGACTTTGTACTTAGCCAAGCAATAATTGACACCTGGAAAGCACCTTGCAAAAAAGTCTTGATGGGTCCCAGAGGACAGCTGATAATATCTTCTCTGGTCTTATCCGAGATACTCTGAGCAACGGCCCTTATGAGAGTAAGGCCGAGGCTAGAGCTCGGTGATAATATGAGGCCGAGGCTGAAGCTATGCCGAGGCCGAGCCGGATACGCTTTGAAAGAAGTTGTGCACTGTTGATTCCTTTCATTTGCAGAGGTTGACCAGAGGCGGATTCTTTGACTAAAGCATAACTGAGCTGAGGTGCAATATGCCGAGCTGAGATACTTCATGGGCAATTAGATATATGTCGTAGTTGAGCTGATCTCCAAAGACTGGTTACAATCTTTCAATTCTGATCATATTGAAGAAGGGCCGACCTGACTCCGGCGTGCGGCTGAGCTGACCAAGAATTATACTTGAATCTGCCTTAGTCGCTTCGACTGTAAATAATAGTGGCCAAGGCCGAGGTCTTCTGGCCGAGGCTGAGGCCTTCTGGCCGAGGCTATTAAGTCAAGTAGCCGATCCTGAACTATGTTGACTGTTTGTTGACTAACTGACGATTTTAACCTTTTCTAAGCAGGTCAGATTTTGGCTCATCATTTGCCCCCAGATTAGTTTGGCCGAGCCGAGAAGGAAGGGCAGGCTAATCGATTTAGAGCTTTTGTGAAATCTTAATACTGTCACTGCCATAAAAACACTGTTTTTTATTCAAACTTCAGTGCTGCTGATAGCTATACGAATGCTTTACACTTTTTCTAGACCTGCTAGTAGTTAATGAGGTTCATGTATTCTGTCATGATTTACCTCGGCATCCCTCTATCAGGGATGATTGTAAAATCATGTTCACAGAATTTGACCTTCAACGTGCATCTGCCTCAGACCTGCTGAGGTCTTTTTTATTCGAGACCTGCTCTGCTAACTCAGTCCTGCTTAGGTAAAATATTTGATAGGAAATCCTGTCCCAATATACTGAGTCCTGCTCGGCTGGCTCAGACCTGCTGAGGTAAAATACTTGTAGGGAAACCTGTCCCAAGAATATACCGAGTCCTGCCCGGCTGGCTCAGACCTGCTGAGGTAAAATACTTGTAGAGAAACTTATCCAAAGAATATACCGAGTCCTGCCCAGCTGGCTTAGACCTGCTGAAGTAAAATACTTATAGGGAAACCTGTCCCAAGAATATACCAAGTCTTGCCCGGCTGGCTCAGACCTGCTGAGGTAAAATACTTGTAGGGAAACCTGTCCCAAGAATATACTGAGTCCTGCTCGGCTGGCTCAGACCTGCTGAGGTAAAATACTTGTAGGAAAACCTGTCCCACTCGGAGTTCCCTTAAAACCATAAGGCAGAGAACTAATGGTTGAGCCCCTAACATAGAAGGGCTTTTTGTCCGAGCCAGAGCCTGGACGAAAGATTTATCAGGGCTAAGCTGGTCAAGAAGTAAGATTAAATATTGATCTCCTGATATCACAAGGCAGAGTTGACCTTGACCAGAGATTTGAATAGAGCAACTGGGGAATTTCTTTGTCTTGTTAATCAAGATAGAGCTCTTTATATTCCAAAATGCGATAGATCTTCTGGGCAAATTCAGTGCCGAGCAGAAGAAGGTGCTGAGCTGTGCCAGTTGATAAACTTGGATATGATATGATGGAGATTCCAAATCCCATTTGTCAAGAAAAAGCCTTGCTTTAAATCTGGAGGATTTATTTACACTGAGTTCATAGACTTTTGCCTTTAGGTCAGTCTTATATGCTCAGGAACCCTCAGCCTTTGTCCATCTGTATCTGGGTCTTCGTCGTCTAACGACCTATGCTGATGTCCAGGTCGGCAAATCTCATCAGGAGGAGGCCGACCAAAATCCAGCCTATTGTGCAGCCTTGACCTCGGATTGTAAAATCGTTGTAAGTGGCCGAGCTCGACCAGATCTTGGGTGAGCTGCCTACAGTCCTCGGTATCATGCCCGATATGATGATGGTAGAGGCAATACAATTGAGGATCCCTTTTGTGAATAGGCCCTGCTAATGGTTAGGGATATCTCGTTAAATTTTTTCTCCTCATGTAGGAGAGAATATGAGCCTTGGAGGCCAGCAGAGACGTTATTGCTTTGCCTCGACCTCCCAACCGAATCTTGGCAGAGCGCCTTTTTGTGGTTGTGCTCTGCCTTTATTGTCAACTTTTCTGCCATGCTTAAATGACAGTAGCGCTCTCCGTGCGCGTTTTAAATAATATTCCAGAGCCTTCAAAGGCTCGAAACAGTCTGTTGATGGCTAGACCTTTGTCTTGAACGTCTAGCCTCGACCATGAATCCACTTTTAAGCTCAGGATAATATTCAGGCCGAGTTAGAGAGTACTCCATAAGTTCCTTTTGCTGAGGAAAGTTGCTGGGATGAAGCCCACTGGATCCTGCAGCGGGAGCTTTTTCCTTCATTTCCCTCACCACCGCTTAGAAGACGTTAGGAATTTGAGCCACATAGCGAATGGCTCGCAAGTGTTCCTCATAGGTGAAGGCAGCAGCGGGGGTTGAAGATTCTGCTGGTTCTGGGGAACGCTGTTCCAGTCGTAACGGAAGAGATCGGCGATGTCTCCTGTGGGTCATAGGTCGCTTGGACCATTTCTTATCCCTTTATCCATTCCTCAAACGAGGATGTGTAGGTTAGTTGCCAAGAAGGCCCTTGAAAGGCTGTTTTTACAGAATACAGAGGTTAAAGCCCTCCTTCTAGCGCCAAATGATGAGTCCGAGAATTGCTCACTGGGTGGATCAGGGGGTGATCCTTGTGGTATGCCGTTAGCTCTCTGTCTAAATCCGTCAATGGAACCTGAGAAGGAAGAGAAACGTTAGAGGTCCCAGGGCGCTGCCCTGTGAAAACCCTTCGGTGCTTAAGTCAGTTATGGGTGTTTTAGTAGGCAGTTTATGCTGGAATAAAGGTTTGGATGAAACATGTAATAAGATCTCCCTGAGTGTTAGGCTGTTTAAAGGTCAGGCGAGATGGAGTTCTTAGAGGAAAGCTCCGAAAGTTATGGTTGAAGTTCAGAAGATTGGATCCGGCCCCTTTCCCCGTCTGGAAAGGGGTGTATTTATAGACAAAGTTGATGAGATCTGTCCCTCTGCCCGATGATGGGATGATGGCGTGTCTGAGATGGCTGTCTTATCTGCTGTAGAGTCCTAGTCTGATGGGACAAGTGCCTGTGACTGAAGCTGCGTCAGTGGCTGACTCTATGTCCTGTAGGTCGGCCAGCAATGATGACTTTGTACTTAGTCAAGCAATGATTGACACCTGGAAAGCACCTTGCAAAAAAGTCTTGATGGGTCCCAAAGGACAGCTGATAATATCTTCTCTGGTCTTATCCGAGATACTCTGAGCAACGGCCCTTATGAGAGTAAGGCCGAGGCTAGAGTTCGGTGATAATATGAGGCCGAGGCTGAAGCTATGCCGAGGCCAAGCCGGATACGCTTTGAAAGAAGTTGTGCACAGTTGATTCCTTACATTTGCAGAGGTTGACCAGAGGCGGATTCTTTGACTAAAGCATAACTGAGCTGAGGTGCAGTATGCCGAGCTGAGATACTTCATGGGCAATTGGATATATGTCGTAGTTGAGCTGATCTCCGAAGACTGGTTACAATATTTCACTTCTGATCATATTGAATAAGGGCCGACCTGACTCCGGTGTGCGGCCGAGCTGACCAAGAATTATACTTAAATCTGCCTTAGTCGCTTCGATTGTAAATAATAGTGGCCGAGGCCGAGGTCTTCTGGCCGAGACTATTAAGTCAAGTAGCTGATCCTGAACTACGTTGACTGTTTGTTGACTAACTGACGATTTTAACATTTTCTGAGCAGGTCAGATTTTGGCTCATCACCCACTCTGCAACGTCTTGCTCAGAACCAAAGAGAAAGTTAGCAAGTTTGATATTGTCCCGTGACTAAGCAGATGTCATTCATCTTGAGCGCACCATGGACAGATTTGATCAATTAAGACACCTATCTTTTTCAAGTTTAATGCTGAAGGCAATGAACTAGTACATGTGCGCCACATGAAAATTTTCACCTTTCTAGGAATATTCAGCTTCCCTTTGATTTCTAGCATGGTTTGAACATCCAGGCACATTTATCTCCCATCTGTTCCTTATGAAATGATACGCTGACTTAACAGAACATCAACTTTTCTGGCAATAAGGCCAGCCCAAAGCATCTTCCATGCATAAATTTCAAAGCGGATCTCTAAAATTGCCTTGTATTCTTTTGACGGAAATGACATCCTTACCAATTCTGAGTTTCAATAGCCCATTTCAATATTAATAAGTTTTTCAACTTTGTCATCAAGAGTGAAATCCTCTCATATGTAGATGACATTTGATGAAGACGGATCTTCAACAGGTGGATTGGAGACGATCCTTGTAGTATGTCGTTAGCTTTCTGTTTGGGTCCGTCAATGGAGCCTGAGAAGGAAAGGAAACGTTAGAGGCCCAGGGGCACTGTACTGGGAAAACCCTCCCACGCTCAAGTCAGTTATGGGTATTTTTGTATGCAGTTTATGTTGGAATAAAGGTTAAGAATAAACCTGTCTCAAAATCTCACTGAGAGTGGGGTTGTTTGGATGTCTGCTGAGGAGCCGTTTTGGAGATCTCTCACTGAGAGTTAAAAGGTTAGAGAAAATGGAGTTCTTTCCTTAGAGAAGAAGACTCCGAAAATTCCATTGGGCCTCCTCTTCTTCGTCTGGTAAGAGGTCCTTTTATGCACAAAATTGATGAATTCAGTCCCTCTACCCGATGATGGGACTATTGCATGTGTAGGGAGGCTGCTTTGTCTGCTGTAGGTGTGCAGTGTGACTGGACAGATGCCTGTGTAAGCAGCTGCGCCATTAGCTGAGCCTATGACACATAGGCGGCCAGCAATAATGACTCTTTACTTAACCAAGCGATGCTTGACACCTGGAAAACACTTGCAGAATTGTCTTGGTGGGTCCCAGACGACCGTTGATAAATATTTTGTCTGAACTTAGCCGAGTATTTTAGGGGCCAAAACCCTTATGAGACTGAAGTCGAGGCCAGGGCTTAAGGCAATCATAAAGTTAAGGCGGAGACAGTTCCGAGGCCGAGCAGAACCTTGGTTAACCAGTACATTACTGAGCTGAAGTGCCACTAGAGTTCCGCTAGGAATATGGCCGAGCTGAATTGCTCTGTGTCGTTTGGTCAAGAGTAGTCAAATATGCCAAGCTGAGCCGACTAAGAAATACTTGGACTTGCCTTAGTCATTTTATATGAGTTTCCCTGAATGTTGATAATGGAGGCCGAGACTGATGTCTTTTGGCCGAAATTGACTAGTCAAATAGCTGAGCCTGAATTACGTCCACTTTTTGTTTGACTGGAAATTTTTGTCTTATTTGAGCAGGTATATTTTGTCTCGTCACTTTGCCCCAGATTAGTCTGGCCGAGCCGAGTAGGAAGGGCGCGCTAATCGATTCAGAGCTTTTAATGCGCTGTCCTGTCAAGTAGTGACGTGTCTGTCTCTGATTGGGCCGTACTGTGTATTTACTGTTTGCGCAGACTGCGAAGCGTCAGTTACGCACCTTTTACTTCCGGCGTTTGAAGGTACCAAGGACGAGACCTTCGAGACGCCCTTTGGAATAGCTGAGCTGAGACTATAAAAGGGGCTGCCTTGAGAACTTTGCAAAGTCTCCTTTTTTTCTCTCGCATTTTCTTCTTGCTTTCTTCTCTGGCAGTTCTGTTTTTTTCTCCAACCAGTTTGCATTTTGTTCCAGCAGCGTCCTTCGCCTCTCTCCCCAGTCATCTTCTTTACTTTGTAAGTCTTCTTCTTGTTCTGTCATGGCTTCTTCTCATGATTCTCAAAATGTTTCTAAAGGCGCTTCTTACGCCGGCGGTGGTGGAGAAAACCCTAATTCTCCATCTTCGTCAGTAAGGCTGCGTAGAGACACTGGCAGCGCTGCTGGCCCTAGTCGTGTTGTCCAGTCCAGCAGGGCCATCGCTGTAGTTGATTCCTCGCCGGAGCGATCAGAAGTTGCTCCTGCTGCGGCGGCTGTAAATCCTCCGGCTCTGCAGTGGGCCCCATCTCTGTATACGGTGGTAATTAATAGGGTTCTGCCCTCTGTTCATGTCCAAGAGTCTTTTTGTACTTTGTCCGAGGCCGAACTAAACCGAATTTGTAAAAGGTATAAATTTGACCTAGATCGGTTCAGCCCTCTTCTGCCTCTGCCTGGTCAGACAACTTATGATCCCCTAAAGGATTATGAGGCTGTCTATGAAGAATATTTTAAATCGGGGTTCAATCTTCCTGTTCCTGAACCCCTTGTTTGCATTCTTCATTCTTATAATCTCATACTTCCTCAGATAAAACCAAATGGTCTGAAGATCATTCTCTGCTATTTTCTTTTTCTCAGAACAATCGAGTCTCCATTCCATCTTAGTGTATTTAGGGGTCTTTTTTCTTGTAGAGTCTCGGATAGCTGGTACTATTTTAGTAAACGAGCTCCCACTAGCGAGTTCAACCTTGCCATCAAAATCCCTTGTTTCACAAAAAACTGGAAGGTAGATTTTTTTATATTAAAAGAGGTGAGCTGCCAAAATGGAACGTCTGGAAATCAGGCGAGACATACAAACTGAAGCCGAGCACAGAGCATTGCAATGAAGCGGCCAGACTTCAGAATATGCCTGTCGTGATTGACTGGCAGAAGGTGGATGCAACCATCTTGGAAGCGGCTGACCTGGGCCATTTGGCCTTGGGTCAGAACTTTTGTCCACTTGCTCCAGACAGCCTAGCAATAGTTAGAGGTTGGTCTCTGTTTGCCTTAATTTTGGTGTTTATCTAACTTTCAGTTGATAACTGTATTGTTCCTTATGCAGGCTCAATGGCTTCTGGTAGTAGTAATTATGCTGATCGGATGGCCGAGATGACAGCTCAAAAAAGAGATCGCCAATCTAGACGGGCATCTGTAGCTGCTTCTGCAGGGATGGCCTCTGCCTCGGCCCTGCCCTCAGCTGTTCCCAGGGCTGAACCTGTTCAAGATGAGCCTGAACCAGGTACTTAACTTTCCTGACTTTTCATCTTTTGTTATGCCAATTTTTGACATTAACTTGTATTATGATGCACTTTTGCAGTTATGCCGATTGTAGAGATAAAAGATGAGGAAGCCGAGATCAATCCTCAAGCTCTGGCCGTTGTTGAATCTGAGCCATCGGCAGAAGTTGGTGATGGCTCAAGCCTTCATCAAAGAAAGAGGCATCGGGGTGAAGGTTCGTCCCGGAGCCAAGATGCAGGCCCTTCCAAGCCTTCTGAGGTGACCCCACCTCAGCCATCTGAGGCGATCTCGCCTCAATCATCTGAGGTGTTGACACCGTCCCTTATTGATTTTTTTGATCAAGACTCTGCTGCAGACTCGGCCACATCAAGACGATTAAACAAGGTGACGGTTCTGCCCCTGGATCGGCAGAGGTTTGAGGCTGCTTCCTGGGAAAACCTGAGTGAAGTTTTCCAGTCTAACATGGCCTTGGTTAGTAAATTTTCTTTGTGTTGTAGTTTGAGCAATGTTTGAATTTTCTAACTGTTTTGATGAGCAAGTCCGAGCACAAGAGTTGGAGATCCATGCTCGGGGAGAGAAGTTCAATGAAGCTCTCAAGGCTAAGTCAAAGGAGCTTGAAGAAAATAACCAGCTCATGGCTGAGCAGGCCAGGGAGATTGCTGCTCTAAAGGCAGAGAATTCATCCCTTCGCAAGGGGAAGGAAAAGGCCGATATGAAGTGGGCCACTTCTAACTCAAAAGTGGATGAGCTAGAAGACAAAGTGGCCACCCTGGAGCTTTCTTCAACTCAAGCTTTGTTTGAGGCCAACTCCCTAAAGAAAGATAAGGTTGTTATGTTGCAGTAGAAGGAAACTCTGGAAGAACAGCTAGTACGTCAGTCTCAGCAACTGGCCGAAGCTAAAGCCAAAGCAATTGCGGAGTTCAGAAGATCTCAGCTGTTTGAAGAGAATGTACTGCTGTTGCAGAGCACAGCTATGGAAATAGGCCAAACAAAGGTAATTGATATCTTCTCAGAAGTCTGCCCCCAACTGAATAAGGAAGATCCCCGGCTGACTGATCTCTATAGTTCGACTGCTATTTAAGAGTTCAATTCTCAATTTGAGCAGTTTTTGAACGGAGCTGATTTGAGGGAAGCCGAAGATCAGACTTAGGACTTTTTGTAATAGGGCCGAGCAGATATCTCTTGTACTCTGTACTTTGCATTTGAAATTCTTATCAATGAAAAATTTCTAAGTATTTTGCAATTGTAGCCCTTCATTCTATTCTACTATTTTACTTTAGAATTTCTGCTAAGTTAATTTTCAAACTTCTTGTTGTCGAGATTCAATGTCGGCCTTGCACTTAGCAAACTTTTATCTTTGCAGTTAGTTTTTAAAAAATAAACTAAGTCTGCAAGTTTTACAATCTAGAATAAACCTGTTATTCTGCTGAGCTGAGCCAAGAATTGGCTAAGAATGAGGCCTGCCGGCGCATTGAGCTGAGTCATTAGACTTGATCTGTTTTAACCGAGATCATATTGTGTGATGCCTTTGCCATAAGGCTTGTAGTGGTATTCTGCTCTGCATGGCTATTCTAGCCTGTTCTGGCCGAGCTAAGCGTCCTGTTTAGCCGAGGCAAACTTACTTAGCTTCAGACATATAATCCTCTTAAGGCATTAACAAATTAGTCATTTCATGGAGCTGACTTCTTATAACTTTAAGCTGACGAGACCACTTAGGTCATTTAAGCCGATGTGACCTCTTGGGTCATTTTGAGCCGATGTGTGAAACTTGTCACGTACAATGTTCCCTTAAAACCTTTAGGCAGAGAACAGAGATGACCACCTGGGTCATTATTTAGAAGTGCGAAACTTGTCGCATTTTTACCGAGATGTGAAACCTGTCACATTCGGAGTTCCCTTAAAACTATGAGACAGAGAACATGGGTGGCCATTTGGACCACCTGTTTAAGAGTGCAAAACCTGTCGCATTTTTGCCGAGATGTGAAACCTATCACATTCGAAGTTCCCTTAAAACCAAAAGGCAGAGAACAGGGGTGGCCACCTGGATCACCTGTTTAAGAGTGTGAAACCTGTTGCATTTTTGCCGAGATGTGAAACCTGTCACATTCGGAGTTCCCTTAAAACCATAACGCAGAGAACAGGGGTGGCCACCTGGACCACCTGTTTAAGAGTGCGAAACCTGTCGTCTTTTTGATGAGATGTGAAACCTGTCACATTCGAGGTTCTCTTAAAACCATAAGGCAGAGAACAGGGGTGGCCACCTGGACCACCTGTTTAAGAGTGCGAAACCTGTCGCATTTTTGTCAAGATGTGAAACCTGTCACATTCGGAGTTCCCTTAAAGCCATAAGGCAGAGAACGAGGATGACCACCTGGGCCATTATTTATAAGTGCGAAACCTGTCGAATTTTTACCGAGATGTGAAACATGTCACATTCAGAGTTCTCTTAAAACCATAAGACAGAGAACAGATAGTTGAGCCCCCAACATGGGAGGGCATGTTATCAAAGCCTAGATGAAAGAATTAGATGGGCTGAGCCGGACGAAAATAAAATTTGATCTTCTGATATCATAAGGCCGAGCTGAGCTGGACCAAAGATTTGAATATAATAAGTGGAGAATATCTTTGCCCCGTTATCCAAGATAAAGATCTTCATAATCCCTAAGGAGATAGGTATTCCAGACAAATTTTCTGCCGAGTAGAAGAAGGTGCCCGGCTGAATCGGGTAAGAAATTTGAATAAGATATGATGAGGATTTCAAGTCCCATTTGTCGAGAAAAGCCCTGCTTAAAATCTGCACAATTTATTTGCAGTAGCAAAATCATAACACACATTAGAAAACAAGGCAATAACTTCAAATAATGTACATATATGTACGTGAAAATGTTGGATACGTGCGGGAGGAATTGGATCCTGGTATGTCTGAGTTATGGACTTTTGCCTTCAAGCCAGCCTTATATGCTTAGGAACCCGCAACATTTGCCCAGCCGTATCTGGGTCTTCGTCATCTGGCGACATGTGCCGATTTATAGGTCGACAACTTTCACCAGGAGGAGACTGAACAAAATCCAGCCTATTATGCAGCCTCGACCTCAGATTATAGAACCGTTGTAAGTGACCAAGCTCAATCAACTGTCCAATCTCCTGGGTGAGCTGTGTGCAGTCCTCAGTATCATGCCCGATATCATGATGGTAGAGGCAATACAATTGAGGATCCCTTTTGTGAATAGGTCCTATTAAGGGCCGAGGATCTCCCGTTAGATTTTTCCTCCTCATGTAGGAGAGAACACGAGCCTTGGAAGCCAGCAGAGATGTTCTTTCTTTACCTCGGCCTCCCAACCGAATTTTGGCCAAGCGCCTTTCTTTTAGTTGTGCTCTGCCTTTATTGTCAACTTCTCTACCACGCCTGAGTGGCAGGAGTGATTTCCGTGCGTGTTTTAAATAATAGTCCAGAGCCTTCAAAGGCTCAGACACAAAGTGTTGATGGCTAGACCTTTGTCCTGAACGTCTAGCCTCGGCCATGAATCCACTTTTAAGCTCATGATAATATTCAGGCCGAGTTGGAGAGTACTCCATAAGTTCCCTCTGCTGAGGAGAGTTATTGGGATGAAGCCCACTGGGTCCCGCAATAGGGGCTTTTCCCTTCATTTCCTTCACTACCGTCTGAAACACGTTAGGATTCTGGGCCACGTAGCAGATGGCTCGCAAGTGTTCCTCATAGGTGAAGGCAGCAGCAGGGGTTGAAGATTCTGCTGGTCCTGGAGAACCCTGTTCTGGTTGTGATTGAGAAGATCTACGATGTCTCCTGGGGGTCATAGGGATTGGACCCTTTCCTATCTTTTTTATCCATTCTCCTAATGATGGATTTGTAGGCTGGTTGCCTAGAAGGCCCTTGAAAGGCTGTTTTTAAGGAATACGGAGGTAAATGCCCTCCTTCTAGCGGCAAATGATGAAGCCGGATCTTCACTAGGTGGATCAGAGACGATCCTTGTAGTATGTCGTTAGCTTTCTGTTTGAGCCCGTCAATGGAGCCTGAGAAGGAAAGGAAACGTTAGAGGCCCAGAGGCACTGCCCTGGGAAAACCCTTCGACGTTCAAGTCAGTTATGGGTATTTTTGTATGCAGTTTATGCTGGAATAAAGGTTAAGAATAAACATGTCTCAAAATCTCACTGAGAGTGGGGTTGTTTGAATGTCGGCTGAGGAGCCCCGTTTTGGAGATCTCTCACTGAGAGTTAAAAGGTTAGAGAAAATGGAGTTCTTTCCTTAGAGAAGAAGACTCCGAAAATTCCATTAGGCCTCCTCTTCTTTGTCTGGTAAAAGGTCATTTTATGCACAAAATTGATGAATTCAGTCCCTCTACCGATGATGGGACTATTGCGTGTGTGGGGAGGCTGCTTTGTCTGCTGTAGGTGTGCAGTGTGACTGGACAGATGCCTGCGCAAGCAGCTGCGCCATTAGCTGAGCCTATGACACGTAGACGGCCAGCGATAATGACTCTTTACTTAACCATGCGATGCTTGACACCTGGAAAGCACTTGCAGAATTGTCTTGGTGGGTCCCAGACGGCCGTTGATAAATATCTTGTCTGAACTTAGCCGAGTATTTTAGGGGCTAAAACCCTTATGAGACTGAAGTCGATGCCAGAGCTTAGGGCAATCATAAAGCTGAGGCCGGGACAAATCTGAGGCCGAGTAGAACCTTGGTTAACCAGTACATCGCTAAGCCAAAGTGCCACTAGAGTTCCGCTAGGAATATGGCCGAGCTGAATTGCTCTGTGTGGTTTGGTCAAGAGTAGTTAAATCTGCCAAGCTGAGCTGACTAAGAAATACTTGGACTTGCCTTAGTCATTTTAGATGAGTTGGCCGGAATGTTGATAATGGAGGCCGAGACTGATGTCTTTTGGCCGAGGTTGACTAGTCAAATAGCTGAGACTGAATTACGTTGACTGTTTGTTTGACTGGAAATTTTTGTCTTATCTGAGCAGGTTTATTTTGTCTCATCAGCATTGACCCCTGATTTTATAGGCAACCATTTGTCTAACAGGATTCTTATAGATTTCTCGGTTCTAACTCGCCAAGAAAATCCATCCTTAATTTCTTCGCGTGCTCTTTAGACAATTTTATTATAGGTTATCGGAAAACAACCTCTGTGAGCACATGTGTATGGTTGTGTATATCCGACCTCTTATCTTGTCATATACGGAAGCCTCTAAGACAAAAGGATAATGTTGTTGTTGTTGCCGTGCTGTGAGAATACTTTTCCATGAATAAGAAGTAACATTACACAGCGGAACATCCTAGAATGTGGAGTTTGGGAAATACTTGGCCTGATAAATTTTGATTGAATGACTGCCTTGATTAATACTTGTTTGCCGGCTCTTGTTAGTATGGTTCTCCGTGAATTTTTATCATATTTCGTCTAATTTTAAATAAATATTTACGCCATAAAATTCATACTGACAGTCTCTCTCCTTCGAGCATAATCTCCAACGATGACAGTCTGGGAGAAGAGAATCGGGTGGCCACGAATAAACTTGTGGTGGTTGAAATCCAACCTATTTCTTTGATAGTAGAAACATAATTTAAATGTGAAAACTTAAATATGGATAATTCGCGTGAGCGTATTAAATATACAAAATATGTGTACAAACTGGTTTGCGGTTTATTTATTTATTTTTTTAAAAAAAATCAGTTTGTACACATAACGTCGCGTGATTGGAGACCTCATATTTTACCTCACATGAGGCCTCTTCTGATATGAACCGCACTTCTACTACAATAACGAAATCGATAACAGCAATTAAATGTGGATACAATATAGTACTACTTAGAAGTATTATTTGAGTTAGACATGGACCCTTCTTTAATTAGTGCGGTGGGGTTATGTAGAATGAAATAGCTAAAATCTTTAGAAGTTCCGTATTATATATGTAGCGCCCCGCTCCCGAGCCCTAGCCTCGGTAGCAGTGCACCCGCCGTATCTCACTAAGGAGGATACAAAGCGTCACCTCAACCTGTTACACGTCAGCGTTGACAGAAAATTTTTTTTTCTTTTCGCGGAAACGGTTAAACACAATACTAACTAGAATTTAATGAACCTCAATAAAATAAAAACATCACTATTAGGCTGACCAGGCCCTACAAGTCAAAGTCAAATGTCTGAATTAAAAGTCTAAAAGAAATGTCTCAACGTATTAACGTAAAAATATAAATCTCAATGTCACCCCAAGAATATCATAAATAGCCCGTCTCTGCCCTCGCCGCAATCATATCTACTGGTCACTCGGCTCACTCCACGACATCGGCACCATCCTCGAAGAAAATATAATCGTAGGCATTATCGGTCTCACCTGGAATAGTAAGGGGTGAGTGATGATAATCACCCAGTAGGTGTCTCTCAAAACAATACAAAGAGTACGTACCCAAAAAGATATCAACACATAACACATAAAACATGATAGCATGGCTTATACGGAAAGGTAAAGCACTCCACATAAAAATGCGCAAGTACGTGATGCATGCTCAATTAACGTGTCACACGCAACGAGAATCATGTCATGCAATATGCTCCTAGACCTATATGCAATGCATGCCCCCGGGTCCTAAATCCAGCGTCATGGTCTCTAGCCACCACTTGCCGTTTGGACACCCACGCCCTATAGACGCAGTATGTCTCATGACCCCGGTGCCCTATAGACACGGTAAGTCATCCCGATACCCACGCCCTATAGACGCAGTATACCTCATGCAATGCACGTGCCATGAATGCAATGCACCACACAGCCGCCCCCATTACTTCCTTCTGTACCACGTCCATCTTCCATTACTTAGTCTACTTATTTTATTATTTTATTTTATTCCCCCCCTTTTTTTTAATTAAATTGGGTTCAACCGAAAGGCTAAACCCTTTGCCCTTTTATTATTTTATTATTATTATTATTTTTTTAAATTGGATTGCCGAAAAAGGCCAACCCTTTATCTCCTTTTATTATTTTATTATTATTTTTTTTATTCAAATTGGGTTGGCCGAATGGCCACACTTTGCCTTTTACCTTTTTTTTTCCTTTTTTTTATAGTAGTATACTAAAAAAACAAATCCATATAAAAAGTAAATTGGATTCGGCCCCACCTTTTTAATTAGTTAATTAATTAAATTTTTTTTATATATCTTGGGTTTCGGCCGAAAGGCCTAACCCTTTATCTTACTTCTTTTTTTTTATATATATAATACACCGCACGGATTCAGCCTGTTTTATTTTTATTTTATTTATTATTTTTTTTAAGCAGCATGCCGAAAAAGACAAAACCTCAATATCCATTACAAAACCTAAACAATTAACCTAACCAGAAGCAGATTTAGGCCCCTTAGCAGCAACCCCAAACTATTATTATTTTACCTTTCTTTTTATATATATATTTATACGTTGCATACCGAAATCAAAAAAAACAAAGCAATTAATACCCATTAGAATCAACATACACACATCCACACAATTTGAAGGCAACCATTCGGCCAACACCATACTACCCACACATATATTTTCACACATATAGGCTTCATGTTATCATAAAGAGAATACATCATCAAGTTCATGCTCAAATCAAAAAATAAAAGAACAGCAATAAACAATTAAAATACCGTTTTGAGCATGCAATCTTTGTACCATTCTGAGAGAATAAATAGTATGCACCTACCTTGATCCTAGCAAGAACTCAAATACGAGAGACGATGTAGGCACGGTGATGGCGATGATATGGTTGTGATTTCCACTCCTCTTGAACCTTGGATCAAAAGTTCTTTTTTTCTTCTTTTGGAGGCTGACGCAATTGATGGGGGGAGAAGGGGATGGGAACTGCCGTTTCTTTTGAAGAGGTGGAGGGGATTAGGGTTTGATATATATTAATAAGAGATTGAGGGAATAAGGGTGGGATGATAAGTGAGGGAAATTAGGGATAATGTTTGATTAATGATTTGGGATAGAGTTTAGCTAATTAGTTTATTATTTTTTTTCCCCGCATGTTTATCACACAGCACACACACTAAATGTTTTATTTACTATTAAATTCTTTATTTTTTTTGTACGGCCATAACATCCTACCCCCCTTACAAAAAGTTTCGACCCCGAAACTTGCCGTACCTTACTCAAAGAGGTGGGGATAGCGATTCTGCATTTGCTCTTCTAGTTCCCATGTCGCTTCATTCTCCCGGTGGTTGCTCCATTGAACTTTGACATAGGGAATAATCCTCCTTCTCAGCTCTTGATCCTTCCGGTCAAGAATTCTGATCGGTACTTCTTCATAGGAAACATCTGGCTTGATCTTAAGTGGCTGAGCATCTAACACATGACTTGGGTCTCACACGTACCTCCTCAACTGTGAGACATGAAATACATTGTGCACCTGAGCCAGCATCGGGGGTAGCGCCAGTCTGTAGGCCAAGTCTCCAACCCTCTCGAGTATCTCATAAGGTCCAATAAAACGAGGTTTCAACTTTCCTTTAACTCCAAAACGTGTCACACCCTTCATGGGTGATACCTTGAGGTAGACTTTTTCTCCCTCCTCGAACTCCAAAGGTCGTCTCTTCATGTCGGTCCAACTCTTGCTTCTATCCTGAGCCGTCTTAAGACGTTCACGAATCAGTTTCACCTTTTCTTTAGTTTTCTCAATTATCTCTGGGGCCGTCAACACACGCTCGCCAACCTCGTCCCAGTGAACAGGTGACCTACACTTACGTCCATACAAGGCCTCGAATGGTGCCATGCCTATGGCACTGTGATGGCTGTTATTATAGGAGAATTCAATCAACTTAAGCATGCTGTCCCAGTTCCCCTTGAAATCCAACGCGCATGCCCTCAGCATGTCCTCCAGGGTCTGAATGGTCCTCTCAGACTGACCATCAGTTTGAGGATGGAAAGCAGTGCTCAATCGTAACTCAGTCCCCATTTTCTTCTGACAGACTGCCCAGAACTGAGAAGTAAACTTCGGATCACGGTCAGACACTATGCTGACTGGCAATCCATGAAGGCATACAATGTTGTCGATGTACATAGTTACCAACCTCTCCATAGTAAGTCTGGCAGGGATAGGTAAGAAATGAGCAGACTTAGTCAATCGATCCACGATTACCCATATCACATCATTCCCATTTCTTGTCCTCGGAAGCCCAACCACAAAGTCCATTGTCACATGCTCCCACTTCCATTCGGGTATCTCCAGTGGTCGCATCAGTCCACCCGGCCTCTGATGTTCTGCCTTAACTTGCTGGCAAACAAGGCACCTTTCCACAAACTCAGCGATGTGCCTCTTCATGCCATTCCACCAATAATGTTTCTTCAGATCATTATACATTTTTGTAGCACCAGGATGGATAGAGAATTTCGAATTATGTGCTTCCTTCAACAGTTCCCTCCTGAGGTCCTCAACATCCGATACGCACAATCTTCCTTGGTACCACATACTGCTGTCATCATGAACCTGAAATCCATCTACCTGGCTGGTCAACATTCTCTCTCGGATGGCCCTAATTTCCGCATCATCCTTCTGTGTTTCCTTAATCTGATCCACCAGAGTTGGAGTGATAATCAGTGCTGCCAGAACATCTGCAGTAGAATCCACAAGGTCCAAGTCAAACTCTGCCATTTCCCTTTCTAGAGTCGCCTGCTGAGCATGGCTCGATTTTCTACTTAAGGCATCCGCAACACGATTGGCCTTCCCTGGATGATAGTTGATGGTCAAATCATAATCTTTCAATAACTCTAACCATCTCCTTTGGCGCATGTTCAACTCCTTTTGCGTGAACAGATACTTGAGGCTTTTATGATCAGTGAACACCTCGCACTTCACTCCATATAAATAATGGCGCCAGATTTTCAGTGCGAACACCACCGCTGCTAGCTCCAGATCATGAGTCGGATAGTTCTGCTCATAGGGCTTTAGCTGTCATGACGCATACGCAATGACCTTGTCGTTTTGCATCAACACGCATCCTGAAATATAAGAGTTAGACCACATCTTTAATTATATACCAGATCAATTGAAATTATATACATTTACCTAGCCCGTTCTTAGAAGCGTCACTGTAAATGACAAACCCTTCTGACGCGGAGGGCTGAGCAAGAATAGGGGCTGTGGTCAGTCTCCTTTTTAATTCAGTGAAACTCTGCTCACACTCGGCGGTCCATTCAAACTTCGACTTTTTCTGCGTCAATCGGCTCAGAGGCACTGCAATAGACGAGAAACCCTCGACAAACTTCCTGTAGTATCCAGCCAGACCGAGAAAACTCCTTACTTCTGTCACATTAGTGGGCCTAGGCCACTCGGTGATCGCCTCTACCTTCTTTGGATCCACAGAAATTCCCTCTTTAGAGGCCACATGACCCAAAAAGGCTACGCTCTTCAACCAAAACTCACATTTACTGAACTTGGCGTACAATTTGTTTCTCCGAAGGGTCTCTAGAACCTCCCTCAAATGCTCCGCATGAGTATCTTCGTCAGGGGAGTATATAAGGATATCGTCGATGAACACAACTACGAACTTATCCAGCTATTTTCGAAATACTGTGTTCATTAGGTCCATAAAGGCGGCTGGGGCGTTGGTCAATCCGAAAGGCATAACCAGGAATTCGTAGTGGCCATAACGTGTTCGGAAAGCAGTCTTTGCTGTATCTCCTGATTTGATCCTCAACTGATGGTAACCGGATCACAAATCAATTTTGGAAAATACTTTAGCCCCCTGAAAGAAATTTTTTAGTGACGCCATTTAACGAGCAATCGAAAAGTTTAAATTATAACTCCAAATTTATCATTACCCGTAGCTGATCAAAGAGATCCTCGATTCGAGGTAATGGATACTTGTTCTTGATGGTGATCTTATTGAGCTCCTGGTAATCTATGCATAATCTCATGCTTCCATCTTTCTTTTTCACAAACAGGACTGGAGCACCCCAAGGTGATACACTGGGTCGAATAAATTTACGATCCAATAGCTCCTGTAACTGCTCCTTCAACTCCTTCAGCTCTGCTGGTGCCATGCGGTAGGGTGCCCTGGAAATGGGTTCAGCACCGGGTAAAAGATTAATCTCAAACTCTACTTCTCTTTCTAGGGGTAGTCCTGGTAACTCCTTAGGGAAAACGTCTGTAAATTCCTTCACTACGGGGATTTGGTCAATCTGTGAAACCTCCTGCTCGACACCTATGGAGAAAATCAGAAATCCCTCTCTTCCTTTCTTTAGTGCTCGAAAAGCCTGAGCTGCAGTCAGATAGATCTTCTGAGGTGCCTTCTTCAATTTAGAGTTCCCTTGAAAAGTAGTTTCCCACAACTCCGGTGTCTTCATGCTGACCTGGATTCGCCGGCAATCAATATTGGCATGATACTTTGCCAAAAAGTCCATGCCCAGAATAATGTCAAAGTCGTGCATCCGGATCGGTATCAAGGTCGCAGAGAACTGCGGATCGTTAATCTCCAATTCACATCCCTTATAATGATGATGGGACACGAGTACTTGGTCGCCAGCGGCTTGTATACGGTAGGGAGTCTCAAGCCATTCGGGGAGAACATCCAGATTCTTGGCAAACCTCTTTGCCATAAACGAGTGACTTGCCCCACTATCGAATAGAACATTGGCTGGTACTTTGTTAATTAAAATCACACCTAACACATTCAAGGTTTAGCACACAACATGCAATAACAACACATAGAATTTAATTCAACTTTGAATTTAAATACTTAAATAAATATACCTGTAACCACGTCGCCTGACTCCTCGACCTCTGCATCTGTCATCGCATGGACCCGAGCATTGGTCCAGCCTCGGTTTTCCTGTTGTGCCTGAGTCTGCGGATTTACTTGAGCTAATGCAGAGCATTCCCTGGCGAGATGTCCTTGCTTCCCACAATTATAGCAAGCCCTCTGAGCCTTCCAACATTCCCCCGGATGAATACGTCCGCACAGTGTACACTGTGAGGCAGGTGCCACAGCTCTCACTGACTGCGCATCAGTCGGTACTGGTCCCTCAATCATCGGTATCTGACTCGCTGTACCCTGCTGTCGCTCTGGTCGGAAAGGTTGCCCGGACTGAGGGCGTCGGGGCACCTTCAGCCATCTTCCTGATTTGCCCGCATGCAAATCCTCACAAGGTCTCTTAAGTCTTTCCAGTGCAGCAGCTCTATCCAAATTCCTCTCAACCCATCTGCATACCTCCAGTAGTCCCTCAAATGTCGTGGGCTCCGCACAAACAATAGCCTGCTGGATGCGAAAACTCAAATCGATCTGGAACTTCAGCATCTTGGCCTCCTCATTGTCCATGATACATGACATGTACTGACCCAGCTCGTGAAACTTCTCAGAATATTGATCGACTGTCATGGACCCCTGTGTCAGCATCTGGAACTCTACCATCCTTCTCTGAATAGCGTTGCTCGGGACATAGTGCTTCTTATACTCCTCCACAAACTGCTCCCAAGTCACCGGTGGAGTCAATCTGCGCTTCACTCCATTCCACCATCTTTCAGCTTCCCCTTCCAGAAACGGGGTCGTTATCTCTAATTTCAGATCCGCAGGTACCTGTATAAGCCTTATCTGTTCGGTCACATTTTTGAGCCAGATCTCGGCTTCCTCAGGCCGAGTGGTACCCCTGAACATCGGTATCCGGGAGTTCTGCATCTCCCTGTAGTAGAACCGTAAGCCTTGCTGCGGTGGTGGTGGTGGTTGTTGTTGTTGTTGCTGTTGAGTTTGCTGAAGTATCTGAGCGATCTGTGCCTGTTGCTGTGCCATCTGAGTGTATTGTTGCGCCATCTGTGTTTGCTGATTAGCTATCAAGGCCGTCAGATTGGCCAGCGTATCAGCAAGGTTTTGGGGGATAGCCCCTTGCCCATGTTGCCCGTCTCCGTTATGTCCTCCATTCCCTGGGGGTTCACGTCGTGGTGGCATTGTCTGTAGACATGTCAAAACATGTTATACAAAATTTAAGTTTAAGAGTGTCGTAAAGAGATATAAAATTTAGAGGGCAAAAGAGTAATCTATAACGTATACTCACTAACGGCACACACCACCCGAAACCCAATCATAGCTTATGTCTACTTCATTTTATTTAAGTTAAAATATCATTTGAAAACAGATCGTCACTTACTTCTAGGGGTGATTGACTAATTCCATGTTCCCGAGGCGTATCTGAAGCCTGGGCTCTGATACCACCTGTAGCGCCCCGCTCCCGAGCCCTAGCCTCGGTAGCAGTGCACCCGCCGTATCTCACTAAGGAGGATACAAAGCGTCACCTCAACCTGTTACACGTCAGCGTTGACAGAAAATTTTTTTTTCTTTTCGCGGAAACGGTTAAACACAATACTAACTAGAATTTAATGAACCAAAAACATCACTATTAGGCTGACCAGGCCCTACAAGTCAAAGTCAAATGTCTGAATTAAAAGTCTAAAAGAAATGTCTCAACGTATTAACGTAAAAATATAAATCTCAATGTCACCCCAAGAATATCATAAATAGCCCGTCTCTGCCCTCGCCGCAATCATATCTACTGGTCACTCGGCCCACTCCACGACATCGGCACCATCCTCGAAGAAAATATAATCGTAGGCATTATCGGTCTCACCTGGAATAGTAAGGGGTGAGTGATGATAATCACCCAGTAGGTGTCTCTCAAAACAATACAAAGAGTACGTACCCAAAAAGATATCAACACATAACACATAAAACATGATAGCATGGCTTATACGGAAAGGTAAAGCACTCCACATAAAAATGCGCAAGTACGTGATGCATGCTCAATTAACGTGTCACACGCAACGAGAATCATGTCATGCAATATGCTCCTAGACCTATATGCAATGCATGCCCCCGGGTCCTAAATCCAGCGTCATGGTCTCTAGCCACCACTTGCCGTTTGGACACCCACGCCCTATAGACGCAGTATGTCTCATGACCCCGGTGCCCTATAGACACGGTAAGTCATCCCGATACCCACGCCCTATAGACGCAGTATACCTCATGCAATGCACGTGCCATGAATGCAATGCACCACACAGCCGCCCCCATTACTTCCTTCTGTACCACGTCCATCTTCCATTACTTAGTCTACTTATTTTATTATTTTATTTTATTTCCCCCCTTTTTTTAATTAAATTGGGTTCAACCGAAAGGCTAAACCATTTGCCCTTTTATTATTTTATTATTATTATTATTATTTTAAATTGGATTGCCGAAAAAGGCCAACCCTTTATCTCCTTTTATTATTTTATTATTATTTTTTTATTCAAATTGGGTTGGCCGAATGGCCACCCTTTGGCTTTTACCTTTTTTTTTCCTTTTTTTATAGTAGTATACTAAAAAAACAAATCCATATAAAAAGCAATTGGATTCGGCCCCACCTTTTTAATTAGTTAATTAATTAATTTTTTTTTATATATCTTGGGTTTCGGCCGAAAGGCCTAACCCTTTATCTTACTTCTTTTTTTTATATATAATACACCGCACGGATTCAGCCTGTTTTATTTTTATTTTATTTATTATTTTTTTTAAGCAGCATGCCGAAAAAGACAAAACCCCAATATCCATTACAAAACCTAAACAATTAACCTGACCAGGAGCAGATTTCGGCCCCTTAGCAGCAACCCCAAACTATTATTATTTTACCTTTCTTTTTATATATATATTTATACGTTGCATACCGAAATCAAAAAAAAACAAAGCAATTAATACCCATTAGAATCAACATACACACATCCACACAATTTGAAGGCAACCATTCGGCCAACACCATACTACCCACACATATATTTTCACACATATAGGCTTCATGTTATCACAAAGAGAATACATCATCAAGTTCATGCTCAAATCAAAAAATAAAAGAACAACAATAAACAATTAAAATACCGTTTTGAGCATGCAATCTTTGTACCATTATGAGGGAATAAATAGTATGCACCTACCTCGATCCTAGCAAGAACTCAAATACGAGAGACGATGTAGGCACGGTGATGGCGATGATATGGTTGTGATTTCCACTCCTCTTGAACCTTGGATCAAAAGTTCTTTTTTTTTTCTTTTGGAGGCTGACGCAATTGATGGGGGGAGAAGGGGATGGGAACTGCCGTTTCTTTTGAAGAGGGGGAGGGGATTAGGGTTTGATATATATTAATAAGAGATTGAGGGAATAAGGGTGGGATGATAAGTGAGGGAAATTAGGGATAAGGTTTGATTAATGGTTTGGGATAGAGTTTAGCTAATTAGTTTATTATTTTTTTTCCCGCATGTTTATCACACAGCACACACACTAAATGTTTTATTTACTATTAAATTCTTTATTTTTTTTGTACGGCCATAACAATATAGATATGCCAATTTTTATATGTGAATTATAGTACTACTTTAAAGTGTTTTTGACTTAGGAATGGACCCTCTCTAATTCAGAAGTATAGCATAATTAATTTAATGAGTATACATCTAACTATATATTGTTAGATCAACATTGCTTTAGACTCGACCCAGAAAAATTTACGCCGTAATACACACTTTTGCCCTTTTTTGATAATAGATCTTCTTCTTCTTTAGAGGACGGACCTTGGAGCAACTCGTAAGGTTGCAGTTTGTGACCTTGAGGTCATGGATTCAAGATGCAAAAACAACCTCTTGCACAAAGTGCAGGGTAAGACGGTGCATATCAGATTGCAAAGCGATCTGACCCCTCTCCGACCCCTACGCAGACGCGGTAGCCTAGTACACCGAGAAAGACTTTTTAAATCTTCTTCTTCTTTGTGTACGTGAAGTCGACAGAAGGGGCTAAACATAATTAGAGTTCCTCTCACAATCGATTTATAGAAATCTAAGAGTGTGTTTTCCCATGAGAGACATGATTTTTTTGATGAAAGACGGACGGTACCGTCCAGTTATTTTATTAATATATGTTGCCCTCACTTGTGGCGGAGGAATACCGTGGTTACAATCACTGCGCTAAGCTACTGAGGGAGACTCTCCCATAGTGAAAAGAAAAACAATAAAGTAAGAAAGCAGATAAGTAAGAAAACAATATATAACAATAAAATAACATGCTATCTAAGTATGGAGAAATCAGAAAGAGAATCTGATACAGCCGTGTGATGTCTTCGTCGTACTGCAATGTACTGAAATGTTGATGAGGACTACCAAAAGTGCAGTGTAAATCAGCCTCGTATCTATCCGCAAGCTCATGTGCTCCCGCCAACATTGGCATTCCCAAAAACCAATAAGAAAGCATCAAAAGAATATCGATCAAGCAGAATGTAAAGGGAAATAGATAATTCCAGCACATACCGCCGTTGCCCGTATCCAGTCGAGGTACGGGCAACTTAGAAAGCTTAAAAACCAGTTGTGTAAGATGCTGTCCAAAGCTACTGGCCACAAGTTCCGCCGTGTGCTCCGCATTGTCATGAAAATTTAGCACGTTAAACATATCAATTGTGTGAAGGATTATAGCAGTTGAAAAAAGAACCAATGAAATAAAAACATACCGACGTTGCCTATGTCGTGATATGACATAGGCAACTCTGGGCAAAGCGCGCCAACCCATTGGGAGACATTATGGTCCAAGCCTTAAGCATGGCACGATAGCATCCATCCTGAGCGCCTCTCGAACCTCACAGGGCAATTCAACCATTGTTGTGAATATTTTAACCCCCACCTAATTATGTCCATGTGATGCTAATGTGTGTGCCACAGTATTTGCCTCTCGATAACAATGCTGAAGAGATGAGCCATTAAGATGCATAAACTGCAGCGTGCGGTCTAACACTGCAGCATATGAACCTGTGAAGCGATAGGGATTGAACAAATGCTGAACGAGTACCTTACAATCTGTTTCTAATATCAAAGCATCATGATGACGTGCATAGAATATTAAAGCAAGCTGCAATGCCATTAGCTCAGCTTGCAATGGAGGGGACGCAGGCAGCCGAAAGCAAATAGCTGAGATCAATGCACCGGCATGATTGCGTAGTATCGCTCCACCAGCATGATGCAATGATAAGTATTACGTAATAAAGTCATTATTTCAATGACTAGATAAAGAGATCAAGAGAGTGATCTATATCGGTAAGATTTGATTGTTTCTGATGAATCTACACATAGGAATCCTAGTGTATGACACCGTATCATGATGTAATAAATAACAGGATCACAGTTTATAGTAAATGCAAGTTCGAATTTCGTTTGAAATCTAAACTTTTATTTATTACATACCAGGATCACGGTGTGTACAACAGTATACTATACATCGAGATCCCGGTGTTTAACCACAAAAGGTTCTTGAACGCACTTTATATTGTTAAACTCTGAATTAATTTTTCTCTTTACTCGTGTAAGAACTTAATCATGAGTTCCCACAAATTTTCATGAAAATAATTAATTTTGCCACTTTGGTTTAAGATGTGACCTTGTAAATTTTAGCCTCAAATTATATTCATGTGAGTTTTTTATACGTGGATCAGAATACTATTATCGTTTAAATTAAGTAATTTATTAGACCATTCGAGTATTTAATTAATGAATGCTACAAAATAGAAAATTTTGACTGAAATAGTTTTCATTTCATCGAATATAACACGTTGTTTCGGATACGTACAATAAGTAGATTATTTTTGTATAACAATCGTTAATATCCTCAGACCTTGATACCAAGTCATAAAATACATTAATATTATATTTTCAACTGATTCTTCTAGATATAGAAAGGATTAAATCTACCGGGGTCATGTAAATACATAGGCCAAAACCATCTTCGTTCAAGTATAATTTCTTTTGAAATTTCTCAGCTGTTTTTCTTAAAAAGAAAATTGTCAACTGTTTTCTCTATATTTAAAAAAAAAGGAACTGATGGTTTTTTCTTTCTTTCTTTCTTTTTTGACATAAAGAAACTGATGGTTGAATTGACTCAATTATTGAACACTTCATAACATAACGGCATCCGAGGAACTTTTTCCTTATTTTTAAAAAAAATTATTCAAACATCCACGGCATAGCTTAGTTGCTAGTTGTGTTGAAAAATTAATACAACAAATAGCACAAGTTCGAACAGGGACACACGCAGTATGTGTAGAATACTGTTATCTAGATCAGTAATAGTTATCCTACTTTATCCTCTCCAATTGGATTAAACGGTTACTGTCTCCGTTTGCAGTAGGCACATCACGTCGGTTCTGACAATGCGATACTATCTTATGAAACCGTGAACTCCTGATTTGCAAACTCTATATCTTTATAGGACTGTAACCGTGGATATTCTTGAGGATAGAAATTTGAATTTTTTGTTTATCCAAATCCAAGTATTATGATTTTCAGTTCCCCACGTGACCTGAAAACAAAGGTCAAAAACGAACTTCTACATGCCCTTTCTTTATTGGAATATTTTACCAGCTGTCCTGTTTCTGAATCATTACATTACAGAAAATATTCCACTGTAATGTGATAACAACAGAAACCCATAAATTATAGAAATAATATTTGAACCAGTGTACCTCTTAATTTCACAACTATTCAATAGATTTTTTGAATTTCACCTAAAATAGATTTGAAGCTGTTTTTGAATTTATTTTCTATCATAGTAAGGTGGGAAAGGATTTTACCAAACCCGTCACAAAATCGTCTCACTATCCACTTATTTTGTAGAATCTAAAAGTTATAGAAACAAGTCGTTGGTGTGGTGTAGTGGTTATCACGTTAGTCTTATCCACTAGAGGTTTTCAGTTAGCTCTTGGGTGGCAACGTACGATGTATTTCTGTCTAGTATAGTTCAGTTGATACTCGTTTTAAAAAATTATTCTAAAAACTTAGTAAAAGTTAATCATCAAATCAGTAAGCCATTAGTTTATGCAATTGGCAATAGAGAGTAACGTGTAACCACAAGACTAGAGTTATTTAGTTTACATTTCTTCAAATCATAGATCGATTTTCATGAGACAACAAAAACTCATAGATGGATTTTCATAAACTTAAACTAGACTTAAGTCTAACTGTTTAAAGCTTTACAAAAAGATTTATATCGACTGTAGTTTGAATTTCTGTCCTTGTTATCGTGTATGTATTTTTAAAACAATTGATTTAGAAATTCAGATTGGGATTGACCATTTACATCGCGTGTTTTTGTTAAACGAGCTGACCTGACCTAGAGCTGAGTTCGGTCTACTGTGTTGTTGACTTTGTACTGAGTTGAGCTAATCTGCTTCCTGCCAACCTCTGATTTACTTTTGACCGAGCTGACCTGACGAGATTGATCAGACTAAGTTCAGCTCGGCAATTAGATAGAGTTCGCGGGCGTATCTGTGTTTATCTGATTAGCGATCTGATTGATTCTCCATTAATGTATATCTATAATTGATTTGATTTGTATTTATCTATTATCCTAATTGATAGTGATTGGATTAGCATTGATAATAATTAGATTAACTTGAATTTATCTTTCCGATTGTAACTCTATAAATTGAGGGATTGGAATAAAGATAAGGCAGTTTTGAAGTACCAATTTATTATTACATGGTATCAGAGCGATGTTCGACTCTCTCTGTTTGAACAACCCATCACTTCTTCTCACTATGGCAGCCAAATCATCTCAGCCTCTTCTTCCTTCCACTTATCAAACTAAGAAAATTGTGTCCCCAGAATGAGCATCACCCGGGTTTGCTTATCACTCCAGTCCAGTTGACTGGACTGAACTATGAAGAATGGGCACAGGAAATCTGTGGCGCCTCACTGGCTCGCCGAAAGTTCGGCTTCCTTGATGGCACTATCCGACGACCTGCAGAAGGCTCCCTCGACCTGGATGATTGGGAGCCGGTTAACTCTATGATTGTTGTCTGGATCCTGAACACAATAGAACCAGGCTTTCGTTCCACCATCTCCTATGCTGAAGATGCAAAGGAGTTGTGGGACGATATAAAGCAGCGCTTCGCTATAATGAATGCGCCGAGGGTCCAACGGTTGAAGAGGGCCCTCACAAATTGTAAACAGAATGGCGATTCTGTGATGGTCTATTATAGAAAATTGAAGAAAATATGGGACAAAATGAAGGACTATGATGAACTTCTGGTCTGTTCATGTGTCTCGTGCATATGCGATCTTCGAAAGACTCTTCCTCGACGCAAGGAAGTGGATAAGATCCATGAATTTCTCATGGGCTTGGAGGATTCAACGTACCGAATGGTACGTTCCTCCACACTAAATCAAGACTCTCTTCCTCCCTTGAATCGCGTCTATCACATGGTAGTGCAAGAAGAGAGTCTTGGCTCGATTGTGAACATGGAATAGACCCCTGCTCCGGCTGGTTTTTCAGTGACCGTTGCTACAAAACAAGGAAGTGACTGCAGGTCAAACCAAAGCTGACCTGACTTGCTCCCATTGCCGCAGAAAGGGTCATTAAGTCCGTGCATGTTTTCAGCTAGTGGGCTATTCGAACTGGTGGGGGATCGCCCGAAGACATTGCCACGCACCAAACAGAGCGCGGGTGGCATATGTGCTCGGCCGAAGTAAATCAGAAGTTGACAGAAAGCAAATCAGCTCATCTCAGCATAAAGTCAACAGAACAGTAGGCCAAGCTCAGCTCTAGGTCAGCTTAGCTCGCTTAACAGTTTTCCTTGATTCAGTTTTAAAATTATGGACGAAAGGGGATAGGATCCCCTCACCGCTCCTCCCTCACCGCATGCGTGACCGCGCGACACGTGGCAAAAAGTGGGGGTGGTGAGGCTGGGTGAGGGTAACCCTCATCCAGCCTCACCACCCCCTACTGCTGCCACGTGTCGCGTCCTGGGCCGCGCGGTGAGGAGATCTCATCCCGGACGAAAGAGGGATGCGGCGGAGAAGGTAAAGAAGTCACTTTGTTATATGAAGTTGGCATTGACCAATGAACAAGCGAAAGTGCTGGATTTTTGTGGTAGAGCCCCCTAATAATTAATCAAGCAATACTAATGTTTTGATTAATATCTTGATTCCTATTAGCTATGAGATCAAATCTTTCATATGGATTCAACATTTTTTTCCTTCAGAATTTTTAGGAGGAAATTGCCTTATAAGCAGTGATGAGAAAATGATATAAAGATGACGATAGTGAAAATCTAAAAGACGATGCCAGTGAGTAATATAGTAAAATAATGCTAGAAAGCAAAACTAAATTGTTTTCATTCATCGACAAAATTTTTGTGTTATTCCAATCATTTTTCACATCTAAATGTTATATAGTCTCATCCATAATATTATGAAAAAAACACACAAGCAAACGGTTGAGTAACATTTTTTTTTTCTATCTCAACGATTTGAATTCGAGTTTTTAGACACATATTAAAACACACGTTATTGACTCTAGCTTTATTCAACAACTGTTAAAAACCTAGATCATTTAATTTGGAAAGCAATATGAGATTGTTGTGGAAATCTTTTAAGTACAAATTGGGCAGGGGTTACGTCATCGAGGACTAGGACTAGAACGACAAGGGAAGTTACAGAATTGAGTGATCGCATGATCAGTTCTTTTCAAATTGGGCACCCTTTAAAATATGTCCATCCCTCCCTTCCGAGTTCTGATTTATGACACAAGAAACAATAGGTTAATATTCGAGGACATAACTCATTTGATATTTGAGCGGTAAATTATTTTCAAGATAATATGTTCAAATCCTGACAACATTAATGTAAGTGTTTGGATCTTACCTTTAGCTTCTTATACCAGAACAAGTTTGGGCTCAGACACATTGTGAACACCAAGTCTTGACCCTATTACTAAAGAAGCCATTGAGCAACATTATTTATATCAATCACGAAGCTGCATTAGGCTGAGATAGTAAATACCTTCGAGGTCATGGTACGACCTTTTACATCCAAGAAACCACTAGGCTAATATTTATCCATGAGATTAAGGGTTTAAAACTCATAAGCTTATTTGAATAGTTTTTATTAGTTGAGATGAATCAGAGAAAAACTTAATTTAAGTGAAACCTTATTATATTTTTTGCTAAAATATATATATATACCCCTCTTTTCACATTCGATTTCATAAACAGCTGATGTTTTTCAGAGAGATTTTTTTTTCGTTTCTGCTACGAGTACAAGATATTAATTACATCATGAACAAATATCAAATTGAATAATAAGAAAGAAAAATGATACATTGTGTTTATAACTATAACTGTTGTGTCTAGATTGTACTATAAGTTTGTAAATTTTAGCATACATCCGTAACTATTATTTTTTACACTTTTGCCCCCATAAATATGCGATTCATAACATGCACCCATAACTATTATTTTTAACTCTTTTGCACTATTTAAATATTTTTTTTTTCATATAAGACCTGATAAACGGTCCTAAAACAGTAAAACATTTAATAGTTATAGATGCAGAATCGCAAACCTAAAGTGCAATAATCTAAAAAATTTAATAATTATGAATATATGCTGAAAATTAGAATCTCATAATACACAATGACCATGGTTATAGATGCGTAGTGTCATTTTCTCAAAAAAAAAAAAAAAAAACTCAGCCGATAAAATTTTCTAAGGATGATAGATGATATGATTGCAAAATTATTTGAAGTATTACTATGATTGTAATATCAGAGGTTGCCACAAGAAGGCGACAAAACATGGCTTCCTACGCCACGAGGGGAGCAGGTCTTTTGACAGCTAGACGCCAACCCTTTGATGTCTACTATTCGTGTCTTAAAATAATTAATTATAAAAAAATAAGTCATCCCCATATTTTTTCGATATATATCCACTTTTGTTAGTTTTAATTGAGAATTTCAAATTTTAGAGATATTATTTAACGTGTTGTTGCGGATAAAACACATTGTTAATTTTGATATTGACCTTTATATTCATTAAATTCATACGGGCTGTTTCTTTAAAAAAAATATATAAACTAACACAATCACAAACATTATTAACGAGGACAAATCCAATACGTTCTGACATATATAAGTAGCGTAGACATCTCGCCATCTCTTAGCCTATATTGTCTGACCATACATGGGCATAGGTTGACTAAAGGTTCACGTCAGCTATCGTGTCCAAATATACAGTCAAGTTATTGTAACCCAAGAGACGCATGATGCCACACAGAAATCGGCTCAGTCCTCAGGTTGTCATTAGTTGTTAGGTCGACTTCAGCCAATCATCCTGAGAAACTTGCGCCATGGTTAACTACTTTGGTCAATGGCCTTCACGTCCCCAACGAGGGTCAGGTTAACCATGACCACCGGCTCGGTACTGTCAGTGAACACTCAGAAAGCAAGGAAAGGCACTTCAGCTCGGGCAACCAACCCAAGCCACATAAGCAACTTCGCCATACAGCACGACACACAGTGCCACTTGACGGCCACGCACCAATAAGACAGAACACGTGACAGCAATCCACAACCTCACACATGCATTGGCTAACTAACGCATACAAAAGAAATGATCGTTCCGAAACAGAAAGCATGTTTTTGTTAAACCAAGACATAAAAAGAACGACCATTCCTTTCGGAATGAGAAAATCTCACTTATTAGCCTAAAGTTTGGCCCATTACTCAGTTAGCAGCCTAACGTTCATGAAACTCACTTAATAACAACTCTTTTGCCGAAATGTCTCACTTGTAGCCAGTTGACCGTTGACCAACCGTTGACTAACCGTTGACCAGCCGTTGACTTTCTCAGACCAACCAGAATCTGACACGTGGCAACCCTTTTTAATTAAAAAAAATAAAATTGTATTTTTAAATAAATTGATTTAAAATGAATTTAAAAATTCTAAAAAATTGTAAAAATTAATTAAAAAACATTTTAAATATCAAAAAATTAGGAAAAAAATATAAAAATAATAAAAAATTACCCACAACACTCCAGCACTCCACCCACCTACCCCCCCCCCACGCCACACCACCCACCCACCCCCCCCCCCGGCACCCCCCGGCCAAAAAATTTTTTAATTTTTTTTAAACTCACTCATAACGCTCCGACCACCCCCGCGTCCCCTCCCCCACACCCTCCTCTCGCAAAATTTTTTTTTTTAAAATTTTTTCTAACTCTCCCAACCCCGCACACATTTCTATTCAATGCCTTCGTCAAAATAGTTGGAGAATAATAATACTTATAAAATAATGACAATGTATATAAATGTGGTAGCGTGGCTCGAATTGCAGAGGTCCCCTGCCTTTTTTTCGAATTATATTATTTTCTTTTTCCAAGTTGCAAGACTAACATTGTCATTTTCTTTTTGGACTGAGGGTTGGATTGTTTCGGGTTCTGGGGGATGGTCGGAGCTTTGTGGGTGAGTTGAAAAAATTTTAAATTTTTTTGAGGTGTGCGCGGGGGTGGGAGAGGGGACGCAGGGGTGGTTAGGATGTTATGGATGAGTTAGAAAAAATTTTTAAAAAAAAATTTCGCGAGAGGAGGGGGTGGGGGAGGGGACGCGGGGGTGGTCGGAGTGTTATGAGTGAGTTTGAAAAAAAAAATTAAAAAAATTTTTGGCCGGGGGTGCGGGGGGGGGGGGGGGTGGAGTGCTGGAGTGTTGTGGGTAATTTTTTATTATTTTTATATTTTTTCCTAATTTTTTGATATTTAAAATGTTTTTTAATTAATTTTTACAATTTTTTAGAATTTTTAAATTCATTTTAAATCAATGTATTTAAAAATACAATTTTATTTTTTAATTAAAAAGGGTTGCCACGTGTCAGATTCTGGTTGGTCTGAGAAAGTCAACGGCTGGTCAACGGTTAGTCAACGGTTGGTCAACGGTCAACTGGCTACAAGTGAGACATTTCGGCAAAAGAGTTGTTATTAAGTGAGTTTCATGAACGTTAGGCTGCTAACTGAGTAATGGGCCAAACCTTAGGCTAATAAGTGAGATTTTCTCCTTTCGGAATATACAACATTCCGAGAAAGAGACATGTATTCTCTAAAACTCACACAAACTTAACCGTCAATCATGAGCACATTCATAACTAATTTGATCATCTGAAGATTTCTCCGGAAGTAGCAACTCTGGGACCTCTAACGTTGTTCATTTATGTAGGATAAACCTATCAAATTATTCGTTTTACAACCAAAATCAAACAATCTAAAAGAGTCTGAAACCTCATCAATTATTATGAAATATAGCTAACATTCTGTCAAATCTTGAATAAAAAATTGCTAGACTTAGAACTGTGACCTACGAAAGATTTGAACCCTAGTCATTTGTTTTGTTAATGTTAGTTAAATTCTCTTTTATTAGAAGATCTGTATATATTCCAGCACATTTTCATGCTCAATATAATTTGGACAGTGTAGCATGCTTGTCATAAGATCAATCCATACCCAGAAATTAGTAGCTGCACATGCAACTATTCTTATACAAAGAAATTTCTCTGTTTGCTCATAAAATAAAATAAAAAATGGAATGGAGAAACTACTCGTTACATGATGTCATTTTATAAGATATGTGTATTATTTAATACTGTTATCTGACGGCCTCCTCCTTTCTTAACAGATGCTAAAGCGCATAACATAATAAGATCATTTATATGAATGCTTATGACATTTATTATTATTTTTCTTTTTATGACTGACCTCATTATACATGCAATTAAATCTTGATTAGAAAGTGATGATTCAACCTCTTAGTAAGTTTATGTACTGAAATTTAAAGGGTCTGATTAATCAAGAAGATACATGAAACAAATTGTGGGTTTTCTGAAAACTTGGTTGGAAATATTAATAATCTTATTCTTGCAGTTAATGACCATCTATTATTTAGTAATTTATGTTGTCAAGTGTAGTCTTTGTTTATGATATAACACACTTGATTAATAAACATTCTCAGCCGGAAAACAAATAAAAAAACTGTGTATTGTTTTATCTCTGAGGTTTCTTGAGACAACAAAAGAATATATAATTGACTATTAGACATCTTTGTATCATGTCATAGCAAATAAATAGTTTTCTTTTAAAGTCAAAGAGTAAACATGGGTCTTGAAAATAAGAAAATGTTATTCAACCACTCGATTTAAAATCTTTTCGTAAGAATAATATACCTTTAAGACAATGTTGTTGGAAATATGTAGAATTGCATCATAAATTTTTTGACATATATGCTAAAAAAAAATGCATCCATATTGCGTTTCCAGCCTTCTATACTGATCAGCCATCTAAAATAAATGAATGGCGTGGACTGCAGGTAGCCTAAAGATAAATATATAAAAATAAAATAAGAAAATTAAAAAAATCGACATTTCAATGTCTTTATGGTACAATGCTTTTATAAGTCAATGTCCAAGACAACTAGGTGATGTATACCATCTTAAATGCAACTACTTTCTGCTAGTCCAAGAGAAATTAATTTCAAAATCGAATGATGCTTACTGATAAACTGTTTGATTAACAAACCTCATCTAACTTGTGATTAATTTATTTACATTCCTAATGGAGTCAAGGACACACTATTGTTTGACTTTAGAATATAATAGAATAAAGCATAATGACTCACTAAATTGGCTGCGCTTCTTATATTGTCAAGTAGCAGTTGATCGATACAGCTTGACGCAATTTTTATTATGAGTCATCTGGAAACAACATTTGTGTGTTTCTAACACATAGATTTGGTTGCGTACATCTAATGCCTTCCTATCACGTTATAGGCGGAGGACTCTAAGGTAATGAGATAATTGTTATTGTTATCTAACTTGTGATTAGTTATGGTTTTTTACTTCTCTGCGTAAATGAGCAGGGCATGGACAATGTTATATTTTTATGTGTTTTGATTTGAAGAAAGGAACATTTGCAGATCTTTGTTTGAAAAGCGTAATCCAATGAAGATTGTGTCCATTTTTTATTATCTTAAACCAAGTTTAACTAATGTATTTGTCCCATAAGTTAA
Source organism: Eustoma russellianum (assembly GCA_036186865.1). Lineage (NCBI taxonomy): Eukaryota > Viridiplantae > Streptophyta > Magnoliopsida > Gentianales > Gentianaceae > Eustoma > Eustoma russellianum. The sequence continues at coordinate 13,588,844 of AP025040.1, read as the reverse complement.
TCTACTTTTCAATATTTGTTATTAAAGAATAAGTTGCTAGTGGATCTATGATATGTTTAAGAATTCTGATGACTGAGCCCCCAGGGGCATAGTCCAGTGGTAAGTGGCAAAGGTGATTGGGGCTAGAACCCCGACGTCCCGAGTTCGAGTCCGTGTGGAGACAATCCTTGTTGAAATATTATAAGGGTTGCCTCTGGGCTGGCTGAGTCTCGTGTGTCCTCTCCCTTTGCAGGGCTGCCGGTGGAGCACATCCCTCGATTTACATCCCACCTGGCTAAGGGGCCTCTGGTACAGGTGGGGGAGAACCCACTCCCTCATCAAAGAATTCTGATGACTGACAAAATGGAAAAGAAAAGCAAAATGTTGATGAGTGGTACTCCCAATATAAGTCACAGGCGGACCGGATCTTCTCACCATCTCCATTTTCACTCCATTACCCATCGTCCGACACGTGACAAAGAAGTTTATAGCTTAACCTGAAAAATTTTATAATACTCATGTAATAAGCATGTGTAGTTATTTTCAACCTATCATATTCATAGATTTATATGCAGGTATTTATGTAACATTTTTTAATTGGATTATCATTTATTTTTGTATTCTGAAGTTACATAAAATCTCTGATTTAAGATATACATTTTAAAAAGAAAAACTTTCACCCTTCTTTTAGAGGAAGAGGAAATGAAAAAGAATATAAAGAATACAAGACCTTCCAGTTTTTCACTTTACCAACCAATTACAATCTTCGAATTTTCGGAAGTTTTCATATAATTTCAGAAAAGGCTCGAAGAAAATATAATTAATTTAGTAATGGTGGGGCCGGCTCTTCCTATATTATCTAGGTTTGCATAATAACAACATAATACAGATATTAAAAATATAACTGAGTTTGATAATAGTGGTCAGGTGCATTTTTTTTCTTGATAATAATTAGAGTTTGATTCTCATTATCTGACAACAAGACCCCTTTACTTTCGTCCTTTAAATAAACAAGAAAAGTTGTGGCATGATTAACAACTTTTTTTTTGTGGCAAAGCATGATTAACAACTTAATTGTTAAAAAACGGTGTCGCCAATTGTTGATGTCTCTCGTTGTCAACATTATTTGTGTACAAAGATATATGATTTATCTTACTTAAAATATTAACAAAGGCGTTTTCCGTGCACTAGACTTCTATGTTTGCGAAGAGTCTAGAGAAGAGCCAAATTGTTTCGCGATCTGATGTACGCAACTTTACCCTACCCTTTTTATGCAAGAGACTATTTAATCGCAAAAGAAATATTGGGCTGAGAATTAACATATGGTCTGGAACTACAAGTAAGCTATACAAAAGCACTATTATAAATAACTTACATGATAGTAACACATGGGCTATATGGAAATCAAACTGCTACTTTATTTCATTAGAGGAAACTAATTCTGTAAATGTAAATTCAACTAATTTGCCGATTTGATGCAACCTTCTAATTAAAATTGGTCAATCATCGGCCTTGCAGCACCCACTCTATTAACTCCTCTGCATATTTCAACATGTATTCTCTTTGATTCGACTCCTGACTTAAACTAATTTAGATGTTAACTTAATTTTCATTTGTACGTTTAACATTTTTTTTTGTTTTTGTGTGTGTTTGTGTGTGTGTATATATATGTATATATCACTATTAAAGTAGAGGATACATAAGAAGTGTATGTATATGGATGTATTTGAAACTAGAAAATTTAGTATTGGATCCCTCAACTTCGGTTTTCAAGCTAAACTCCATTGGTTATGTTTACCATAAATTAATATATAAACATAGTTTAAACACAAAAAAAGTGAACTATGTGATCTTCTCTTCTCCTCTTTTTTTAATGGGTTGCTCCGAGGTATCTTTCCAGCCGAAAGCCAGAAGACTAATCCTCCGTCCCTGCGGTCAACACACGAAGTGGTAGAAGACTGGCCAAATGGTTTGTTCTATTCACATGAGCGGGGATCGAATCCCCAACTATTATCGGAATTTCGAGAATGCGACTGGCAGAAGTATTGTTTGCCAGCTAACAAGGCCGGACCCAAATATTAGGTACAGGGAAGGTGGGCTGGATGCAAATCCACAAACTATGTAGTATTGAAGTTTGGATAAATTGTACATAACTTGCGTGATGTTGGGTGAATTTGTTCTAGGCCTAGGCGCTGAAATTTTTTTTAGGGCGCATTATAATATTTTACCCTTTTTTTTCTCTCAAAATGCATTGAATCGAAGACAAAACATAAATATTTGTAGTTCACGTAGGACTTTTATGCAATTTGCCATACACCAGGCTCATCATGATCACGGTAATACATTGTCATCAAGGTTAGTGGAGAAAGTGCTTTAGAAAATGCTCTAGATTTACATAAAAACATGTAAGAATGTTAATTGGAGAATGAAGTGAAACTCGAATTTGATTGGTAAAACGCTACTCTGAATTCTGAGGTGACCGAATGTTCTAGGAGTGATACCAAACATTCGATGATGAATTGTGAGGGACGTTTTTGAGTTCGGTCTAATTCTAAAGTTTCTATCCAATGACCGAGCGCTTCAACAAACGTTCAGTGAAGTCATTCATTGAATGTTCGGTGTAGAGTTTGGTGATGAGTTATGGGTTACAACTAACTTTGAAAATTAAATTATGCAGTGAAGTGTCAAATTAACTTATTTCTTGTAAATTTAAGTCTATAAAAACAAAAAATCAAAAGGTTTTGAAGGCATAATTGACATATACTTTTGATATACTTTGAAGTGATACTTGAAAAATCTTTTTGAGTCTTTTGTAATAACCTACATAATTCTTTCCTTGTCTTTTCCGTCGTCCTCATGTATTAAACGCTTCAAATAGACAATTACATCTTCTTCTCGTAGAACAAAGGAAAAGAAAAGCCGTTATATATTGGGAGACATTTGTTGTGCAGCCTACCTTGTTCAATGGTGGAGACAATTCCGCTTTAAGGACAGTAACATTTGTTACATCTCGGTTATTTTTCTTCTTGTAGTTTCATTTTATTATGCTTGGTTATCATATACCATTGTAATTCTTTTCTATAATTTTGGGGATCACAAAGGAAATCTATAGAAATTTGAGAATGACTTCTTTGATGTTCTCTTTCATTTTCTATGTATTTTAACTTAGTTTTCCTGGTTTCATCATTAGTTTATCATCTTACATGTCCTCCAAGGCTAAATTTGTAACAATCTTAAGACATAATTTTATGAAAGATGATATTGCTCGAAATGAAGATACTCATAAAGAAAATAGAAAAAAAGGAAGTTTATGTTATGGGTGGATAGGTTAATTTAAAAGAAAAAATAAAAAGAAAATGAGTGCAAAAAAGACTGATATGTTGTCATTTCATTAGCATTCTTCATCTTTGTTTTGGCAAATTGTGAAAGGTTGAATCTTTGATGAAAAATGTCATAGATGTTGGGAAAATCGGGTATTTTTCCCACTACGACAACACAACTAGTGAAATGCACCAGTTCAGAACTAATGAACTGGACAGAACACTAACAAAACTACCCGACAAATAATATTGAATACTATACTACAATAGGAAAGAAAGCAGTAAAACAACAATAAAGAGAACAGAACAATAAAAGAGATAAAGAGAGAAACACACCCGAAAGCTTTGCCACTAGAGCTCAGCCAAGATAGCTTGATCTCCGAACACTTGCTGAATTGCTTGCTTCTATTTATATGTAGAAGAAGATACAAGTTTTGGGATGATTTACATAAGAGGAGGAGGGGTTCATTTATAACTCTTAAATCTCCTATTCACTCTACCACAACCGATGTGGTACAAATTAAGACAAAAAAAACAACAAATCTCCACCTTGGCTTAATTTCAAATCCTACCATATACAAACTTATCAACAAAAAATAGTCTTCGTGGTACTTCCAAATGTTGCACTGTGAAGTATCAACTCAAACGCGCAAGATATTAACCAAGTCTAAACAATGTTCAAACTTGGCCCTTGTAACAACCTTGGTCAACATATCTGCAGGATTCTCCGTAGTATGAATCTTCTGGAGAAGTATCTCCTCTTCTTCGAGAATTTCCCGCACAAAATGATAGCGAACATCAATATGCTTCGTCCGTGCATGAAAGACTTGATTCTTTGCTAAATGAATAGCACTCTGACTGTCAGAATATACTTTAAGTTGTTTCTGACCAACTCCCAAGTCTTTAAGCAACCCATAAAGCCAAATTGCTTCCTTCACAGCCTCTGTAATCGCCATATACTCTGCCTATGTTGTAGACAAAGCCACCGTTGACTGTAAGGTAGACTTCCAACTAACTGGCGCTTTTGCTAAAGTGAACAAATAGCCAGTTGTAGATCGTCGCTTATCCAAATCTCCAGCATAATCAGAATCACAATATCCAATTACACCTTGACCAAGTGATTTATCTCGCTCAAACACCAATCCAACATCTACGGTATTTTGGAGATACCGTAGAATCCATTTCACAGCTTGCCAATGACCCTTACCTGGATCATGCATGTATCTACTAACAACACTAACAGACTGTGAAATATCAGGTCTCGTACACACCATCGCATACATCAAACTTCCAACTGCATTCGCATATGGGACTTTCGCCATGTATTCTCGTTCTTCATCAGTAGTTGGAGACAAACGGCTACTTAGTTTCAAATGAGGAGCAAGTGGGGTACTTAAAAGTTTTGTATCTTCGTGCATACCAAACCGTTGTAGTACCTTCTGCAAATACTGTTTCTGTGACAGCCAAAGTTTACCCCTCTCTCTGTCTCTGCTTATTTCCATGCCGAGAATCTTCTTGGCTTCTCCCAAATCCTTCATCTCAAACTCTTTACTTAACTGAGCCTTCAACTTGTCAATATCTGCTTGGCTCTTTGCTGTTATCAGCATGTCATTAACATATAAGAGTAAGTAGATGTAGGAACCATCTTGAAGTATGCGCAAATACACACAATGGTTGTATTTGCTCCTCTTGTACGACTGACCCTTCATAAACTTGTCAAATCGTTTGTACCACTGTCTCGGAGATTGTTTTAGTCCGTACAACGATTTGCTAAGTTTACAAACCCAATTTTCTTTACCAGCAACCTTGTATCCTTCTGGCTGAGTCATGTAGATTTCCTCTTCCAAATCACCGTGTAGGAACGCGGTTTTCACATCAAGTTGAGCTAGCTCCAAATTCAACTGTGCTACCAAGGCCAACAAAATCCTAATGGAGGAATGTTTAACAACTGGAGAAAATACTTCATTGTAATCAATTCCCTCCCTCTGAGCAAAGCCTTTAGCCACCAACCTTGCCTTGTAGCGAACATCTTCTTTATGAGGAAATCCTTCTTTCTTTGCAAATACCCATTTGCACCCAATTGCCTTCTTATCTTCTGGTAGTTGTGCCAGCTTCCACGTATTGTTCTTCTTCAGAGATTGCATCTCTTCTTCCATTGCACCTGCCCAGCTTCCCCTTTCTGGACTTAGAATAGCTTCTGAGTAAGTGGATGGAATGTCATCAACAACTGGAAGTGCATAGGCTACCATGTCAGCAAAACGAGTAGGCTTTTGAATTTCTCGTCTTTGCCTTCTAACTGCAATTGGCGCCGATTGCTGTTGAGGTTCTTGGGTAGAATCCTCTTCTTCATCTGACTCTTCTTCTGCCATAGGAGAGTCACTGGTGGTGCTTCGTGCTGGGATCACCATTCTTTGCTCAAACTCCACCTGCTTCGGAGTACTATCAGTTCCTTCTTGATTTACCTTGTTCATCATGGGAGATTCATCAAAGGTAACATCTCTGCTGATAATCGTCTTCTTTGCCTCCAGACACCATAAACGGTATCCCTTCACTCCAAGATTGAAGCCCATGAAAAGAGCCTTCTTTGCCTGTGGATCCAACTTTGATTCAATCACATGATAATATGCAATAGAACCAAAAACATGCAAAGAATCATAATCAGTTGCAGGTTTTCCAGACCATGCCTCCAACGGAGTTTTGCCATCTATAGCAGATGATGGCAACCGATTGACGATATGTTGAGCGTACGTCACAGCCTCAGCCCAAAATTTTCTGTCTAACCCAGCATTAGACAGCATACAACGAACTTTCTCCACAAGTGTCTTGTTCATATGCTCTGACACGCCATTCTGCTGTGGTGTCTTTCTAACAGTGAAGTGTCGAACTATGCCACAGTCTTGGCATACCTTCAGGAATGGATCATTCTTGTATTCTCCTCCATTGTCTGTTCGGAGAACCTTAATCTTCCTTCCTGTTTGGTTTTCAACTTGTGCTTTCCACTTAAGGAAAATGTCAAGCACATCATCTTTATTCTTCATTGTATACACCCACACTCTTCTTGAAAAATCATCAACAAAGGTGACAAAATAATGCCTACCTCCAATGGATGGAGTCTTGGCAGGTCCCCACACATCTGAATGCACATAATCCAGAATACCCTTGGTATTATGAATCGCAGTGCCAAATTTCACTCTTCGTTGTTTTCCAAGAACACAATGCTCACAAAATTCAAGTTTGCAAGCCTTAGTACCTTTCAAGAGTCCTTGCTTGGCAAGAATTTGCAAGGACTTTTCTCCAGCATGTCCCAACCTCATATGCCACAGCTTCGTTGCCTCAGCATCCTTCTTTGTGCTAGAAGTTGCTGCCGCTACTGCCCCCACCACTGTATTACCTTGGTAGTAATACAGATTGTTTTTCCTCGTACCTTTCAACATCACCAGTGCTCCTGAAGTTGCTTTAAGAACTCCATCTCGCATCGTCACAACTAGGCCTTTAGATTCTAAGGCCCCCAAAGAGATGAGATTCTTCTTCAACTTTGGCACGTACCGCACATCCCGTAAAATTCTGGTGGATCCATCATGATTTCTCAGCTTGATTGAACCTATCCCGGTTGTTTTACATGGATTATCATTACCCATGTAAACAACTCCACCAACAAGTTCCTGGAATTCAAAGAAAAATTCCCGAATATGACACATATGATAGGTACAACCTGAATCCAATATCCACTCATCTGGATGTAATGATGCTGAAGGCGAGACAGTCAAAGAGATATCTGATTCCGCATCACTTTTGCATTCTGCAACATTTGCATCTTGCGGAGTCTTCCCTTTCTTTTTCAGCTTTGGACAGTCTTTCTTCCAGTGCCCTTTCTCACGATAGAAAGCACACTCATCTTTGGCAACGGCTCGGCCTTTGGATTTAGACCTTTCTCTTCTTCCTTTTGTCTGGCTTTGTTGACGACCTCTTGCCACCAGTGCTTCTTCTGATGTCGTTGATTTGTTTTTTATCTTATCCTGCTTTCTCAATTCATGACTATACAAAGCAGAACAAACAGCATCTAACGACACATTCTCTTTCCCATGAAGTAATGTAGTTTCCAAATGTTCAAATTCATCAGGAAGAGATGATAACAACATCAAAGCCAGATCTTCATCCTCAAATTTCACATCTAAATTCAGCAAGTCTGCTACTAATTGATTAAACATAGTGATGTGTTCATTCATAGTAGTACCTGGTCGGTAATCAAATCGGAACAGTCTTTTCTTCATGAGGAGCTTGTTCTGACCACTCTTTTTCAGAAACTTGTCCTCCAATGCCTTCCACAGTTTGTGTGCAGAAGTTTCACTCTTGAAGGCATACTTCTGCTCTCTGGACAGGCAAGATCTAATAGTTCCGCACGCCAACCGATTAATGATACTCCAGTCTTTATCATCTATCTCTTCTGGTTTCTTTCCTTCAATGGCAATATCAAGACCCTGTTAGAAAAGAGAGTCCAAGACCTCTCCTTGCCACATACCAAAATGGCCAGTACCATCAAATATTTCCACCGCCAATTTCAAACCGGACATCGGGAACCTCGACCATGATGACGAGGAGGTCGATACCCCCGATGGAATATTTGAGATAACCTCCTTTGCTTCTTGATCTTTTGTTGCCATTACAGACTCAATATATAGTATTCAATATTACAACAAATTTCAGACAGCCCAAGGGCGAACCTTCGGCTCTGATACCACTTGTTGGGAAAATCGGGTATTTTTCCCACTACGACAACACAACTAGTGAAATGCACCAGTTCAGAACTAATGAACTGGACAGAACACTAACAAAACTACCCGACAAATAATATTGAATACTATACTACAATAGGAAAGAAAGCAGTAAAACAACAATAAAGAGAACAGAACAATAAAAGAGATAAAGAGAGAAACACACCCGAAAGCTTTGCCACTAGAGCTCAGCCAAGATAGCTTGATCTCCGAACACTTGCTGAATTGCTTGCTTCTATTTATATGTAGAAGAAGATACAAGTTTTGGGATGATTTACATAAGAGGAGGAGGGGTTCATTTATAACTCTTAAATCTCCTATTCACTCTACCACAACCGATGTGGTACAAATTAAGACAAAAAAACAATTATAGAGAAAATATATTTTTGCAAATAGATCAATATGGTCTTACTTCTATTTCTTTTAGACTGTGGGGTTGGATTTTTTTTCGAACAGTTGAACACAAACTTACAACGAACCGTTTCTTAAAAGAACTAAAGGGGTTAATGGATGTCTAAAAGTGTTTTTTTTTTTGGATGTCAAAGAAGCCCAAAGTGATGGATGAATGATAAAGACATTCAACAATTCTTGGCAACGACGAGGAGAAATCATTGGTAACATCAGCTTATTGAAAGACAAGATCATTATGGTCATCATCTTCGCCGAGGTAACGTTTACTTGTAGCACAACAAAATGGATGGTAGACGTTTTGTGTACCTAGTATATTGCAAATAGTATATTTTTATTTCTTCAATTTCAAAAGATAAAAAATAAAAAAACAATTTTCTTTGAGATTGCATAAGAAATCCAAATTGTTAAATAGTTGGAAGTGCTATTAAAATCAACTATGCCTATAATAAAGGAGTTGACAATGTATTTATTACAATGGGATCAGACTTTACTCTTGTCGTCGAATATAATTCGACTTCCATTTGTGTAGTGTAATGCATATTAAAAACAGAAAGAAGAGCAGATTATTGTGAAATTACAAGCAAGAGTTGAATGACAGATCATTAAGGTGTGTTTAAAACAAAATCAAGTCAGTTGTTATACAAAGAGGGATAAATATGGGGATAAGATTCCTTCACCGCTCCTCCCTTACTGCGTGCGTGACCGCACGACACGTAGCAAAAAGGAGGGGTGATGAGGCTGGGTGAGGATAACCCTCATCCAGCCTCACCACACCCTACTGTTGACACGTGTCGCGTCCTGTACCGTACGGTGACTCACCGAGATCTTATCCCTAAATATGGCCGTTGGTTGAAATGCACGCCAGACCACGTCCGGCTACTATTTTTTGAGAAAACGGCTCGACCAAGCCTGGCCGGTAACTCTAAAAACGAGATCTCATCAGTCATCCCTAAATAGTCTGGTCGCTATCCCAAATGGCGGTATGATTATTTATGGACGCTGTTCTAAATAGTGGAAAATATAGAAATGCAATTTATGTACACTGAGATCCTTTTGTGTAATTTTCGTCTAAAGAAGGAACGATTTTGTAATTAAACCCCAGTCTTGTGTCATAGAAAACATCTGTATGTTTCTAACACATATGCATGGCTGCGTACATCCGACTCCCTTATACTACGTTATAGGCAAGAGCCTCTAAAACAATGTGGTAATGTTGTTGTTGTTGTAATGTGTCTTACAAAAGAGTTTTCTTTGTTAAGGGAGTGTGTTCTCCCCCCACCTGTACTAGAAGCCCCTTAGCTAGGTAGGATGTAAATCGAGGGATGTGCTCTACTAGCAGTCCTACAAGGGAGAGGACACACGAGATTCAGAATCCCATAAAGCAACCCTTGTAATATTTCAACAAAGTATTGTCTCTACACGGGTTCGAACTCGGGTCGGGATTCTTTAGCCCCAATCACCTTGTCACTTACAAGTAGACTATGCTCCTGGGGCTACAAAAGAGTTTTCTGATATATGCATAGAAACAGCAATTTTGACAACTATGAGTTACTCCATACATATGATTTTATATTAAGAATATAACTAAAAGAAGACTATTTACACTCTTTAACATGCTCGTCAATGTCATTGCAACACAGAATTAGTTCTTGTAAGGTAGCCTCCAGGACATAGTCCAGTTAGTATTCGGGTTGAGATTTGTTCTAAGAGGTTAATAGTTCGATTCCAGAAACACACAGTGTGTGGGTGTTCCTCTGCTGCGAGACCGAAAGTCTGGTTTGTGGGGAACACTTTATGTGGGTCACTACGTAAGATCTCACTCAATTTAGGAGGCCGCTGGACTCTTGATTTGCATCCTTCACACATGTTCATTAGAACTGAGATGGTGGGAACTCTGGAGTGAGAGATTTCACCTTTTGGTCCAAGTTCTTGTGAGGTAATGGGAATCAAATATTTCTTGCTTTCTTTGTATAAGTGTTTCTAGGAATTCTTTGTTCCTGACTAATTATGAATCTATTAATTGTATTAATTATAACGTAATATATTTTTGTGTTTAAAGATCAAAAGGGTCATATGTCTATTTAAAAACAAACCTTCAGCTCTGCAGGAAAAAAAAAACCTACATGGTTTGTCTATCTAAAAAAATAAAGAGAGGAATATTTAATCCTTTTCCATTTTATCTTCATCTTTATTACTATCTATAGCACTACCAAATACGTTGAAATTATCCACCTCCATAGCAATGGATTTTTATTTCAAACATAATAATAAAACACTAAGTAATTTTCTTAACATATTAAAGAATTTAAAAAGATAAAACAGACGGCCTTCAACAAAACAAAACGATACAAATTGAAGAACATATAGAATGTCTCAATTACTCTGAACCTACTAAAATTCCCGTCAAAAACATATGCAAGTAATTTGGTGGAAGCATATCTTGCTTTTTTTTCCCCTACAAAGAAGAAGACACTGTACATTTAAGGTGGGTAGTTGATGTTGGAAAATGGCACGCCAACCAAGGCCTTTGAATTCCGCCCGCAATCCCTCTGATTTAGGTTGGACACAAACTTTACTGACCTGTGTCGATGACGGATAATCACAGAACGTTATGTTGGTGGAACCCCAACTAGTAATAGTCCCTGTCACATTCAGTCCTAATGGTAGTGTAGGGATATGTAGCGTCCCGCTCCCGAACTTAGCATCGGGAACAGTGCGTTCGCCGTATCTCACTAAAGAGAATACAAAGCGTCGAATAAATTTCTAACATGTCCGAAAAGACATAGAAATTTTTCGCGCAGAAACGAAATAGAATAACGTAAAGTTCTCTTGATAAAGAAAATCCACAGTAGATTAATAAATAAGACATGACAAGAACGTCCACGTGCTAACATCTAGAGTCTATCGAACTATACAAGGTGATGTCTGATGGAAACCCCAATGAACTAATAACGGAAAGTCGCAAGGTCTCCTCGTATCCTAGGTGCGACCGTCAGTATGCCCATACTACCGTGTCAACCCCGTCCTCAACAAAGATATAGTCGTACTCTTCCTTGTGTTCACCTGGTGGGGGGGAAGGAGGGGTGAGTGACGGAAAATCACCTAGTAGGCACCTGCCTCCAACTAGTACAAGACGAGCATACAATAATGATATAACACATAGCACATAACATGATATCACATAAGCATATGAATGCGGAAAAGTAATTCACTACAGATAAAGAATGCGCAACATCGTGATGCATGTCCTACTATGCATGTCACACGCAACAAAATCATGTCACACAAAATGTCGATATCTCCGCCATGCAATGCATGATCCTAGGACCTACTGAGTGGTTGTGGGTCGTACCCACCCACAGTCACCATCCTGAGTGTACTTGGCCCTGCCACCGTACACCATCCTGAGCGCCCGTGACCCGTACGTCACGACCCACCGTCATGCAATGCACGTGCCATGAATGCAAACATCACAATCGCCTGAGGCCCTTGGCCCATCATCACCATTCTCCGGCACTCAAATCTAGGTTCATTTATTATTCGTGTAATGATTTGATGTTGTTTAACGTTAAACTTATTTTTCTATGGCTTGTATACAATTTATTATGCATTTTCTATACTTTTCCTCATTTTTCCCTAATTTATTCCTATTTATTACCTAATTATCCAAATTAAATAAATTATCACCATTACTGCGATTTAATGAAAATATTTTAATCTCAACATTTTATAATTTCTGGAATTTATTTATAATTTTTTCTATATTTATTACTATTTAAAATTAATTAGATAATATTTATTAAATTTAAGAATTCAGAAAGGTAAACATTTGTTTACAAAGTGGACTGGCCCTTTTACTATAGCCCTGGTCCGCGCATTGCTTTGGTCCGGCCCGTCAGGGGTCCGGCCTGCAGTCATCTCCCTTTTTTTTATATATTTCGGCTAATTGGGCCGACACCAACTGGTCTGGTCCGTTGGCCATTCGGCCCGGTCCGCTAAGCTGTCAGCCCCTTTTCCTTTTCTTTTTTTTATATATAACTGGTTTGGGCCATGACTGCTACCAGTGCAGCCGGCCCGTTAAGACTATCATGTCTAGCAGTTAGGGCCTTCGGCCCTTTTCAGTATTTTAAACATTTTTCTTTAAAAGGCCGCAAATCCCAGCGCCTGGAATACCAGAGGCGCGTGTAGCCACGCACGGCTGCTTCAGGTGGCGAGTGCGGCGTACCGGCGGTCTCCGGCTACCGTTTTCGACCCCGATCTATATTTTTGCCTATTTCTGGTCTATGAGAACCTATTCTAAGGCCAAATCAACAACTAAAAACCCTAAACATAGTAAAGATGTGATATTTTGATTATCAAATTTTTTTCCTAAAATCAAATTCACAATCACGATATATATTTATTGGTACTATATATATTTAGTAACCACACATAATTATGAAACTACTTGGACATAACGATACGCTACAGTTAATTTAATTTCGAAATGTTGTTACACATAACGGCTACTTAATTCTCAATTAGCACATAACGGCTAGTTCGAAAATTTCCGGGTGTAACAGGATGTAAATCAGGTATCCAACGGTCCGTTAGCAGGAACTTGTCCCCCTAGCACTGCAGGCAAACCTACAAGCTAAAGAATTTCCCACATTATGCACTTGATGTAAAGGGGCTCTCTGGTTGATGTGGTAATTTTTACTTAGCGGTCAACAACACTGGTTAAAAATGGCATGCCTGTTGATGGTGGTGTTGTGCGGAAACTTCCATTCCATGAGGAGACAAGTCTTCATTGTTTGGGATTAAATTATTGCATGCCACTTACATCCATGTAATGTCTTTTTCTTTAACCCCATCCAGTAAAGGTCTCTGTCACACCTAGTCCGAGTCTTAAAGGTAATGTATGGATGGATGTAAATCAAGTACTCAACGATCCGTTAGCAAGAGCTTGGTCACATACACAGTAGTCTGTATAAAAAGCCTCTAGCACTGCATTCAAGCCTACAGGTCAAAAAAGCTCCCACACTATGCACTTGATGTAAAAGGGCTCTCTTGCCTTTGGCAAGAATTGAACCCCTCATTTCCCTTTCGAGAACTCATGTCCAGAAACAGTTGAGCTATGTCATGAGAACCCTTTTCTAGTTAATAAGCTTATATATAATCTTGGATCCCAGACATAATCAAGTAGTTATCATCAACGAGGTATTTCACGGAAACAGTTTTTTATGAGATGAGAATTCTTGCCGTTTAAGTAGATTGTCGGTATGTTTCTTTTATATATTGAAGCAGATCCTCCGATTTTTATCATGTGCAATTTTCATCGAGTTTGTATTGATGTCTATGAGAGAATAGATATGTTTTGCCTTTTTTATATGTAATTGAGTAATTCAGAGACTTTTCCGTTACTATATATGATGCTGCACCTTCATTTGATTAGTACTGATAAGACGTTTTCTAATATAATCAGTTAAATTAGTCTGTTTAGATATTTTTCATGCTAATAGAGTCTTTAGACTTGAATTTTACCTCTTTTAAATTTATGCTAGTGACCTTGATATGTTTAGTTCAATATTTGAGAAAGTGACGTTTAGTGTTAATAACTATGATTATTGTGTTTATATTGCATTCTAAGTTTGCAATTCTCGGTGTACATATGTAACAATTATTCTTTGGGTCTCAAAGAAAATGTCCGCCTTCCTATTTTTGGGTGTGTCAAAATCTTTGTCGATATTGAATAAATGGTAAAAAAAAACTGTTAAATGACCAAAGTGTCTTCATTAGTTGGATGCATTTCGTAGAACTAAAGGTTGCTCTAAATGGCAAGTTGAGAAGTAAAAAAATTCAATAATTTTTCAACTAACTTTTCTAAAACTGTGTATAAGTAAAACATGATCAAACAAACTGGGACGAAGTGAGTAATGTTTTTACAATTTTGTACTATAAGTTTACGATTTTTTAACATGTGCCCGTAACTATTAATTTTTTTTTACTCTTTTGCATGTTTTTCAGATATAGAACGAAAAAAATTTAAACGATGTAAAAAAGTAAAAAAAATTAAAAATTACGAATGCACGTAAGGATTCGCGAACTTATGGTATAAAAACATAAAAAAAATCAATAGTTATAAATATACATTAAAAAATTACAAACTTATAATGAAATTTAAACATAATGATCATAGTTACAAACACGGAGTCATTTTCCCTTCAATATTTTTATTCACCTACACTTTAGGTTTACCGTTGTTTTGCATTATATGTACATATAATGCTTATGTTTTACCGTTGTTTTGCATTATATGTACATAAACTTGTTTGTTTATGTTTTACCGTTGTTTTGCATTATATGTACATATACACGTTATGTGTATTTTAATATCAACATCTTCCCCTTTGTATTTTCTGAATTTCTCACTAACACACTAGCACATCATATCTCCATTATTGTGTCATTTATGCAGGTAAACATAAAGTTGGAGGTATCACTGGAAGCAAACTCTCTATCCCTTGAGATATAGGTATTGTTTAGCGGTAGCTTTTGCTGTCGTTGGGATAAGAGCTGGCCCCAGGGGCATAGTCTAGTGGTAAGTGGCAAAGGTGAATGGGGCTAGAACCCCGACGTCCCGAGTTCGAGTCCGTGTAGAGACAATCCTTGTTGAAATATTACAAGGGTTGACTCTGGGCTGGCTGAGTTTCGTGTGTCCTCTCCCTTTGCAGGGCTGCCGGTGGAGCACATCCCTCGATTTACATCCCACCTAGCTAAAAGGCCTCTGGTATAGGTGGGGGATAACTCACTCCCTCATCAAAGCATTCTAAGAGCTGTCGCCATGCACCACAACAGTGGCAACTTTCCCATGCAAAACTCATTCTCATTTCTCATCCACCTTCCTATATGCAAATCCATTAGTATCGATTTTCGCAGCATTTACAAGCTCTCATTTACTCCCCTCTGCTGCATGCTGCAGAAATTCCCCATCCCCATTCATCATTCATTCATCTCAAACCACCGTTGCTTTATTTAACACATACGCCTAAATCAACAACAAAGCTCACAAGTGAAATTTAGCATTCATTTCATTCCTCATGAAAGCAAATATTTTGATCTTTTGTCTTCTAGCATTATTGTTGCTAACTTCAACACTTGTAGAAGCATGGAATGACTCTAAAGATGATGAAATCCCACATGCTAGAGACCATGAAGAGATGAGAACGAGAAGGGGTGGCAGTGGAAGAGCAAAAACAGGAGGAAGACGGCGGAGAGGCGGTGGTTCCGGTGGCAGAAGAGGGTCAAGGAGTGGTGGTGGTGGTGGAAGAAGTTCGTCAAGAAGGCCTTCTAATAATTGTGACCCTTTGTTTAATTTCATATTTGAAAGCTGTGGCCATTGGCCCTTTTCAAGAAACTCTAATAACAACCCTTTTACACGCGGCCCCTCTCCTCGCCGGCCACCCTCTACTCCACCTCTCGTCCCTTCCCCGCCTTTGATTCCCATTACGCCACCCCTCGTGCCTTCTCCGCCGTTGATTCCCATTACGCCACCCCTCGTCCCTTCTCCGCCGTTGATTCCCATTTCGCCTCCTTTAGTAACTTCCCCTCCTCCAGCATCCCCACCGCCGGTCGCCTCATCACCACCGCCGACCGTCTCTTCTCCGCCGCCAATTCCAGCGTCTCCACCACCTTCTCCTCCTCCTTCACCACCACCATCTCCGCCACCGTCACCGCCGCCGCCAGTGATTCCATCTCCTCCGCCGCCTTCACCGCCACCGCCAGTGATTCCATCTCCTCCACCGCCGGAAAGTCCTATTTTTTTTCCACCGCCACTAGTTTCTTCACCACCGCCACCGTCAGACACACCGGAATTTCCTTTCTTTTCGCCTCCCGACGCCATTCCAGACACTCCGGCATTGCCTCTATTTTCTCCTCCGCCATTTTTCCCTGATTTTCCGCCCGAAATAGTCAACCCTCCACCAGATATTACAATTCCCGCGCCTCCACTTGTCCCTATATTTTCCCCAGATAATCCCACACCTGATTTCTTCACCCCAACACAGCCCGAAACACCGGAGACGCCCTTCTTTTTCTTTCCACCGGATAATCCATCAGACAATCCGCCTTTAACGCCACCATTTGACATTTTTATTTCACCGCCTCAACTTCCAGAAACAGAACCCCCGGCCAATATCTTCACTCCTGAAACTCCGGCGACGCCTTTTTTCTTTTTCCCACCAGAAGAGCCTTCAGAGGGCCCACCTCTTGCACCTGAATTTCCGTTTATATTTACGCCGAATCCACCGGTTACAGACGACGGCAACGCACAGACGCCGGATTTTTTCTTGCCACCTCCTGTTGGATCTGACTCGTCCGAAATTCCATTTCAAGAACCTTTTCCGTTTGGTTCTGCACCCCCGTCCGTTGATAATGTGTCGGAGAGAGATCCAACTCAGTCGCCGCCGGTTGAGTTCCGGC
Source organism: Eustoma russellianum (assembly GCA_036186865.1). Classification (NCBI taxonomy): domain Eukaryota; kingdom Viridiplantae; phylum Streptophyta; class Magnoliopsida; order Gentianales; family Gentianaceae; genus Eustoma; species Eustoma russellianum. The sequence goes on along the minus strand of AP025040.1, from coordinate 13,571,902 downwards.
ATCAACTAGATTCTTCCCCTTGATTTTTATATGTTTGAAAGTTCTATCTTTATTTCTTTCTCCTTTTTTAGCTTCCACAAGAAATAACCATCACTGTTGGAAAAAAACAAAATCAAATAAAATGTCTGTATGAGTAGTTTCGTACAAGTATGGTTACTTTGTGTATTACTACATAATTTACCAATTTGTGTTGGATTATATTTTAGGAAAATTTGTATCCTCAATTTTTTTTTAAATCACTAGTAGATTTCAAGAAGTGAGAAAATGGAATTTCGTATTTGAATTTGTGATTTTTGTTTCCTCTCCTAATTCGTCTGTTTTTCCTCTAATTTGCCTCAGAAAAGATGTAACGTAAGGAGAGATCTGAATAAGTTGGAATCAGTATTACATTACGTGACTGGTGGATTTTAGACCATACTATTGAAAGAATAGACCACTATAAGAAGAATAAATAAACATGTCACTATTATTAAAGTGAAAATAATTAGTACTTGCATAAGTTTGAGGCCTAAGCTAGGATTTTTATATGATTCTCTAATGATACAGTCATCAACTTTAGCTTATGGTCATGTACGAGTAAAATTTGTTTGGGGCGAATGGCCATAAATTGAATGTGATTAGGATCTTTGTCAAGTCGTTACACCTAATGACAACACCAACTCAATAAGTGTAATGTTTCATCGCATTTAAATTAGACTTAAATTCATGTTAGACATTAGACCTTTTATACTTGATGCTAGCTTTCTATATGTTTTTAAGGCTAGTACCGTGACCTAGGATATGGTTTAGGGATATCAGTTTATGCGGGCATTAGAGATGGTCTAGGGACCGAAGTCTTGTCAAAACCGCGTTCTCTCAATATTTTTTAAAAAGATATTAATTTTCCAGAAAACATGTTTTTGTTCAGTTTAATTATACGGTTGTGTCAATGTGTAATTTCTGTAAAAACGTAATATTTTTTCTGGGCATAAATTTTTTTTATAATGTATTCATATAAAATGACAATTGAGTATTTGTGTAGACTTTCTTTACGGGTATATTTTCTAAAAAAAATATATTCCAATTTTCAAGGTCAAACGGAGTAAATATGAACAAGTAAAACCAGAATAAAGTAACATAACTAAGAATAGATCAAAACTTTACAAAAGTAAGTTTATATACAAAATGACATACACACAATATAAATACGATATGAACATCAGAGGCTCCCACCGGTAAAACAACGCATCTTACATATAGGCGATGCTAAGCAAGTGCACTACGTATATGCGGTCTTAGATCTTTTGACAGTTTCGACTGTGGCTGCGATTGCGTGGCGACATATCGAGCCCCTGAGATGCCATACGTATATAAATCTTTGCATGTTCTAGATCTCTAAGTAATTGCATGGCCTCCTGCATCCTATTAAGACTAGAAAGAGAGAAATAATCGTCAATGTCAAGTATGTCATCCTCCTGACCAATGCACGTGTACTTCAACAGCTGGTGCCTGGAATGATGTGTCTTGTAATATCCGTTTTTTTTCTCTATTTAATTAGTTAAGACAAATAACTAATAGTTAATTTGAAAAGGAAATAAAGATAAACATTGACTAAATTGAATAATAGATAAAATAGGAAACTAAATTTTAATTTAAGTAGGATACACCATTTAAAATATATCCTATACCTAGTACACTATATGAATACACACACATCAAATCCTTAAACCCTATTCTCTCTCTTTTTTAAGCTACAGCCGCCCCTCCCCAAATCCCCCCTCTTTCTTGCTGCCGCCAGCAGCACACCCACAGGAGAAGAGAAATAAAAATTATATATTAAGCATCCTAATCTTTCCCCTACCAAGCGAATTTCAACCATTCCTATAAAAAAAATTTATTTCAACATCTTGCATCACTAGGTAGCCGAGTGACGGAAAGAAAGGTAGAAGAAGGATTTTTGCATAGGAGATAATCGCCGAACGAGGTAGGTTACCTTCCCCTCTTCTCGGATTGCCCACACTTCGTGTGTGAATCATACTTGCATTGTTTTTTTTATTATTTTTGTTTTATTTTCATTTTGCTTTTATATATAAATGCATGCTTTTGATGTTGTACGATTGAGTATATGTATGTGTACAAAAGGTGTTGATTGTACGGGTTGAAATAAATTTAAAAGGTTGAATCTTTATGTGATTAGGGGGAAAACGGCATCATTAGCCTTAGAAATAGGTCACATAGTCCGGAAATTAGGTCGGAATTGTACTGGAAATCGAAAAGTGGGTTTGGGCGGCGGCGCGTGCGCAAACACGCGTGTTTCAAGGGTGGCGCGTGGGGCCCACGCGTGCCCCTGACGGCGCGTCCCGGACACGCGATGACGTGTCTGGTTCCGTTGGGTGCGTCTCGTTATAATGAGAAAAATACAATTGGTTTGAGGTCAATCGGAATTAAAAAGAATGAGTTATGAATTTTTGAAGAAATTAAGATTTAAAAAAAGAAAAATAAAAGGATGGCAGATGGGGTCTGGCGCCGCAGGCGCAGAAGGGGTATTGGAAGGCGGGCCAGACTTAAACAAAAAAAACATTTAACTAATTTAAAATTAATTAAATTCTAAAAATGAATAAATAGTAATTACTTAATTAAAATTAGTTTAAAATTTCAGAAAAAAATATTAATAAATTCTAGAAAATTATTATTAAATTCTAGAAAGTATAAAATATTAAAACTAAAATATTTTTACCTAATTGTTGTAGTTGCATTAATTTAATTAATTAGAATAATTAGGTAGTAAATATGAAATAAATAGGAAAAAATAAGAAAAAAATAGTATAAAGTCACGGAAAATTTAATAGAAGCTAGGTAAGATATAAGTGAGACTAACAATATTTTCATGACATTCTCAATAATTAAAGTGATGAAATTGGATGAAAACAAAATTAATAAATAGTAAATAAATACTTGAAAAATATAAGAAAAATATATTTAGCAAAATAAAAGTAATACAAATGAAATAGGGGTATTACTACAAGTATATATGCACGTGTATGGGCGCGGGTATATATATGAGTACGAATACACTTTAATAAAATGGGGGTATACATGTAAGTATATATGCACGTGTATGGGCGCGGGTATATATAGGAGCATGGATGCGCTGGATTATAGATTATGTGTGTGGAACATTCATGGCACGTGCATTGCATTGCATCCCTTCGGGGCGCTGACTCTACGTTACGGAGCGATGTCCGCTGGCTCTACGTTACGGAGCGTTGTCCGCTGACTCCACGTTACGGAGCGATGTCCGCTGACTCCACGTTACGGAGCGTTGTCCGCTGACTCCACGTTACGGAGCGTTGTCCGCTGACTCCACGTTATGGAACGATGTCTGCTGACTCTACGTTACAGAGCGTTGTCTGCTGACTCCACGTTACGGAGCGATGTGCGCTGACTCCACGTTAAGGAGCGAAGAGTAGGACCCGGGTCATGCATAGCATATCATGGGAAAAAGAGAAGAACATTTTGCGTGGGATAGTGATTTTGTTGCGTGTGACACGATAGGAAGAAGAAACATGCATCATGAAGTTGCGCATTGCATTCGATTGGACAAGTGAGTGTTTATTTTATGTTTCGGTTATTGTGGTTCTTTATTTCTTTATACGTTTATTGTTATTTTCCTTGCGTGCCTATGTATTTTGTAAGTATGGTTCCTTTCTGGGATTAGACGGGTAACCTACGCGTGATTTTCCCAAATCACTCACCCCCTACTTCTCCTTCCACAGGTGAGCCCGAGTTCGAGTATATTTTTGTAGAAGACGAGTCTGACTGTGCGAGCTGGGGCGAGTGAGCTTAGAAATATTTCATTTGGGACATGACTTTATGATTTTCATATTTATTTCTTTTTATCAGATTTTTTTTGTATTACATTTGACATATCTGGTTTGTCAGCCCTAACTCTGATTTATTTTTATGATGGGATCATTTATGAATTGAATTTGGACTTTTATTTATCGTTTTCGCGAAAAATTTCTACGTTGTTTCAGACGTGTAAGAAGTTTGAACGACGCCTTGTATTTTCCTCAGCGAGATATGGCGGGTGCACTGTTCCCGATGCTAGGCTACGGGAGCAGGGCGCTACAGTCTGGCTACAAACATCTTCTATCGTATGCATGGCCCGAGAGACCCGCCAACTATGACCCTCCAGAGTGTGCATGTCCAGAAGGACCCGCCAGCTATGACTCTCCAACGTATATGTGTGCGGATGACGCCCCTTCGACTGAGACACGGCAAACTACATATAATATACATCCGCAGTCTGCTGGGTGACTTCTGTTGGAGGTCTCTGTAGCAGAAGATGTTTGAGACCCTCCTCGGTGAGCCCCTCCGATGTAATCGACATGCCTATCTTGTCTTCGATCGATGACGCATGATGGTACATATGAGCAAGACGGTGTGCCTTTTGGACCGTAACACATGCACAAACACCATCAAAGGGGAAAGGATGAATAGTGATTAGCAGAAATATCACTATTTTAAACCCTTTGAAAGTTACTCTTAAAACTGATTCTGAAAGTTTTCAGAACCAGTACCTGTTTTTGTAAAATTCAAAAAACTCAGTACATAATTCCAAAAATTGTGAAACTTTACAGAAACAAACCTCAAAGAATTAAGTTTACTCTATCTAAAAATGAGCGAAAATTAGATGCAAAACTTTAGATAGTCGGTCTGAACTGTGTTAGACGGAAAGTTAGCAAACTTTGAAAGACTATAACTTTTTATTTACAAAGTCAAAAAGGTTGATTTTTGTGTCAAAATACTCCTTATGATGTCTACTTTATATTACTAAAAGTTCTTGACCAGACTTGTTGAGAAATATATTTGGATAATTTTCAAAGTCATGATTTTAAGTGGTGAATGCATAAAAATATCATACATGGTGTTATATGTGATTAAAAGTTGTAAAATTAGAAAAATGACATCGATCTCTCAAGTTGTTGCACTTCGATCCCTCACATCGATCGATCTATGTGAGGCAGAGAAAGTTCAAGACCTTAATGTGAGACACATCGATCGATCGATGTACATCGAACCCTCACTTTAATCGATCGATGTAGGTCAGAGACAAATTCTGAAACTCACTTTGAGACATCAATCTCTGAAGCTGAGGCACTTCGATCGATCGATGTCTAAGGTTTTTAGAAATATTTTTCTAAAATGTGATAAAATGGGTGTTTTCATTTGTACATGATTCATACATATTCATTATGTGAATATTATGTGATTTTGATAATTATAAATGTCTTCTGACTAATGTGCCTTGGAAGTTTCTACAACTTACCAAAAAGGACAAAATTGGTATTTTGAGTTTTGTAGGAACATTATATGGTGGATATATATCAAGGACTTATTATCATCTTATTTATCATGACAAAGATGGTATTATGACTATTTCTGACCACCGAGGTCATTTCTGGAGTTTCTCTCACCAGGGGCATTTTGATCATTTTACCCCTGAAGGTATTTTTGGTATTTTCACTCAAGGAATCCCTTGAGTATATTCTTATCTTCACTCTAGAGTTGAGTTGTGATTATGTTGAAGATTATATGGTGGCTTTATATTATTTCTCTTGTATGATGATATTATTGACTATAGCGGGATATGTGGCAAGTTGTGATGTCACATTCTATTTCTTTCTTGAAGACTCTTTTATATATGTTATTGCAGGATATTTATCATCATATTTCAGAGAATATAAAGGTGTTCAAGGTGTGCAAATGATCACAACATACAAGAAAAAATATTGGGAATTTTGGCGTTACATGTTGACATAATCTTGTCAATTATTATTTGGTGATTTCTTCTTCAAAAATGTGAGTTGATATACATATATGCAAGCCTCCAAACGTGTATAAACAGGTGGAAATGATGGTGTGCTCATGTTATAGCTTGGTGACAAGTGGACCAACCAAAAAGAAGCTAGTTGGCAAAAATTGCCAACTTGGAAATTCTCATTTGAATACAACGGCTAGGAGCTGAAGTTGTGATCAGATTTTTTGGTCAAATGGAGCCTTCACATGTCCTATTCTTTTGCAAGGAGTTGAGGGTATCTTGGTGGCATTATCCCTTAGCATTATCTTCATTTTTCAAGCAAAATTCCAAGTCATTTTTGTGTAAAATTCGACCAACATTATTGTGCCAAGGTGGACCAATCATTTTGTTTTATGCTGCCAAGTGTACAAAGCCAACTAATACTGTGAAGATACTTAAGCTTGATAATGAAGATGGTGACACATGTGCATTCTTATCTCCAAGGCTCACTTCACACTATAAATAGGAGGCAATGGTGAAGAAGATGGAACACACTTGAAGCTCACTTGAAAGCAATAGTTGATTTGTCTAGCTATATTCTTCTTGTTATTCTTGTTCCTTTCTTCGTAGTCAAGGTGTCCTTGTTGTATTTGTTGGAGAGCACAAGCCTTTTGAGCTTCATTTGTAAGATTGATTAGCCAAATTTATAAGGCTATATCAATAGGTGGTAGAGGTGTTGCAACTAAGTGTTACATAGAAGGTGATCATCCAAGTCTTGAATAGGATTGGTGTATAACCCAATGATCAAGCTTGGTTCTTGTTGTAAGTTGATTCATACCATAGTGAAATCCAAGGAAAGGTGTTCCTTGGGACTGGAATAAGTCACATTGACCGAACCAGGATAAATCCTCGGTGTTCTTGTCTTGTTTCTACCATTCTGTTCTGCCCGTTTTTACTGCAGTTTTCACACAATTTCTCACGATTTGAAAAATAGCTAAACACTTTCAAAATCCATGATTTTTGTAGGAGTTATACTTCAAACTGTTAGTTTCATTTGCAACAAGAATCACTTGATTTTGAGCAAGGAAAAATTAGTCTTTCAATCTTTGCAAGATAACTGCTCCAATCTGGCTGCAATCTGACCAGTTTTGAGAAAACTTGAATTCTGTTTTAATCAAGAATTATTCAAGGTTAGGACCTTTTGAAAACATAAACTATACATCGTAAGGAGTGCTTTGACATAAAGTTTAACCTTTTTGGTTAAGTATTCAAAGAGAAACACGTTTTTCAATTTCAGCAACATTCTGTCCAATTCTGTCTAGATTGACCATCTGAATCTTTTTATTTGTTTGAAGGGTCAAACGATCTTATTTTTGTCTAATTTTTTTGATAGAGTCTTGCTAACACATTGAAGTTAAGATCTGAAAATTTTCATAATTTTTGGAGTTGCGTACAAGGATTTTTGAATTTTTCAAAAACAGCTTCTGAATCTAAAGTAGTCTCAGATTCTGTTTCTAAAGGGGATTTTTATCAAGGGTAGTAGTGTAATTTCCGCTAACCACTATTCACCTCCACTCTAGTGGTGTTTATTTCAGGTGCACTGTCCAACACAACTGTGCTTAATAAAAATAAATGGGCACGTTTCTTTAGAACTAGTCAAACTGTTGCCAGAATAGAGCAATAATCTTTCAAAGACTGAAAGACTAATGTTCCTTTGCTCAAATCTAATGATTCTTGTTGAAAATGAAAGTTAACAGTCTGAAGTTTATCACCGTCGAATTAATGATTTTGAAAATGTATTGCTATGTTAAACAGTTGTGTAAAATGAAGTACAGAAACTGTGAAAACACGAGCAGAAATTTAAAGAGACAGAGACACCAAGAATTTATCCTTTTTCGGTTAATGTGACCTACTTCAGTCCCAAGGAACACCTTTTCTTGGATTTTCACTATGGTATGGACACCTTACAACTTTCAAAGTACTTGATTTTGGGGTTATACATCAACCCTAATCAAGACTTGATCACATCACCTTTACAACATAAAAGTATAATCACCTCACCACCTATTGATGTAGCCTTGTATAATGGCTAATTAATAACAACATGTATACATACAAGAGGTGTAAATATGGCTCAATAACACCTTTAGAACACTACAACTCAGTTGCAAAAATGAAGAATGAAGAAGAAGAAGAAGAAGAAAGAAAGAAAGAAAGAAAGAAAGGATAGAGCTTCAAGTGTTGTTCTTGATGATTATTGTTATGTCTTCCTTCTTCAACTCCACTCCTATTTATAGGTATGAGCAGTTCCCTGTGGATTAGGTTGTTCACATGTTACCTTCAATGTCATCAATCTTACATGTCTTCATTTGATTTGATGATCATCTCACAATCTTGATTAGTTGGCACCTTCAAGCAATTTGATTGGACCACTTTAAATTCTGAAATTTTTGCAGGAATTTTCAGAAAAGATCAAGTGGTTTGGATGACCATTTCTTCCTCCACCTCTTTCTCAACCTCTTCAATAACTTGGTTGGGATACAGGCTAATCAAATCAGATGATCTTTTGCTGCCAAAAACCGAAATATATGCCACATTGGGCGCCAAGTATGCAGCTCTTTGCCAACATGTCATCTAGGATTGTTTTGATTGGTCCATGTGATATAGTCTTGCACATATGTGAAAATTTGATTTGTCCAACACATATATGGATGTTTTTAATGTTCAAAAATGAGTAGAAAATTTGACAACCATGGCTAGATAAAAGTGAGAGTTAGTTGCCTTGTAAACATCATCAAGGATTCAAACTACTTCCTTTTTTCTCTCCTTCAAGTGTGGCTGGTTGTTTCTCAGCCATTTGACCAATATTCATCCGAAATTAATAAAAGATAAGTCTCAAAATATGTGTATGATAATACCATGATGACCATATAATGTGAAAAAAATAAATGTTACAACATAGGAAACCCGAGAAAATCGAAAACCATAATATATATATGTATATGGTTGACATAAATATGAAGTACATGAACATCAAGAATATTATGAAGACCATGAATATAATATAAGACACATCTATAGGGCAAACATTTTAGCATTATACAGAAAGTAAATCTGTGTAAATGGCCAAAATATCCTTATCTCCAAAATGAACAAAATACCCTTAAGCACCAAATATGTCAAATAAGGGTGTAGAGATACTCCAACTTTGGCCTTTCGTTCATATGAGTGTTGTTCATAAGATATAGCCCTACAAAAACTCAAAAATACTCTTTTGCTCTTATGGTAAGTTGTAAAAACTTCATTGGCAAGTTAGTGATATAACACATGCATATATAAACACATAAACATATCAAATTCAAGTAATGAAACATGATAAACATATATGAGATGTTTAAACACTCATTACATGTAAAAAAGATCATGTGTATACCAATAATGATTCTTAGTTTGTCATATGTTAGAGAAATTTGTCAAAAATCTGTTAACATCGATCGATATATTTCTCAACTTTAAAGACTGATGTATACATCAATTGATCGACGTATTTCCAGTTGAGAGATCGATGTCTCACATTAAAGTTTTGTTTTTTATTCTGTCAGACATTGATCGGCGGTCTTTAGGGACTGATGTATATCGATTGATCGATGTATCTCAGGTTGAGAAATCTATGTCTCATAGTAAGGTTCTGTTTTATTCTGTCCAACATCGATTGGTTGATGTTAGGGGATGATGTACATCAATTGATCTATGTGTCTCAACCTGAGAGATCGGTGTCACTTTTTTATTTGTTTCAACTTTATTTTAACTTTTTGATATTTTTATAATATAAAGTGGTTTTTTCTTAGTATAAAATCATGATTCTGAAAATTATTCAAACATAATGGTATTTTCCTCATATAAAGTCATGGTTTTAAAAATTATTCAAACATATTTACACCATTATCAACATTCTCAATAGTGCATACAATTAACATCTGTACACATATAATTTACAATGACACAATTAAATGAAACAAAAGATGTATACATACCGGCCACATGAGTGTAGATGTGGAACCACAAAAACCGTTGTTTATACGCATTCCACACGAGGACGACCAAGCGTGAGGAGTGTCCGAGGTCTGTACCACATCATGTATGGTGACGCTTTTGTCATTACACCACACCATGACATAGCTATATCGATTCGTTACGCTCGGTCATCCCACAACTGTAAGAATATGCTTGCATACACCCATAATCGACGTTTTTGTCCTATTCACCATCTTATCGATGGCAACCCCCGTATCAACAACCCTGGACAACACCTCCTGTGTCAGCCCAAACCGCCTCATCACCCTATGGGAGAGTTGGTGCTCAGCAATTTGCCACATCAGTAGTAGCACCTGAGCAGTCCATATATGATCATCATGGGTGCACGTTAATGGCAAGCTCGTAATAACGTCTGGACATAAAAAACCCACCAAAAATCTTCCTTCGCTAAACTGTCAAGTTGATCCGTGCAGTATCCACTGTGGGTGGGGAACATCTGGAAACTGAGGTCACTAAGCCACCAGGCTACATAGAACGCACCAGACCTCATCTACAGATGGCTCCCAACATAGTGTGGACCAAAGACGGCAAACCTCTTCTATATCCAGATCTGCAGCAGCGTAATGGCCCACAATCTCATGACTGTTCGTCTTCACATGGGAGTCCTTGCATAGGTTCTGTTACAAGCAAGCGAAGATGATGCTACCTCACGAATATGTACGTGCACCAGCAAGGGCTAAAAGTATGTACAGGTAGACCAAGTGTCATTTGGCATTGGATATGTCATATAACACACCCGACAGTAGGGAAAAGATGTGCGTCCTAACCCTCTACTAAATCTATTCATCAAATGGGTGTTCAATAGGCTTGTATCGATAAACCACTATATGAACTTCCTCTTCGATACACGGTTGTACGATATATCCGACATGTCCGGAGTCCATCTTAGTAACTTAGTGCACAGCTGGCACCACTGCACTGCAGTATACGAAGGCTCCCAGCCAGTAACCGCTTCACCGTCGATACAAAGACGAAACGACACGATAACATCCTGAAGCGTGACTTTGGCTTCGCCTAAAGGTAGTTGAAAAGAGTGGGTGTCCTTTTGCCATCTCTCCACGAATACTGTGGTCAAACCATGATCTATCTTAATATTACTACACATCAACAATCCGTAGAGCCCCACATGCTCTATGTACATCCCGCACCGATTAAGGACCATCATATCTCTGTAACATGATACTATCTTAACAATATTCGATGTGCTGTACCTCATACTACCTAATACTACTCCTAAGATGGAGAGTCCTAAGCTCGCTATGAGACATCAACAAATCCTCGATCTTTGGCCTCAACTTGCCGCCAACATCACTATCACTACTACCAAAGCACGCCATAACTAAACATAAATATGTAATAGTATATTAAACAAAAATCGATGTAATTAACATAAATAAAACAAATTACGAACATAAACTATTCCGAAAGGTTACTAACCGACCTTTAGGTCCAAACTTGTATGCCACAGCATAATGCCGATAGATTCACTACTTCAGTGCTGTTATCGGACATTGCAGGCTGAACATCAATTTCTCGTATCATGTGCTTGATCATTGGAGTGAGTGTGTGGTATCTAGTTCTTTTTAATCCGAAGTGTTGAATCTATTCCCTCCTATTCTCACTTACTCACTTGAATCCCGTCCGAATGTGTCCATTAGCAGCATGTAGTCCTTCATCCTACTCAACTTGCTGCATTATATAAAAAATAATAATTAACATAAATTAAGCATATTATATTTTGATGCCATTGAAAGAAATAAGTTACAATGAATAAAGACAAGGATACGTAAATTCATGCAATCGAAACAAATAAGTAACAATAATTAAATATTACTATATATTCGTGCAATCAAAATTATTAAATAACAACTATTAGATACATCTATAGGTTCATGCAATCGAAATAAGTAAATAACAATACTTAAATAATGCTACATGTATGGTGCAATTGAAAAAATTAGACAACAATATTTAAATATTAATCTAAGTCCATGCAATCAAAACAATTAAATGATAATAACTAAGTACCATTTTACATGCATAGATAACAACACTTGAACAACAATACATAAATAACAATAAAAGATTACAATACATAAATAACAATAGATAAATAACTCAAAAGAAAAAGAAAACTCCTCTTTATCTTTAGGTGTTTTATGAGTACATTCTAACAGAACATTCCAGTGTAGAATTACGAAAAACAGTTTAAAATGAAAAATAAGAGGTATTTATAGCCAACCGAGGCATGTGCTATAGTTTTGAGCAGAGCCGCGAAATGCCAAAAGTCAAAATGAGCATACCATGATTCTGCTAATACTGTGATCTATTTTACACTACGGTTATCACAAAACGAGTGTATGCTTTTAAGTTTTCTTCAAAACCTATAATTAAAAAATGAGTTTTCTTATAAACTTATTATATATATATATATATATATATATATATATATATATATTCTCGCATTTGGGCAGGCAGCATCGTTCCAGCATTTATTAACTTTTCAATTCTCCCTCCAAAATCTGAACTAATATTCTTTTTCCTAAAAAAGGCAATTATAAATTGCATCTGAGCTACTCGAGCAAAAAGGCTAAATTCTAAGGTGTTGATGTCTCTATTGTCTCAATCCAATAAAGCTAATAAAACTGTGTAGATAATGCAAATTAAAAACTCAACGATTTTTTAGATTGATAATACATTAGCGACAACCCATCCAAGGAGGCTAGATTGATAACGCATTATCAGACAATTCACACAGTAAGCTCAGTATAAATTGGATCTGTAATCTAATAGGATGAAATGTCTAAATGAACACCAGTTAGGCTATCTATAAGTCAAGCAATTATAGATTCTTCTTCTAATATAGGCTCCAGTTTTCTTTCCTAAATACGAAAACTATTTTATTTCTTAAAATTTTTGTCTGAACTACCCAAACTGTCCTTCGTAGGGGTGAGCAAAAAAACTGGGAACCGTAAAACCGGACCGAAACCGAACCGAAAATATGGATTTTAAACCGAACTGGAACCGTTTAAGTTTCATGGTTCGGTTCCAGAACCGTTTTTCTGCTTCACGGTTCCAGTTCGGTTCCTAATTTTCCTAAACCGTTAGAACCGGAACCGAACCGTATAAATAATAATATTTTACTTTCTTTTAATATAAATAACAAAAAGTAGCTTTTTCGTTAAAAAACTACAAACCCTACGGCAGTGCACTACTTCTGCGCCTCTGCCTTTCCTTTTCGCCCTTTGTCCCATTGCAGCAGAAACGCGTTGCTGGCCGACTGGAGAAGCGCATCGCCGCCGTCGCAGCCATTGCTTAAAGCCTAAGCCTCATACGGTCTCACGCCCGCTAGGTAAGTTGGCAGATACTAAGGATGATGTTGAATTTGTTTCCGAGTCTGAATCTTGATCTGGATCTTAACTTTCCGCCGGCGCCGGAGCTCGTTTGAAATTTTTTTTTAGATAACATAGTGCCTATTTCCTATAATTTGATTTTAATCACAATTCTTAGTTTCTTACCATTGTGACTGAATGTGTGCAACGTTTTCTTGGACAATGCTGTATCTTTCAGGTTAGTGTTGATTATCTGACAGAGCCACTGGAGGTTTTCAAGAAAATGTGTCGGATACTTAATCATCAATGCGTATAAGGAGGCAATGCTGCGATTACTAAAATTTTGATATGGGAATATGGGATAATTTTCATATCCTCAAAATGATCAGTTAGTTGCTCTCGCCATTAGGATGCTTCCTAAGGATTCAGATTTCTTGTTAAATATCATTTTTGATCGTCTTTAGTGCATTCCCATCAAATAAAAAGTTATTCATGTCTATGCATCTCCTTTGCTTGTTTTCTGTTGTAAAAACTCATTTGGGTTCTGAGTAATCTACTTGTCATCTAAACACTTTATGACTATGAAAACTTCTTTTTTTCCTAGACGGTTTCGCGGTTCGGAACCGGAACCGAACCGCTTTAAACGGTTCTACGGTTCCACGGTTCCACATGTTTACGGTTCCAGTTCGGTTCCAAAAAAATCATGCTAAACGGTTTCCGGTTCTAACGGTTCTGGAACCGTCAGAACCGGAACCGGACCGTTGCTCACCCCTAGTCCTTCGGTGCAAAGCATAAGCATATATCTCGTCTAAAAAACCTGCAATCTGCTCTTCTTTGGTTCTCCAGATCTTCGTCCCCAACATCCTGCCCCATTCCTTCCCTACTATAATAAAGAGATCCTTTGACCCCCTCCCCCCTCACGGCCTCTTTATTCTCCTTTTCCCGCCGTCACCGCCCCAACTTCCCCATCACCACCACCTCCCATTATTCTCCGGCCCCATTCCTCTTTCTTCTCTATTCCACCCCTACACCCCAGCCCTGCTTATTCTCTCTCTACTGTGAAAAAAGATGTAACCCCCCCCCCCCCCAACACCCCTTTAATCTCTGCCCCAACTCACTTCCACACGCCTTCTTTCTTCTTGTCCCCTCTCCTCCTACCCTCAGCCACTGTAGTCCCATAAGAGGCACCAATAAAAAATGGTCAGATCAAGAACTCCGACGGTAGCGTCTAATAAATTAGCGGTGCTGAACCCAATTGATTGATAATGTTAAATTGTATAGGTGGTGGACGTGAAGTGCATAAATTTACCGGTCAGAGTTATTGACTCCGTCGACAGCGTTCTTCATTTCATTGTTATATACCATTTTTCTTTTGAGAACGTGTGTATACCAGTTGAAGTAAACCGGTTTATATTATCTTTAATTTTCTAGAAAAGGAGCAGTATCAGGAATGAATCTTCTAAATAAAATTAAAGGGTAGCTTTGTCCATTCAATAATAATTAATACGAAAAATCGGGGGTATAAGAATAGGGAGCGGAAATATCCGTCGTCACTAAAGAAAAGCGGAGTTAATGTGGCTGTTTCTGTTTATATACTAGTACATCTCATCCGGATTTCCTTCGCCAACACATTTTCTCCCTTACTTGGTCTTCATTCCATTTTCTCCCATCCCCTTTCCATTTTCAATTCAAATCTCTTTTTTGGAGAAACAATAGCAGAGATGATGGATGACGAGTGGGTAAAAGTAGCAAGCGTGGAGGATTCTCTAGTCGCGGAGTTGCTTTTACGGTTGAAGAAAGTCAATCCGATACCGCCGCCGCCATCGGCATCGGAATCGCCATCGACGTCGGCGTCCGCGCCTTTGTTGTTCAAGTGGAGAGTGCGGCAACGGCGTTCGAAAGCAGTGGTGGTTCAGCCGAAAAATCAGGCGCTCAGGGCGAGTCCGACGACGCCGCTGTCATTTACTGGCGGTGGAGTGACTACTTCTGTCAGCGGCGGCGGCGGAGTAGCGGTTGGAGTCGATTGTGGTCCCGAAGATGAATCTAGTGGACTGTCTACTCGCTCATCTGCGCCTAAAAGCTCTGATGTGACAAGATCTAAGGTTCGTATACGCAATCGGCATATCTTATCCTTTTCTCTGTCCTCCTTTCTGCAATACGATTTCCGCCGGTAGTTTTACATATCCTGGTGATAAGTCGCTATTAATAGACGGTTGTTGTTTTTGGTGGTGTCGACAATGGATGAGCGGCCTGGAATTGATTTTGTTTCATTCAAATTTCATGACATTTTAGTTGTTTACCGTGGTAGGACCGCAACACCCTTGAAAAATAACTATTTGCTGCTGTTTTGTCCTGTGGAAGTCAGATTCTAAAGCAATCAAAATTTCACGGTTTTTACAGTTTTGGGAAAACAAACATTGTTTAGCCTCTTTTGCATGAGGAAACGACGCGGAAAACTTCCTGTACTTTTTTACTTTTTAGTCCTTTCGGTGATCTGAAAATCTCCGGCGGACTCTGTCGTTACCGCCATCCTTTTGATATTTTCTTTTAGAATCGAATATATACCTTTTCTTTTTAAAGCTTTAGAGTAAATCTTTGGTATGTAGTGGTACTAGTATTTTATTTGTTGAGAGAGAGAGAGTAGTAGTGACTTCCATTGAACGCTTGTGGTCAGAAGATTGAAGGGAAGGCGTCTCGTCACGTTTTCTTCTGTCACTTTTCTACTCATCAGCGTAAAATTCATTTGTTATTTTTGTCCTCGCGTCACACGATTCACACGGTCACACATGTGATCTTTTCAATGACGAAATCACCCTTACTTTGTCGATATTCTCGTTTCAAGATCAGAGGTTTCTTTTTTCGCTTTTTATTTTTTATTGAGGAAATTCGTATTCCCTTTGACTTGGTCATTCGTCAACTAATGAACACTGTCAAAATCGTTGTCTGACTTGCATACGGGTTATTATGAGGTATTTCTTTGACTTTTTTTTTTTTTTGGATAAGAGGTGTTTCTTTAACTTTTTTTTAATGAGAGGTATTTCCTTAATTAAGCAAACTGAACGGGGTATTTCCCAATTTGCATATTTTTTCCCTGTAGTTTCTGTTCTTTTTAAGTTTCACTAAGTTGTATTTTGTGGGTCCGATTGATTGATTGCTTGATTCCATTCTTTCGTTATCATATGCTAAAAAGTTTTTGAATGAAAGAATTTAAAATAATAAATAAACATATATGAAAACTTGGAAAAATACAGAAAAAACGTAAAAAGAATACAAACAGAAAGAAAAATTTCCATCCAGCTTAGTGAATTGAAGAAATACGTTACCACGGTGGGTAGTATGGCGGCTGTAGTGCTGGGGACTAGTTGGGTGCAATGTATCTGATCAATATCATGCCATAATTCATTAGTGCTTCTTTTGGGAATTTGTGGTTATTAAAAAGTGCTTGCAATGACTTACAGAAAAAAGAAAGTAGTGTCTTGAATATGTAGTTTAAAGAGATGAAGTGTCGAGCTGAGGTAAATAGGTGAAAACCCTAAAAGAGTGAACACAAAATAAACAAGTGTGAACAGATGAAGTGCCGAGCCGATGTGATGAGGTGAGGCACAGTGAGGAAATGAACGTAAATGCTGACATGAAAGTATAGCTGAAGAGAACTGATAGAAGACAGGTTAAGCAGAGATGATAGCAAGAATAATAGAGACAATAGTAGTAATGATGCAGAGATGTTGAACAGAGACGCTGACAGAGATAATAGAAGATATGCTTAGCAGAAGTACCGAGCTAACACATACAGAATGTACATATACATAAAGACTTGTTGACCAGACATGCCAAGCAGAACACACTCACTGATAGAATGTACATTGTACATAAACTTAAGGATATTTATAGATAGTAGAAACACTTTGACACTACCATCTCATAGGTATAGCCAACACAACAAAACTATCATTGTATAGAATTTAACTGTTAACTGTCTTGTCAATGTTGTCAATATCTGTCTAACCGTTAGAAATATTCTAGCCGTTAAAAGCTTTTAAACAACTCCTACATAAGGAGAAACTGTTGTATACTAAACTTATCTTGTTGAATAATAAAATCTTCAAGTTTCTTCATCATATCAGAGCTATAAACGCCTTCTTCTTCCTCTTTATTTGCAACTAATCTTAAAACTAAACAATGACGGAATATAGTGAAATTGAGGCAACTTCCACCTTGAAAACTTACCTATGAGCAGGGTCTAATGCCATAGCCACCTTTGATGGGGTGCATATTATGATTACCTACCACAAATTGACGAGAAATAATTATCTGTCCTGAAGCAGAGTAGTTGAGCTTTTCATAATAGGCAGTTACAAGGAAGATTGCATATTTAGAAACATTTCCATTCATGATCCAACATATATGAAATTTAGAACATGGAAATCAGAAAATTCCATGATCATGTCTCAAATGCTAGGGTCAGTGATACCATATATCAGTGACAACTTCATTTTATATGCTACGACAGTGGAAATATGGTCATCTGTTAGAGAGATGTATTCAAAAAAAGATAATGTTTTTGAATTATATGAACTTGAAGCACAACTTTATGATATCAAGGAAGGTGATCTCCCTGTAAATAAGTATTATAGTCAGCTCACTAGAATCTGGCAACATATTGATACTTTTGAGGTACACAAATGGAATTGTCAAGCTGATGATCATCTTTACAAGCATATTACCGAGACAAAAAGGGTCTTTAGATTCTAACAGATCTTCATAAGGACTTTGATGCTGTAAGGAGCAGTGTACTAGGTAGCAAACCTTTACCAAGCTAAATGCTATTTTCTCAGAGATAAGACATGATGAAAGTAAGATAAAATTGATGATGGGAACTACAACTACTTTGACTACCGAGGTATCTACGTTTCTCATCAGAGAAAGTCAGATTTCTGATACCAAACCTCCTATTTTGGCAACCCCAACTGAGAATGAGATGTCTGGACTTGTGTCCAGGAGACCAATGACTACTCATAACTGTAAACGTCGTATCTACAATCATTGCAAAAGGATTGAGCATCTTATACATGATTGTTATATATTGCATAGAAGACCAGGAGAATGAAAACCATTCCGACAACCACCTCCATTCAGGCAGAATAACTCATGGAGACCTTTAAGAACTCATATTGCAAATACAGTTAGCAACCAAAATAATGGAGGATCCACTAATACCACATCATTGCCCATACAAGCTCAGATAGAAACCTTGATTCAGCTCCTAAGCAAACAGAATTCTATGTCATAAGTTATAATGGCCAACTCAAGTATGAATAAATCTGGTAAGGTTTACTCATTGATCATTGATTTAGGTGTTTCTCATCATATGACATACAATAAAAATTTATTATGTGTATATGAAGTGTTTTCTCATCCTAAATCTGGTAAGATAGCAAATGAAGTCTGCTTAGAGATGCTTGGAAAAGGGAAAAGTATGCATTTCTAACAAATTGCTCTTAGATGATATATTACATGTTCCTTCCCGTGATTTTAATCTCATATTCGTTGGTAAAATAACTTAAGATAACAACTGTCTTTCACAATTTTCATCTTTTAGTTGTTGCTGTCAGGAGAAAGCTACGAGAGAAATAATTGGCAGTGATAAGAAACAAAACAGACTCTTTATTTTACAAGCTGCTGAGTTGAGAAGAGTGCGAAGGAAGATATCATGACTAGGGCTTATTCATGTAGTTAGAAAAGATTCAATAGACATGGCCTCCCAATTTTTTGTACCTTAAAAGACTCAGGCCAGAAATGTTTACGAAAGTGAACATCGAGTCTTTATTCTGTGAAACTTGCAATGTTGCTAAAATGACAAGAACTAGCTATCCAGCAAAATAATATAAGACGACCTAGCCATTTAATTTGGTGCTTTCAGACATATGGGGACCTTCTAAAGTAGCTAATATAAATGGAAGTAGATGATTTATAACTTTTGTGAATGATCACACACGAGTAGCTTGATTCATAAACTTTGTTGGCTTAACAAGAAGCAGTTTGATATTAGAATGAAGAAATTAAAATCAGACAATGAAACTGAATACTTGGACAAAGTAGTTAATGAATTCTTTATGAATATCAGACGTCATATATCTGCACTCCTCACCAAAATGGAATTGCCGAAAGAAAAAATAGACACTTGTTAGAGGTAACTAGATCAATCATGTTTCATATGAATGTTCCAAAATTTTAGTGGGAAGAAGCAGTATTGACTGCAACATATTTGATTAACAGAATGCAACTACGGTTCTAAAGTTTAGAACACCAAAACAGGTTTTACTTGAGTTATTTCCTAACATTAACCTTCTCTCTATTATGCCTTTAAGCTATTTGGATGTTGTGCCTATGTTCATATTCAACCTCATATGAGAAGCAAACTGAATAGTAGATCCATTAAGTGTATATTCTTAGGATATTAGGGAACTCAAACGAGATGTAAATGTTATTGTCCAATGACCAGAAAGATGTTTGTCACCTTGAATGTTGTGTTTGATGAGACAAGTTCATATTATTCAAAGAATCCACATATGAGTGGTTCTGCTCTGGAACAGAATCACTTTTTGAGTATAATAGATTTTGCAGGTCCAACTCAGTAGAAGAAAAATCTTAAACCTATAAAGGAATAGATAACTCAGTCAGTTCACAAAGTATAGACAGATAGAAACTTCAATTGGGAGAGATTATAGTGATGGTCTGCAAAGAACATATCTACCTATAACCAGAGTGTATAGTAGGAGACAATCAATAAGTATTAACTTTCTAAGTCTTGCAAAAAACGAGGATGTGGATATATCTGATAACACACCAGACCAGGATTCCCATATAGACAATCTTCCCATTGCCTTAAGAAAAAGAACTAGGGAATGTACTAGGTATCCACTACATGATTTCCTAAGAACAAGAAAATGTACTGCTAAACATCCCTTACAGAATTTCTTCACATATGATCATTTAAAAACTGGCTTTAAGGCCTTTACAAGTTCCCTGGACAGTCAATCAATTCCTAGAACTATGGAGGAAGCTTTTAGTTTACCTCAATGGAGGAGGGTGTTAATGAGGAAATGGAAGCAATTACTAAGAATGAAACATGAGAGATTGTCTCTAGGCCTAAGGGGGTTAAACCTGTAGGGGGTAAATGAGTTTTTACCATTAAATATAACAATGATGGAACAGTAAGTAGGTTTTTAAGCTAGATTGGTTGCAGAGGCTTTGCCCAAACCTATAGTATTGATTATATAGACACCTTTGCACTTATTGCTAAACTGAATACTATATGGATAAGTTTTTCACTTGGTGTGAACCTAGACTGAAATTTATACCAATTAGATGTTAAGTATGCTTTCTTAAATGGTGACTTACGAGAAGAAGTACACATGGATTTTTCTCCTGGTTTTAAACACATGAAAGAATCAAGATAAAATCTGCAGACTAAGAAAATCATTGTATGGTCTTAATCAATCACCAAGAGCATGGTTTAAAAAGTTTACACCAGTTATGTTAAACTGAAGATTCACACAAGCTCATTATGACCACACTTTATTTACTAAAGGAGCAGAGACAGGTAGGATTACCATACTTATTATTTATCTAGATGATATTATCCTTACTGGAGATGATACTATAAGCATAGATCAAATGAAAAGTAAGCTACCTGTAGAATTTGAGCTGAAGGACTTAGGTCAACTCAGATGATTATTAGGAATGGAAGTGGGAAGGCATGAGTATTGCACAAAGGAAATATGTTTTATATCTATTACATGAAACAAAACCATTAGGCTGTAAACCTGCCTCTACACCTATCGAACCTGGATACAAACCTAAGGAACAGTGGGATAAAAAAACTACAGACAAACTGAGCTATCAAAAATTGGTTGGAAAATTGATCTACTTATCTCATACTCGTCCTGATATTTGCTATGCGGTTAGCTTTCTTGGTCAATTTATGCATGATCCTACTAACAAACACCTCAAGGCTGCAATAAGAATTCTTAGGGATTTAAAGATGTAGAAATATAGCATTATAAAGTGTTGTGAAATACACATCTCATTTTTTGTCCTAGAGATTTCCATACCAAGAAAATATCGTAGATTCCCCAAGTCTTTAACTTCAAACTCTCTAGATAATTGTTCTTTTATTAGACTAATATCATTTTTATCACTTCCAGTGAGTATTATATCATCCACATACACAATGAGAATAGTAATGGCATGATTTGTAGAAAAACGTATAAACAAAGTATGATCACTATGTGTTTGTTTAAATCCAAAATTTAAGACTACAGTAGTAAAACGTTTGAACCATGCTCTTGGTGATTGTTTTAAACCATATAAGGACTTTTTTAACTTACACACTTTTCCAGCAGTTTTGTGGTTCCTAAATCCAGGGGGTATATCCATGTATACTAGTTCTTGTAAGTCACCATTCAAAAAAGCATTTTTAATGTCTAATTGTATCAAACACCAATCTAAGTTAACAGCTATTGAAAATATAATTCTCACAGTATTTAATTTTGCAACCGGAGCAAATGTTTCCAAGTAGTCAATTCCATATGTTTGAGTAAACCCCTTTGCTACTAGCCTTGCTTTATATCTATTAATTGTCCCATTTGTATTATACTTTATTGAGAATACCCACTTACATCCTACTGTTTTAATGCCTGGATTTAATGTCACTAAATCCCATGTCTCATTTTTAACCAAGGCTCTCATTTCCTCATTTACTGCCTCTTTCCAATTAGGATGCCTAAGTGCTTCGTCCACATTCTTAGGTATCCATTGTTTATCTAATGCGCAAGTAAAGGATCGAAAATCAGTATTTAACTTATCATATGCAATAAAATTATATAGTGGGTGTTTTGTGCATTCTCTTACACCTTTTCTAAGTGCAATAGGAAGGTCAATAGTTGCATCATTGTTAGTCACCTTCTCATCACCGAGGACTGGTTCAGTGGGCAGTGTACGTCTGCCATAAAAACGTGTAATGGGTAAATTTACCCTCTCCAATCTGTTCTCGGCACCTGGAACGGGTGTAGAGATTTGGTGATTCTTACCCATGCTAGCTGGGTCCGAATTGTTGGTAATTGGACTGTTGTTAGGATTATTTGTAACAATATCGAGTATACTCCAAAACTGATCAACAGAGTGTCCTCCTGTCTGAACTTGAAAATCAGAGGAATAAAACGAGTTATGCTCATCAAAAAACACATCAAGTGAAACATACACCTTTCTAGTTAAAGGACAATAGCATTTGTAACCTTTTTGTGTACTAGAGTATCCAAGAAAAATGCACCTTTGTGTATGTTTATCTAACTTTGATCGCATGTTTGATTGTATATACACATAAACAACACACCCAAATAGTCTAAATGGTAAAGTAGACATTAGTTATGTATTAGGATATTTATCTAACAGTTGATCCCTAGGAGATTTAAAAGATAGTACTCGAGATGGCATTCGGTTAATAAGATATGTAGCAGTTAATATTGCTTCCCCCCCAATAAAACTTTGGAACATGCATAGAAAACATAATTGATCTAGCTACTTCTAAAAGATGTCTATTTTTCCTTTCTGCTACGCCATTTTGTTGAGGGGTATAGACACATGAAGTTTGATGATGAATGCCTAAATCTATTAAGTAATCTCTTACTTCTTTATCCAAATATTCTGAGCCATTTTCGGTTGGTGCTGGACTTGGGAGATTGCCATATAAGTAATCATCCTTACCTCTCCCAATAATGAACATCTCTACTGCTTTGCTCCATGGGAGATAATTTTGGCCAGTAAGTTTGTGATTAGTTATCATAATAGAGTTACCATCTAAAGTAGTGGACAGTTGAGGTGTTCCAGAAACAAGACCTTCACTCTGTGTAACTCCATCTGTAGGTTGAGTGGTGGAAATAGGGCGAGAACGTGTGGATGAGCTAGGTGTTTCAGACATATTGATAATCTGAGAGAATTAGGGAGATAAACTGATGAAGGATTAAGCAGGCTGAGGTTTTTCAAGTTCTGTAGAGAGGAGGATGAAAAAAAACTTATTTGAAACGTTAAAGGGCCAGAGATGGGAGGAGAAAGAGACAATGTACCTCGGTTTTGTATAAAAGGAAAAATAGAAAAATATGATTTAGAAAAGTAAGGCCAGAAAGTGACATAAAGTCGAAAAGATAGGTAGTAGGTGTACGAAAGTCACATGCAAAGAATGAGTGAAGGAGGGTATCTCGATTTGCGTAACGAAACTTACCGAGGAAGCTATTTGAATTTTAAAATATTTGTTTTACTTTCCAGATCCTTCTTTCTACTGCCTGCCTTTTTTTTTTCTTTGTCCTTTTTTTTCCTTCGTACGAAGCTTTTCTTTCACAATAAACAATTCAACGCAGTGGAGTCTCCTTCACCTTTAAACAACCACCAGTTACAGGAGTAAAATGTTCTTCTTCTTCAAGAACCACTTAAGAAATATTGCCAGCAATAAATTTGGTATGCACAACAGAACAACAATATGAGCAATCTAGCTCTGATACCATATAGAAATGTGTAGAATTAAATGTGATTCTTGAACAACAATAATAACAGGAAGAAGAATTTATTATCAATGATTGAAGAAGACTCTAAGAACAATGGAAATCAACAAAGTGATCTCTCTACACTTTAATGTTACACTACAGAGCCATATATATGTACAGCCTCCAACGGTCATAAAAAACGGTCAAAATACACCTAACGGCTAACTTTCCTATTTCCCTATTCACTTCATACTTTACACTTCACAACACTTTATAATGCTATATTTCTACAAAAGACTTCACCAGGTCAAGGTTTACATTTTAGAAAACCTGAGAACAAAACATTACAAGTATACGCATATGTAGATTGGGCAGGATCTAAGAGGAATATGAGAATTACTACAGGCTATCGAACTTATTTATGGAGAAATCTGATGACATGAAGAAGTGAAAAAACAAAAAATATCTCCTGAAGCTGTGCAGATGCTGAGTTAAGAGCGTTGACAATAGGACTATGCGAATGTTTGTGGATAAGAAGAGTGGATCTGGAGCAATCTATTTCTTTACCGATCATGATATACTAACATAATATTTCAGCTATCAACATGGCAGAGAACCCAGTATAACATGACAAGTCTAAACATGTGGAGATAGACGTATATTTCATGAGATAGAAAATCGAAGACAACGTTATTCAGCTCAACCATGTAACTTCTAAGGATCAAGTTGCTGACATTTTCACTAAAGCCGGTTTCTATTAAGACTTTTAACAATCTTGTAGTCAAGCTTGGTTGTATAAACATATACACCAAGCTTGAGGGGAGTGTTGAAATATGGTTCAAATAGATGAAGTGCTGAGCTGAGGTGAATAGGTGAAGACAGTGTGGGAATGAACACAGACTGGATAAGTGTGAAGAGATGAAGTGCCGAGCCGATGTGACGAAGTGAGACACTGCAAGGAAATGAACATAAATGCTGACACGAAAGTATAACTGAACAGAGATGATAGAAGACATGTTGAGCAGAGATGGTAGCAGGAATAATAGAGACGATACCATTAATGATAGCAGAGATGCTGAGCAGAGATGTTGAGTAGAGATGATAGAAGATATGATGAGCAGACATGCCGAATAGAACACATAGACAGAATGTTCATATACGTAAAGACTTGCTGAGCAGACGCTTAAGGATATTTGTAGATAGCAGAAACTCTAAGACACTACCATCTCAATGGTATAGCCAACACAACAAAACTATCACTGTATAGAATTTATGCATTAACTGTCTTGTCAATGTCTGTTCTGTCAACATCAATCTACCCGTTAGACATATTCTAGCCGTTACAAAGGTTTAAACAACTTGTTATAAGGAGAAACCATTGTATACTAATTATCTTGTTCATTAATAAAATTTCAAGTTTCTACACAGTGCTTGCAAACTTGGCTCCTCTGTGTTTTTGTGGCTGGACTCGTAAGAGCCTGTCTTAAATTGGGATGACTTAACATATTTCATATGTTTTTAAATAGCTGATCTGAATCCACTCTTGGAATTTGATTTATCAGGTTCTCAGATCAGAGGAAACCAACAAAAGCAGGAGGTCTAGAAAGAAGGTAAGATTAATTTTCTGCTTCTCACATTATCTGATATCCTGCATAACTTGCATGTTTCCTTTTGGGTTTTCGTCAACCTGAGTAGTTTAAGAGTTAAATTAGTAATTCTGGGAGTTACTCATTTACAACGTATTGATGTTACAAATGTGAGGGATCCTTAACGTTGTTTACTAGATTAAAGTGCAAAGTTTAGTTCTTCATGTGACCAGGCCATAACCTTATCGGATTTGTTTTATTCGCTTCTCCCTTTTTTATGTTTTATATTTGTGGTTTTGAAAATCTCAATCACACTTGTTTGACGAAATCATTATGGGAGATTGTTTACTGTGACTATTTGGTTAGATATAGTAAAGTCTTTAATTCTAGTAAAAACCACAAGTAGCAGCCTGTGTCCCCCACCTCCACTCCCCCCCCCCCAAAAAAAAGTAAAAAGAA
>AP025040.1:13402876-13542508 GCA_036186865.1 Eustoma russellianum | reverse complement strand
TTTTTTTTTTTTTTTTTTTTTTTTGGATCTCTTTAGTAGACAACCTACGATAATACTGATTTACTTCCAGCTACGTGCATATTTATCATCTTTGAGTAAAGAATCTACCAAATGAGCTCATTCATGCTTATAATGTTAGGGTTGTAGAACAGCAGAAACAACCACGACGATAGTTAAGAAGAACGCACAATCACGCTGTTGCAATACAAACGTAATGAACAATAATCAAAGAAAACAATAAACAAAGAACACACAATTTTTACGTGAAAAAACCCCCAAGGGGAAGAAAGAATCCACGGCGGCAAGCCAAAGAATTCACTATCAACCAACTGAGATTTTCGGTTACATCAATTCTGCGTCTAATAAGGGATTTTATAGGGAGAAAAGGATCAACATAATTTATGGAATTCTCCTTTTACAACGCTACATTACCATAAATAGGACTCTATCAGATATTCTTTATAAAAGATAAATATGAAGAGTTTGATTCAGACCAGGAGTCCCTTTAATCAAATATCCAATCAAGTAACATTCCATCTCGTAAAACTCTTGAAGCTCTGCAGAGCTATTGCACTACCGAGCTGCGCTGACCTATTAGCTCAGCTTAGCATCACTGGTGCTAGTTCAGCATGGCAATGCTGCTGTCCAAGAGAACCTCTGCTGTGCAGCTCAGCTCAGCCCTATTCAGCTCAGCACGGCAGTTGTTGACTTCTCCAAGTTCTATCCAGGTTAGCTTAAGTTCAGCACGGTAGCTCAGCTCGGCTGACTTTATTTTCACCAAACTTAACATAATCTTCCACTTGGAACTGACCTTAACTTCGACGCATTTTGAAATTTCCTCTTCTCTGACTGCCGTCCCTTAGCACTTTCATCAAGTAACAAGACCAAGAGAAGCTTTGCAGAGTTTAAGATTCTCTTTTGGAACAATCTTTGTCATCATGTCTGTTGGATTTTGGCTGGTATGAATCTTCTCCAACTCGAACTGTCTTCTTTCAAGCATATCCCTTATATATAGTGATATCTGATGTCGATATACTTAGATCTTGTATGATAAGCAGAGTTTCTGGCCAAGTGTATTACATTCTGACTGTCACCAAATAGTTTGCAGCTGATCTGTGGGCGCCGCAGCTCATTTAGTAAACTCTTCAACCACACCAGTTCCTTGGTAGCTTCAACTGCCGCGATGTACTTAGCTTCAATAGTTGACAGTGCTACAATCTTCTGCAACCACGATACCTAGGTGATTGCAGCACCGCCGAGCTTAAAAACATACCTAATAGTACTCTTGCGTTCATCAACGTCTCCAGCCATATCAGAGTCTACAAAGCCGAGCATGTTCAGATCATCGTTGCCGAACTGCAGTGTCAAGTCTTGCATTCCAACTAAGTACCTTATTATCCACTTCACTGCAGACCAATGCTCAGGACCTGGATTAGACATTAATCTGCTCACAACTCCCACTGAATGAGAGATGTCTGGCCGGGTGCACACCATGGCATACGTCAAGCTACCTATGGCTGAGGCGTAGAGTATCTTATTCATCCGTTCAAGCTCATCCTTCGTCTTAGGACATTGCTTCCTAGATAAATTTTTAAATTGCCCTGCCAGAGGTGTTGACACCGGTTTTGCATTCTCCATATTGAATATTTTCAACACCTTAGAGATATAATCTCTTTAACTCAGCCTCAACACTTGATTCTTCTGTCTCTTTCAGTACTGAGTCCTAGTAATTTTTAGCCGGACCGACGTCCTTCATGGAGAATCTCTTGGCCAATTGTTCCTTCAGCTTCTTGATCTCATCAGTGCTTTCTCCTGCTATTAACATGCATCTACATAGAGTAGCAAGATAATATACGAACCTTCAAACTTCTTTAAGTAACAACAGTGATCACCATGACAGCGCTTGTCGCCGACCTCTGTCATGAAGTTGTCAAACTTCTTATACCACAGCCTCAGAGCTTGTTTCAATTCGTACAAGCTCTTCTGTTATTTTCATACCAGGTCTTCTTTGCCAGGTACCTCATAGCCATATGGCTGCATCATGTAGATATCTGCGTCTCAATCTCCATGAAGAAAGACTGTTTTGACATCAAGCTCTTCTAGATGCATATCTTCTGCAACTGTGATGCTAAGGACAGTTCTGATTGTTGAAAGCTTGACCATTGATGAACAGATTTTAGTGAAGTCAAACCCGGCTTTCTGTTGGAAACCCTTCACAACAAGCCTTACTTTATACCTTTGAGTGCCATCAGCTTCCTGCTTCAACCTGTACACCCATTTGTTCTGAATTGATTTCTTCCCTGGTGGCTTCTTTACAAGATCCCAGGTGAAGTTGTTCTGTAGAGAGTTCATCTTTTCTTCAATAGATGCCCTCTAGACTTCACTTTTGTTAGAGCTCATTAGTTCTTCATAGCAGCTCGGCTCATCACAGTTAACAAGAAGCAAATAATAAAGTGAAGGTGAGAACCTGGTGGGGATAGTAATGGTTCTCCTCTCTCTTCGAACAGCAATAGGTGGTGTAACTTGCTCCTCTAGAGCTTCATCTCCTGCAGTGGGTACCTCAGCAGTCTAATCTGCAGGTTTGCTCAGCTTGGCATGACCAACATCATTTTGCTCAAAATACTTAGGCTTTACAAGTTGCTTTTCTTCCTTTAGTCTATCTTTGTAAAGCACGTTTTCATTGAAAACCACATCCTTTCTTCTGATCACCTTCTTTCCTACATGATCCCACAGCCTATAACCAATACTGTCACCACCATAGCCAATTAAAGAGCATACCTTAGACTTGGGGTCAAGTTTTGTTCTTTCATCCGGTTTCAACAGTGCGTAAGCAGTACAACCAAATACTTTCACATGGGCAAGTGAGATCTCCTTGCCAGTCCACACTTCTTCGGGAAGTTTACAGTCAATTGCGGTAGATGGACCCCTTTTGATCAGATAGACTGCAGTGTTCACCGCCTCGGCCCAAAAGGATTTTGGCAGATCAACATGTATCCTCATACTTCTTGCCTTTTCACATATGGTTCTGTTCATCCTTTTAGCAACACCATTATGTTGAGGTGCTTTTGGCACAATCTTTTCTCTTTTGATCTCGTTCTCGGCACAATGCTCCCACTCGAACAGAAAACCCTACAGCTCTGATACCAGTTATTGGGGTTGCAGAACAGCAGAAACAACTACGACGATTGTTAAGAAGAACGCACAATCACGCTGTTGCGATACAAACGTAATGAACAATAATCAAAGAAGACAATAAACGAAGAACACACGGTTTTTACGTGGGAAAACCTTCAAGGGGAAGAAAAAACCCACGGTGGTGGCAAGCCAAAGAATTCACTATCAACTAACTGAGATTTTCGGTTACATAAATTCTGCGTTTAACAGGGGATTTTATAGGGAGAAAAGGATCAACATAATTTATGGAATTCTCCTTTTACAAAGCTACGTTACCATGAATAAGACTCTATCAGATATTCCTTATAAAAGATAAATATGGAGAGTTTGACTCAGACCAGGATTCGCTTCAATCAAATCTCTAATCAAGGAATATTCCATCTCGTAAACTTCTAATGCTCTGCCAAGCTGTTGCACTGTCGAGCTGCACTGACCTATTAGCTCAGCTCGGCATCGCTGGTGTCTAGTTCAGCATGGAAATGCTTCTTTCCAAGAGAACCTCTGCTGTGCAACTCAGCTCAGCCCTATTCAGCTCAGCACGGCAATTGTTGACTTCTCCAATTTCTATCCAAGTTAGCTTAAGTTCAGCACTGCAGCTCATCTCTGCTGCTGACTTCCGTTCCACCAAACTTAACATATAGTGCATTGACATTAGCTTCGTGTTTCATTATAAACAAAAGGCACTAAATTTCATGTGGATTTTGTTAATTGTATCCTTAAATAATGAAGATTTGCTAAATCTACCTTTATACCATTTTTTAACAAATTTTTTTTACTAGGGTGCTAGTAATATAATTTGTGTTTTTTTAATAAAAATGACCCACATGACTAATTAACTTACTAATAAAAAAATCCACAAATACCAAATATAGATAAACAATAAATAAAAAATCAATATATATATATATATATATATATATATATATATATATATATAGACACACGCATAGACATACGTATACGTGGATAGATATATGTGTACACATACATACACAAACATATATATATATATATATATATATATATATATATATATATATATATATATGTATGTATATATATATATATGTATGTGTGGTATATATATGTATATGTATATATACATATATATATATATGCATATATATATATGTACATACACACACACACACATATATATATACATATATGCATATATACACACAGATATACATATTTACATGTATATACCACACGTATACATATATATACAAATATATATATATATGTATGTATGTATACATATATATGTATATATGAAGAAGTATTCCAATCTATTGGTGGGATCGGCTTCGCTTAACTTGACCATGTTAATGTTGGTTAGGAACCGACCATACTCTATCCTATTTGTCATTGATCACCCTGACCTTTTGGAAGTTCTATGATGTTTAGATTGGCACGTCCTCTTTGAGAGAATTTTGTTGGGATGTTTCCATGATTCATTACACGACAATTTTAATTAATTATAAATATGCATATTTTACTTTATATGTAACATATATTGACGGTAAGTTTGATGTGAATGTTTTCTTTCCCTTTTCAGAATGCATATCGATGTGATGGATCGGGTGGGAGGATTATTAGATTAGTAAAATCCAACCCACGGTTGGATGTGGGTTGGTTTAGTAAAAGTATGTCGGATTTAGATTTAAATACACCGTTCCCTAACTTGTCTCGCTTCCATGGGTGGTGTAGTTGGAGGGGAAAGAAGGTTCTATTTTATGAGCATCGCTGTAAGTCAAAAGTCTAAATAAGTCTTTGGCTGTAACTAAAGATAGAAAGGACTCTTGGCTCGTCTGAGCCTGAGTCGAAAACTTCAATATTTTCCTCTATGTTACAAGTAACTAAGACAATATTTTTATAACGAAGAGAGTAGATATTTATGTGTACTTCAAGGTCGTATACATTGCGATACAAGTGGTCATGCAAAGTCATAACATCACCATACAAATGGACATTCAAGAGCTATCGTGTTTGATACGATGTATTATATATTACTGACTCTAATCGTGAATATTTTTTTAGTGGGATCAAGGTGCACCAGATAATTCATGAATTTACATACATATATACACACACACATCCAAATTGATATATTTAGGACATAAATCATAGTTTCAAGAATCGGTAAGTTATTAACAGTCAATATTTGTGACTATTCTATTTTGAAGGAAGCTGATATATATCGTAAAATAAAAGTCTAAAATATGTATTATGTGGTTCAGACGTGATAGAGACAATCCCTTTTCTTTTTTTGGCGTTTCTTCTTGCTGAAGCTAGTCACTATGAAACGGTAAATCGCCTCTTTTAAAGATATCCTCTCGCAAAATAACTTTTCACAATAATCCTAAATCGAGCAACCATATTTGTCACATGAAAAGTAGGGCTAAACAAGAAATTAGAATATTTTAAAAAGGAAATTTGAGGGGATGTCTCTTGATCAATTGTACTGAGGAGTGCAATGCCACCAACGATTTAGAAAGGTGGCTTCCGTTGTTATAAAGCCAGATTTCTTAAAGTCACAAGTCCTTAACTTGAAACAGCAGCAGAGAGGAGCAGAAAAAAGGGATAAATATGTAGCTCCCTGTTTCTAAACCCTAATTTCGAGAACCGTGCACCCGCCATAGTCTACTACGAGAACTACAAGGCGTCGTTCAAACTTCTTAAACGTCACAAATAACGTAGAAATTTTTCGCAGAAAGAATAATTAAAATTCAAATTCAATATATATATAATCCCAATACGCAAATAAATGAAATGTTTAGGGTTGATGAAGCCCGATACATCAAATCGAATTTTAAAAGTCGGACATGAATAAATATAAACTCTATCAGAAT
Organism: Eustoma russellianum; assembly: GCA_036186865.1. NCBI lineage: Eukaryota > Viridiplantae > Streptophyta > Magnoliopsida > Gentianales > Gentianaceae > Eustoma > Eustoma russellianum. The sequence goes on along the minus strand of AP025040.1, from coordinate 13,536,479 downwards.
CCGTAAAAGGATTATGTCGAGTCCCCAAAAATATTCCACACGGCTCACTCGTCCCAGCTAGCTTAGTCTGACACATCCTCAACAAAGATATACTCGAAATTTGGCTCACCTGTGGAAGGAATGGTAGTAGGGGTGAGCGATTTGGTATCATCGGTAGGTTACCTGTGTTTCCCGAGAAAGGAATCATACTCGCCACAAATACATAAACATGTAAAGAAAAACAACAACAAATATATAAACACATAAAGAACATCAATTACTCAAGCGTAAGATAAACACATATTCACCCAATCAAATGCAATGCACAACTTCATGATGCATGCTCCTTCTCACTACCGTGTCACACGCAACAACATTATTATGTCACACAACATGCTCCTTTTTATTCATGATATGCTATGCATTTTCCGGGGTCCTATTTCACGCGCATGTATCATAGGGTCACACGCCCCGAGAGGAATCACACGCACCTGTATTGTAGGGTCATACGTCTTGAAGGAATTCACATGCACCTGTATCGTAGGGTCACATGTCCTGAAGGGAATCACATCACCTATATCGTAGGGTCACACCCCGCGAAGGAAATCACACGCACCTGTATCGTAGGGTCACACGTCCCGAAAGAAATGCAATACAGTGCACGTGCCATGAATGCTTCGTACGTAATCCGGTGCATCCATACTCATATATATATCTGCACCAATACACGTGCATATATACTTGCATGTATACTCCCATTTTATTTTTCTATTCCGGTGAATCCATACTCATATATATACCCGTGCCCATACACATGCATATATACTTGCATTTATGCCCACATTTTATTTTTATTTATTTTTTCATTATTTATTTATCATTATTTATTTACCATTATTTATTTTATTTTACTTAATTTTTTATTTTTCTTTATTATTGTATTTTACCTTTTCTTGATTTTTCTATTTTTTTAATTTAGTGTCTGACCCTTTGCCTTATTTAATTAATTAATATTTATTCTAATTTATTTTAATTTTCTTTATTTTTATTTTCCTTTTTTGGGCCCCCTTTCAATTTCCACTCACAGCCCGCTAGTGTTTCCTATCCGTTCCTCTTTTTTTTCATTTTTTTGTTTCGGACCAGCCATTACCTTCTGGCCCGGCCCGCTTTCTTCCTTTTTTTCTTATCTTTTCTGCCTAGCCCAGACTCTAGTCCGACCCGCCAATTTTTTTTCCTTTTCCTCCTGCTGTGGCCTGGCCCAACCTCCCCTGACCAGACCAAGCTTTGTCTGGTTCACCCTTCTGGTCTAATCCCTGGTCGTGTCACAGCACCCGGGCTAGGCTTTAAACCGGGTCAAACCTGACCTGACCCGACCCGACCCAGACTAGATTTTTTCGCACATGCCACCCTTCCAGCCTCGTTTTAAATTTTTAGTCCAATCCCAACCCAATTTTCGGGCTATGTGATCTATTTCTAAGGATTTTTATGCAATTTTTCCTTAAATCACATAAAATCAATTCTTTAATTCTCTTTTCACACAAATAATATAACGATCACCATAACACACACATATACCCGCACATACAATCATCACATGGAATTATACATACGAAAATATATACAAATATCATATAGTGAATTTAATGCAAGTGCGATCCAACACACGAAGTGCGGGCAATCCAAGAAGAGGGAAAGGTAACCTACATTTTTCGGACGAATTTCCTACGTGCTTTTCTTCTTCTCCTCCTTCTCCTATCTCTTGGCTACTCTGTGTACAAGGGGGAGATTATTTTTGTGCAAGAGGGGGGGGGGAGGCGGTGGCAGCGGCCGGTTGTGCTCCAAAAGGGGGTATGGGGTTTGTGTTGTGTGTATATTTATAGATGTTAGAAGGTATAGGATAGGTATATGTTTTTCTATGTAGATTAGGTTTTGGGTTTTTTTTAATGTATTTCCCATTTGATTTAGGAAACTAATCCTAATTTAATTAGCATATTACACCCTTTTTATCATACTTTATTTCCTTAATTTTGCTCTTTTTTTTATTTCCTTATACCCAAAAAGGCGGGATGTAACAAAATATACCATATATCTTTTGTATGTGCCAGTGTCATATTCCGCTGTTTTAAAACATAAACAGCTATATGTTTATGTTTAAATAGCAGATCCGATCTTTTGCATTCCGTTGTATACCCTCGCCTGAATGGCTTATAACACCTATTCTAAGGTGTTGTATCTATAACTGATCTATACAAAGTGTTTTCGTTGGGATATTAATATATATGGTCGTCAGGTTACACCACAAAAAAAAAGAGACATAGCGACAGACAAAAATCGTCGCAATTTCGTCGCTAAAGGCGTGTAGCGACGAAATTGCGACGAAATATGCAGGTCGTTATACAACTTGTCGCAAAGTGATTTTCCTCGGTGAAGCGTCGCTATATTGCGACGAGAAAAGGCTCGTCGGCCTGCGACCTGTTATTTCCGTCGTCGTTTCGTCGGTTTATCTTTTGCCGTAACTCCCGTAGTACAAGAAAAACAAAATCTCCTTTATAATCATATAAAAAAAAGACAAATATGGTTCGTACTAAGGCCCAGACATGACGTGGTAGTGGTCGTACATACCCAAGACGGGGTCTTCAACCACCGGCACCTGCACCGGTTCCTCCACAACCACAAGCACCCCCGCCGGTTGACTCCTCCGAACCCACTGTGCAGGGGCCAAGGCGGCAAGAGGATCGCCAAATTGGCGATCCTCGTGCAGAAATACAGGAGCTGTGGAAAACAGTGGAGAATATGAGGGAGGTGCTTACCGACCAGGATGAGCATCTCCAATACCTGCACACAAGAAAGATGCGCATCAAAGCAAAAGCTGCGCAGCTGAGACGCCTCCTGAAGGCGTGCGCGGAGAGTGTTGCTACTCTCTGTTCGGATGACGAACAGTGAACGGCTCCTCTCCGCTATTCTTTTAGATTTTTTTTCGTTTTTTCCTTATGTATGTTGTAATTTATAATTCTATGTTAATGAAATTTTTTTCCCAATCATCGCTTTCGTTTTCTTAATTTAAACACGTGTTCAATCCCATACGAATCTCGACGACGCTAAAATACAGATGAAATATGGTTCGAAAAAATTTGGGACGACTAATTCACCGACTAAACAGCGACTATATACCAACAAAACTTAATACAACGACGAGAACCTGGTAACCCGCTGAATATGGCGTTTGAATTTAACGACGCTTTAGCGACGAACTAGCGACGCAAGCCGTCTATTCACACTATTCGACGCATTTCGTCGCTGTGGCGTCGCTAATGCGTCGCTATTCTGCAGTGTCCGCACAGTGCCCGATGGTTACAACATACGATGAATTGACGTCGCTAAGTCGTCGCTAATTCGTCGCTAATTCGCACGAAGCGTCACGCCCGCACATATTCCCATCTTGATTAACGGTCGAAAAATTCGTCGCATGTTCGTCGCTATGTCGTCGCTAAATTTACCTATTTATAACCCCACATCCGTACATTACACATAAACAAAGTTATAAAACTTCAAAGTATGCCGCGTCGTTATAGAAGAACCCCAAGGCATGGAGGGACAAACAGTGCACCTCCACAACGCTCTCCTCCTCAACCACAACCATCGGTTGAGCGGGAGGGGTCAATATCTGTGCATGGCCCAATGCCGCCAGAGGATCCTCAAGAAGAAATGCCGGAACCGAATATCGACTACCGTATGCTTATAGCAAACATGCAGCTGCAGTCGAGGCAACTGCACAGCGTGAACAGAAGGCTACGCAAGTTGAAATCCAGATATTACAAGCTGAAGCGCCTTCTCAAAGAGTTCACAAAGAATGTGGCGGCCACTCTTTCTTCCGATGACGAAGAGTGAACGGCCCCTCTCCGCCTCTCTTTTAGATTTCTTTTTTTAATTTTTCGTCTTCATAATGTAAATTTTTATTACTAAATGAATAAATTTTTTTCCCAATCACCGCTTCATAGTGTTTATGTTTCTGGAATTTTTGCGACACATTACCGACGATATAGCGACGAAACGTTACAAACTAAATAGCGACAAACAAAAGACACAGAGTAGCGGCAAACCACCGACAAAACACCGACGAAATTGTAACGAAATGATTAACCTGACTACTTTTTTGTTAGCGACAATGTATTTCATCGTATTTTCGTCGCAATTAACGACGAAATTCCGTTTATCGCTACGTCGTCGCAAAATACCGACGAAATACCGTTGACACGTGGTACGTCGGTGACTTTTTTGTCGGAAAACTGAATTCTTTTTGTGGTGTTATATGATCTATATGAAAAGCATGAAATATTTCACACTCCTTCCATACTATAAATGTTATCTCCCTTGTATTTCCATATGGAATTTGTTAATGTCAAATTTCGCTGACTTTAAACATAAACAGTTATATGTTTATGCTTTGTAGCAGCGAAAGCAGTGAATATGGAAATAGCAGATTCGATCTTCTGTATTCCTTGTATACCCTCTCCTGAGTGGTTTAAAACACCCATTCTAAAGTTTTGTATATATAATGAACACTGATCTATACAAAAAGCGTGATGTATTTCACACTCTTTCCGTACTAAAAATGTTATCTCTCTTTTTTGATTTTCAACATGTATAATTTATACATGTTGAAAAGTTAAAGAAAAGTATATTAATTACTGAAAAGAAGAAGTATATTGGTACTCGAATAAACTTAAATTTCTTACCGTTCAAAGATGTCAAGCATTATAACATATTGTTTAACATAAGATTTTCATATCTTTTGTTAACTAAGGGTAAGGAGAGAAGAAAGAGAAACAAAGAAAAAGATGAGAAAAAAAACTCTGCTCCTGCATGCCGATTCCATTTTCCTTCTTCCATCCAGAAACCTTTGACACTTCATTTGAGTTGCATCTCAAGTCCTCTCACACTTCGAACATTCAAAGGTCCAAGCAACTACTCATCCATAGAAATCTCAGGTTAACATCAGACCAGGGTTTCCCATCGGGTTGGGCGGACTGAGTGACCTGCACGGATCGTCTTCATATGGGCACCAACAAGCATCAGGACATTGGTAATTTATGTATGCATCACATGTTATGCCTTCACAAGGGTCTAGGGGAGGGACTGGAACTTGAGCCAGCAGCATTCTTTTTGAGTATTTGGCATCTGCTTAACAATGTACTATAACACATTTAGAAAAGTACAATAACAAGTCTAAATATTAGAATCAGAACTTTAAAACGAAAATTAACTGATTAGAACATTTATATTACAAAAAAAAAAAAATGTAAGATGTAATGAATTTCTTACCAGTGACAAAGAGAAGAAGAATGAGAAGAAAGTAAGTAGATTTCACCATCTTCTGGTCCTTTTAGCAGAGAGAGAGAGAGATGAACTAAATATTAATGACTTGCATGATTTCATTTGTCCAGTACAATCTGACTTTATAGGGATGAATTCTAAATCTTACCACTGATGATATATTGACAATTTGAATGATCCAACGAAAACAAAACGAAAGGGAAATATGAGTATCATCAGTCAACAAAATCGACACATAGGAGTATCCGTTACCAATATAAGACTTACCATTTGTCAAGATAATGGAGCTAACTGCCAAATTACCACATTTTTCCAATTTTATTCACCATCATTTGTCTATCAATTTTACAATTATGGTACTTAGTGAATAAGTTTTAACATAAATGCTAGTTTTGGCCGTAAGTTCTGATCTCAGTAAAAAAAAACTACACAGGAAAGAAAATATGAGGATATTTCAAAAAAATATTGTAGTTTTAATAAAAGAACTACAAATTCAATACAAATTGGAAAAATTTCTATCTAACTAGGACGCTATTCAGAAACACGTCCAACGAGGTTTGGAATGTTATTCAGAAACGCATACTAAGAAGCGTCAAGTTTTTTGTTTCTCATTCCTATATTCTTCAACAGTTTCATCCACTCACCCAGCCAGCCGCCGTCCATCTGCCCCAACACCTCTGACATCATCTTCCACCTCCTCCCCGCTCTCCCTTTCTCTATTTTGTCCCTGTCGTTACCATTCCAGGTATCATTGCGTCTCCTCCTTGTTCACTTCCCCTTTCAACTCAACAGGCTCTACCTCTGTGCTACCTTCTAGGTACATTTGGACTCGTTTGTGAACATCGTCCTGTTTAGATGGAGAATTTTTCTTATTCGTAACACACATACTCACACATATACATACGTACACTTAGATATATATATATATATATATATATATATATATATATAAGATAAGTAAAACGCTCTCTAGGTTTTTCATTCAAGGTGGTGCTATCCTTGAATCACGGCCGTGGATTCACCGCCACCGGAATTATGCAGCAGTTATTCAGGGCTCTCTAATATCTTCCGGTAACTTTTCACCCCGTGACATCACAAGGTTCAAAGGAGTACCGCTATTTCTTTCTCCACCGATGAAGAATTGGAATTATTGCAACGATTCCGGTTTGCGATGGTCGGGTCTTTTTGGAGGGGACGGGTGACCATGGTTGCAATTCGCCGTGCTTTTGAGAGGATCGGTTTTCAAGGTACATATTCAATCACACTTCTGGACTCCTCCCATATTTTGATTAATTTTGATTCAGAAAAGGATTATCATCGTTGCTTTTACCGGAAAAATTAGACAATTCTTGGCTATTCAATGAGAATTTCCAAATGGAGTCCCTCATTTGATCCCAAAATTGAAATCCCAGTTGTCCCCGTTTGGATTGCTCTAGAGCAATTGCCGGTCCATCTGTATGATCCGCACGTGCTATCTCTTATTGCCAGCATGTTGGGTAGATTGATTAAGATTGACTCTGCTACATCCAAATGCATTAGACCATTTGTTGATCGATTGTGCGTTGAGTTAGACATCATGAAAGAGTTGCCCTCTCGGCTATACATTGAATGCGGCAGTATAAAATTTTTTCGGCCTGTTGTGTATGAAAATCTCCCTTCTTATTGCCTCAATTGTCGGATTTTGGCCATTAAATGGGTGATTGTGATAAGGAGAAGGTCAATCATAGGGATGATAAGCCGAAACAGTCCTGGCGTCAGGTTTGGAAGGCAAAGGATCAAGGCTTGCGACAAGATCCTTCCCTGGGTGCGCATGTTCAAGGTGTAGTAAATCATTCAGATTCGTTGGCGCATCCAACTAACTCTCAGATGGCCTATTGATCCCTGAAGAATTGAGCTTATCCAAGACAAAATCCGAAACCACAATCTCCCCTGTAGTTGGATCTCCCAAATTTTGGAGAGCTTTGTGGCGCCGGCCACCAACTGATGAGACAAATTTCCTCCTAAATGTTGAGGCTATTAGATCTATGGCACTTATGCGCACTGAGGGCTGCAGTGATTTCGTTGTGGAGTCATACCAAGTGGAACCTATGATTTCAATATCAGACGTATCAGTTGTGCTAATGGTAGAATCTGAACAACAACCATTGATGCTTGGGGATCGTGTCATCTCCTATTCGCAGGATGTGGAGCAATTAGGAGAAGTTTGGGAAGATAAAATGTACCAGGCATGCCAAATGGGATATGATGTAGCCTTTGCTCAATTTTCCGATTCTAATGTCTCGAACTCATCACAACAAGAGCGTTTTGTTGCGTTGATTGATAATCTTGGCCCACACAACACTCAAGAAGCCCGAGAATGTGGATATGGGCGTAAGGAAGTAATTGATGCTGTACAATGGCTTCATTCATTGATGTTTCAGGAGATGTGACCCTTCTCTTGGAAACTCGCCGAAGGCAGCCATCTGATTGCAGTCTTTTGGATAATATTCATCAGCCATCGATGGACAACGATAGCTACCTTATATTTCCACGGAAGAAGCGCAGACGAGAGCTAGACATGAGATGACGCCTCCTCCCCCGTCTTCTATAGTCACTCGGAGTAGAAGTATTGGGAGGTTGCTTCCGATGACAAGTGGTAAATTGATATTTTTATGAGCCATATGATTCTCGGTATTCGTTGGCTACTACCCTCTCCGGCCGCCTCAAAGAACAACTCCCATCATTGTAGGCCCACAAGCTTCATTATTCTTTACGCTATAGGTTGCATTAGCACATATATGTTTCTTTTTCCACTATAATGTAACCAAGTTTTGTTTTCTTTTTATGCTAATAAAATAAATGCAGGAAGGTATTCCTTCCGGTGAATAAAAAAAAAAAAAATACACACACTGTTGAGAGTTACTTCGTGAATAAAAGACATAGCAAGTGAAGCTGACATCTTGGGGTCTTTCGCCATAACTAAGGCCTTATGAGAAAATTCCATTTAATTTAATTTGTCAAATATTCAAGGAAACAAAGGCGTGAAAACCAAGAAACAAAAACCTAAAAATGCTAAGCGCTATATAGTAATTGGATTATAAAACAAAAAAAAAAAAAAAAGAAGAGTCCAATCGTATTCTGATAGGAAACTTATGATTGTTAGGCACATGCCCTCCTTGCCGTATTTATACTTAGCCAATTGCAAGCAACCCTGCCTGGTTGCTTTTGCAAATACATAATAAACGCGTGTAGACAAATTTTATGATAATTAATAAATGAGTCATAGAACTGTGGTTATTCATTCATCAATAAAAAATATCAATAACAACAGTCAACTCAGTGACCTCATCTTATATATGTCACACAAACCAAGAAGATAGTAGAAATTATCCCGTTGGGGACCTTTCCAATGGGGTAATGTTTTTGGGTGTTTAACGGGTCTTTGAAGAGCTTATGCATAAACACTCTTGTTTCGACTATTGAAAAGACCAACCAACCATAATACTGATGTATTTCGAACTGTGTGCATATTTGTAATGTTTGAGCAAAGCATCTATAAATTTAGCTCATGTTAGGTCTGTAATAAACACTCTAGAGGGGAGGGGGTGAATAGATTGTTAGACAATTTTGTAGAATTTTCTAATTTTTGGCTTTCTTCAACTCAAAAAGAATTCAAAATCAAAGCAAGAACGGGAGATGAGAGACAATGAATGAGTACACCAGATATAGAGTGGTTCGAATCGTAAATGATTCTACGCCACTACCATTTTGTTGCCAAAGTAGATTTTTAACAACTACTCTTCTTATTAAAGCTAATAAGAGCAACTACAACAATACTTACATTAATAACTTAGTGTAAGCAATCACAACTTATTGCACAAAATACCTTTGTGCAACTACAACAACTTCAGCTCTAAGCAAGAACAACTTCTTGCTCCCTCACAACTTCAACAAAATTCTCTCAAGAACTTTCTCATAGTGGGTTAAAGAAAGTAGCGGGGATCATACTTTCTCACTAGTCTAAACACATGCAAGAGATCAAATATTTATGTTTCCTCTTGTGTTAGACTCACTATCTCTCAATATACAACAGTGAAGAACAAAGAAAGGCTTAACAAGCTTTAAGCACTTTTACACATACGAGAGAAAATATACAACAAGAATGAAGCTTCATGATGGTGAAAGTGTGTATTTGCCTCATCCGAGCTTCTTTTATTTATAGGAGGTGTTCACCACGTTTTTGGAGCCTCCCTTATGTCTTCAAGTAAATCCCCAAGTCTTGACAATTTGAAAATAGCCTTTAGCCACTCTATGGATTGATTTGATCTTCCAAAGCCATCCTAGAGAATCTTAGATATGGATATAATAGTCAAGGAAGAGAAAAGTCCACAAGAAATTTGAGCAAGCTTGGAAAGAGAAACACCATGAATCTCATTTGGATTTTGTTCCAATGATCATAAAAATTTGAATTCTGGAGGACATCAATCGATTGATGTGTCTGTGTTGAGAGAATAATGTCCTCCAGAGAGTTTCCATTTTTGAACCTGCAGCACATCGATCGATCGAAATCTCTTCAAGAGAGACTGATGTGACATCGATCGATCGATGTCCCTCTGACTGAGAGATTGATGTCTTCCAGAAAGTTTCCAGTTTTGAACTTTCTTTACATTGATCAATCGAAGTCTCTATTTTAGAGACTGAAGTCTCTGTTAGGTCCCTTAGAACACACTAGAAGGGGGGGTTGAATAGTGTGTTCACCAAGTATGGATATTTTCTCGGATGTTTTTTGTTTGCAAGTGCGAATCAATACTTGGATGTGTTCTTGAAATGAATAAATCTTATGGAGGAGTAACGAACACAATATGTATAGAGGTTCAAGTCAAAATGACTTTACTCCTCTACCTTCTTGATTTTTCACAAGAAGGATTTTGAAAGGGGGATTGTTATTTCTTTTGGGGGAAACAACAATCAAAAACAAAATCCAAAATACAGTAAATCTAGGCAACTCGCCTAGACCACAGCTAAGAAATACCAACCCCTTGAAGTTTAGCCTTCAAAGAACTTCCTTGCTCCTCAAAGAATTCTTGTAGGGAGTATGGTGCACCACAATACTGTCAACTAACCCTCCAAGGTCTGGATTTCTTCAAACAAGAAGCACCCTTGCTATTTGACCAACAATCTACACTTAGTCTCTCACAATCTTCACTTAACAAGAAGAAGACTCTTCTTCTTCTTTACAACATAACTCTCATAAATAAAGTAAAATATACAATGATACAACTATTTTGAGAGCTTAAACTTTGATAGAAACTTGAAAGCTTTGATAGTAGAAAGTTGAAAATGAAAAATGGTGGAAACCTTTGTTTTAATCACCTCTAGCCATTGATGTCCTTCCAGAGCCAATAATGGGCTTTGTCTCTTTGTGATGACATGTCTTCATCTTTGGAGATCTTCTCTTGGATGACTACAAGCTCTTGAGGAAGCTTCTTCTTCGAAGCTCAAAGAGGAAAGATGACAATCTTCAAAAGAGAGAGAGAGAGAACCTGTGATGTTGCACTAAAACGGAGGGTACAAATGTCAAGTAAACGTTAGAAAGTACAACATAAAATATTTGTAACATAAATCACATGAAGATCCTTATGTGTTTAATGAATAGGCGTTCAATGTGACATGGAGCGCCTAATATGATTTTGAACACGCGTTCGATGTGACATAAGTGCCTTAAGTAAATAAGGAATACTTGTTCAATGTCACATCAAGCGCTTGTTGTGGGCATCTGAACTTATTCGAAGTCACATGAAGCGCCTAATCTCAGCCTTCATACTTGTTCAATGTAATTCTGAATTTTACCAAAAGTAACTTGGTGTTCGCGCCCATTTTGGGGGAAAAGTTCATTTGACTTTGTAATGCCCATGAAGTGCTTCTTTAGGCGTTCAATGTGTACTGTTTTACAACTTGACACATGAAGCGCCTGAAGTAGGTGTTCGAAGTGTACTGGAATCCAAACACTTCACATGAAGCGCCTTATGTAGGCGTTCGAAGTGTATTGACTTCCAGACACTTCACATGAGGCGCCTTATGTATGCGTTTGAAGTATACTGACCTTCAAACACTTCACATTAAGTGCCTAATCTGCCGTTCTAAGTGTCAATTGTGCAAATTATCAAAGCTTAACACATTCCAACATTCTTCCTCTTTTTGCTGATTTCACAATGTGCATAACTTTTAAAGTTAGCTCCCCCTCACATTATGCCTAAAATTGGTTTCTAGGATATGATGAATCAAATGTTCTAACACATGTAATAAAAGCAGCAATGAACAAAGTTATCATATTAAAAAAACTTCATTGATGTTCAGTCATTTCAGGCAATAAACAAAAATGGTTTTAATGTCATTATGATCCAAAGATAAATCAACCACTAAAAATCTAAACAGAACATCATTTTTTTTTATGGATTTCCTGCACCGGCATCTCTGCCGCCAGATGAAAAACTACTAAAGCCAAAACCACCAGATGCAAAATCGGCAAAGCCATTCGTTGAGCCACTAGCACCACCACCACTTTCACCAGCACCACCAAGCGCACCACCAGCACCACCACTTTCTCCCCCTAAATCATCAAAATCAGATGGGAGTTGCATCGATGGATTCATTTGCAAGGGGGCATTCTTGATGACTGTCATACGATATTCGTTTCATGTATGCCGAGCCTCGTGCTCTGTATCACGAAGTTGCAACCGTTGAACAGTTTGTTGAAGTGATTCAATGCGTGATAGCAATTCAGGGTCATTGCTACCACCCTCACCTTCTTGAGGTCCTTTGTCGACCTCATCGGCTATGTCAGGAATTATGATGGCCTCCCTTCTCTGTGAGTCGACTGCTTGAGCAATGTTGAAATAGTCATAGTAGTCCGTTTTTCCACTTTATTGATTGACCCGTCAGGTATTTCAACAGTTTTGGATTTGATCAAAATGGTAACAATATTGGTAAAGGGCAGTGCCTTTGATCCCTTCCGTAAAGCAGCCATCATCACTTATACCATTATCAATCCTAAGTTGAGCTGTGTCTCATGCAAGATGCGGTAAGTGACATAGAAATGTATGTTGCCTGACCTTCTAGTCGCTTTTCCATTCATAGAGTAGGTGACTACAACAAGTAGAATTCTATGAACCAAAGGCATATTCTGAGTCTTTTTGGCGGGGAAGTACTGAAGATTGAATTTTACATCCTGCTCACTGACTCCATATTTGTCACTCAAGTCAAATACGGAAAAGTCACTAAGCCCCTCATTTCCCACTCTCAGGGTGTCACAAATGTCTTGCATGGAGAAGGTAAGCGGGGTACCATTTATAACAGTGTGCATGAAAAATTCTTGAGACAGAGTTTGTGGGGTGATCCACATATTAGCATAGAGCATACAAGTATAACTTTTTGAGAAGAACTTCATATCAAGTCTGGACCAAAGTTGGGTCCAGCCTTGACGGTCGAGGAGGGCAATAACTTGATTCCCCTTGTGGGCTTCAATGAAGTCACCAACTTGAATCAGTTTCAAAGGCATTACTGGCCTATTGCTACTCCTCCATTCTTCATATAACATACGAGAATGGAGAGAAAGATGAATACCCTTTGCGGCATGAGTGGGCGGTTTCTTTACATCTGTATCCAATTTCTTCTTCATCCATGGGAAGTTGTCTTTGGTTAGTCCTTTCCGGATGGATGTGAGGTTCTCTGGTTCCACAACCTCAGCTGTTTGTTTTCTCTTGAATCCTCTTGGGACAGGCCTTGAAGAGCTGGCACCACTTCTTCCTTGTGAAGCCATGTTTGATCTGAGGATTTGAATGACTCATTAATACAAGAAAATTTGATATCATGTATTCCACTTTTAAGATGATTCATTAGTGTGCAATCAAAATAGCTTTAAAAATTATAATATTACTGATATCACTTTCTTTGTGTCCTAAGAGTTCCATATTCTGTCAAATGGGACTTGGTGGCAAAAGGTTATATCCTGGCCCTGAGGACTCCCACCGTCTCAGCCTCAAAGAGCGTTATGGAGGATGCAAATCAGGAACTCAGCGGCTTTTTTGTGTAGGTGATGACTTTACGCAAGAACCTATATAAGGGATCCCTTGTAAACTAGGCTTTCGGCCTAGCAGCACTGAAACACCTACACTGTGCGTGTCTCTGGAATCGAACTCTGAATCTTTTGTATGACAAATCCAATCCAAATATCAACTGAGATATGCCCTGAGGGCCTGTCAAATGTAACTTAGTTGTATGATAGAGCATGATCTTGGTAGGCTGGTGAGCACATCTTGCTCATGGATGCTTTAAATGTATGTGGTACTGGTGTATGACTCGTGCATCACTAGTAGAGTTTCACTATTTCGGCCGTTTCAAATATTAGAATATTACTATTTTAAGTGTGTAGCATCCATCTTGCACCTGCTACCGTGTATCTCTCTCTCTGTACTCTTTAAAGTTTATAGCAAATTTATTACATATAGACATTATACTTGGCCCACTGACATCTAAGACCCACGCCTGAATCTGTGATGAACCGTACAATAGCTAGTTTGGCAAATTTCAAGTGGATCCATATATTTCCTTTATGGGCAGAATAAGGAATCCCTCAAATGAACATAGGGCGAGGTCCAAAAGGAATATAGAATAGAAACATACGATTCTGGTAATGTTTTGGCAACCAAATGAATACTATTCATGTTAACAACAAAAATATGGAAAGCATAAATTTCTAAACTGCTCTGATACCATATGTTAGCAATAGTTCTTAAGAATCTAAAGATCTATGTAAGTCACTAACTATCAGCATTTTTGACTATTCTATTTTGAAGGAAGCTGATATGTATCGTAAAATAAAAGTCTAAACTATATATTATGTGGTTCAGACTATTAACACAAATATTCTTCAAAGAATTTCTTTCTCATTGATTTGTTCATACACAACATGGAAATATATAGTTAACACACGTTTCCTATACTAGGAGAGTATATCAATCACACATCAATCACTAATACACAGAATCAATCACCACTTAATACTAATTGATTTTATTTACTTTCCTTGCACTCCCCCTCAAATTGAGTCGGTGGATCCCTAATGCTCAACTTGCCCAATACTGAGTGGAAGACTCCTGCAAGTATTGCCTTGGTGAAAATGTCAGCCAACTGATCTTCTGAACGCATAAGCCACAGAGTAATTACACCTCCTTCAATCTTCTCTTTAATAAAGTGCCGATCCACCTTTATATGTTTGGTGCGGTCATGCTGCACAGGATTCTCAGAGATGCTAATAGTTGCCTTATTATGGCATTTAATTTGACACACTTCTTTTAGGAGAAAAACCTATCTCCGTCAATAATTTCTTAGTCTAGAGAACCTCAGTCAACCTTCGAGCAATCCCTCAAAATTCAGCTTTGGCACTGGATAACGCAACCACCTTTTGTTTTTTTGCTCTTCCACGTAACAAGATTCTCTCCGACCAAAGTAAAGTAGCCTGTAGTGGATCTCCTATCATTTGGGTTTCCAACCCAAGCAGCATCTGTGTATGCTTGGATTGCTAAGTGACCATATTTTTAAAACAGTACTCCTTGTCCAACAGTCCCTTTCAAGTATCTGACTATCTTTAGTGCGGCTTCCATATGCTCCTTCTGTGGGCAATGCATAAACTAACTTACCATTCTTACAGCATACATTATACCTGGTCCAGTGTGTGACAGATAGATAAGGTTGCCTACTAGTCTCTGATACTTACCGCGATCATTGCCTTCCTTTCCCTTGATTATTTGTAGTCTATGATTCATAATCATCGGAGTAGCAATAAGCTTGCAATCGACTAAACCCATTTCTGTCAAAAGATCGCAGATAAAGATCCCTCTCTTCAACCTGAACACCTCAATTCCTAGGAAATACTTAAGCTGACCAAGATCTTTTATCTCAAATTCCTGAAATAATTTGTCTCGTAATCTGGTCATTTCCTCTTCATCGCTCCCAGTGATGATCATATCATCAATATAGATAATAAGACAAGTAACTAACTCTCCTCTTTTCTTTAGGAACATCGCATGATCTGAGTTACTTTGCCAGTAGCCGCTTTTTTCATAGCCTTGGTAAACCTTTCGAACCATGCTCGTGGTGACTATTTCAAACCATATAGTGCTTTTCTCAGCCTGCATCCTTCGCCTTCTTCAAATCCTGATGTATACTCTGGTGGAGCCTCTATGTACACTTTCTCCTTTAGATCTCCGTGCAAAAGGCATTTTTCACGTCGAACTGATATAAAGGCCATTCTTGGTTAGCCGCCACTGAGAAAAAACCCTGATCGTGTCTATATTGGCCATATGAGAGATCTGAGTAGTCAACTCTGTATGTCTGAGTATATCCCTTGGCCACGAGAGTTTCCTTGTATCTTTCTACCATCCCATCTGACCGGTATTTTATGGTGAACACCCATCGACATCCTACCGGTCTCATTCTTGGCTGTTGTTTGCACTTCTCCCAAGTCCATTCTTTTCCAATGCACCCGTTTCCTCCTTCAAAGCATTTCTCAATTTCGGACATTTCTGTGCCTCCTCTACTGTTCTTGGGATATCATCAATATATACTGATGTGGTGAAGGCATTGGCTGATGACGATGATCTCCCCCTTACCATGTTAGCTACTAGATATCTGGAATTCCGTGGCTGATACTCGAGTTCATATCTCACTAGAGGTATTCCACAATTTCGTTTTGGTGGGAGGACATATCTGTTTGCCAATGGCTCTTTCAAACCTGGTTGTTCAGATATCTCAACGAGAGAATTAACTTGAGCCTCAAGAGATGGAGTACTAACCTTAAAAGGAGATTCAGTTGAAGTCGAGTCTAGACGTGGAGATGAGATTTGGGACTATCCTCTGTTTTCTGATTGTGGTCTGACGGTTTGGCCTACTTTCTCTATTGAGACATGTGTAGGCAGCATAGGACCGAAGAGCCAATCTAGTGAGTCATCCTTGCATGTCTCCCCCTGACTGCTAGATTGGTGATTGAAATAGTACTCAGTTTCTAAGAAATCACAGTCCATATTCTTATACATGCATTTGGTAAGAGGGTCGTAGCACCGATAACCTTTCTTATTAACACCGTACTCAAGAAAGACACATTTCACTGCACACGGCTGGAATTTATTCCGGTGGGACTTTAGAATGTGAACATACACTGTACACCCAAAGATTCAGGGCAAAAGTGTAAGTATGCCAGGTATAGTTATATGTTTGGTAAGGGTGGCCAGAGGTGTACAAAAATCGAGGATTTTGGTTGGAAGGCGATTGATGAGATACACGGTTGTGGAGACAGCTTCATGCTAATATGTTTGAGGCACATGAGATTCAAACATAATGGCCTAGGTAATTTCTAGGATGAAGCGATTTTTCCGCTCGACGATGCTGTTCTGTTGGGGTGTGTCGGGACATGTCGTTTGATGGACTAACCCTTTTAACTAGAAGAACTAACTCATTTTGGTGTTGACAAATTCGCCTCTATTATCGCAGCGAAGAACATGAATCTGACTATGAAATTGGGTATGTACCATGGTATCAAGGCTGTAAATTTCTCAAACACTTCTGATTTATGTTTAAGAAAATAAATCCATGTCATCTGAGTACAATCATCAATGAATAGTAAAAAATAAACATAAACATTTGTACTCGGTGTGGGGGATGGACCCCAGAGTTCAGAATGTATTAATGAAAACAAAGTAGAATTTCTAGTATTATTTGATGGGAAAGGTTGTCGATGATTTTTGGCGAGAATATGAGTATCACAAGTAAACTGAAAGTTTTTGGTAAATAATTTCAGAAAAGATGTTTCGTATACCATATTGAGGGATGACCCAGAAGGCAATGCCACAACCACGCTTGTCTACCAATTGCCCAATGAGCCAGCGATGTTGCCTCATGTTAGTCTACTTCATCAACAAAGTACAGTCCATTCTACTCAGAATCACGCCCAAGAATCTTCTTTGTCCGAATATCTTACAAGAGGTAGAAGGAGGGATACATGAGCACAATGCAATTTAATTATTTGGTAACGTGACTGATACATAGCAGCTTATGTGGCAAAGTAAGAACATAAAGACAATTTGTAAGCCAAAGAGATGGTGAGCTGTTAATAGTGCCGGATCTCTCAACTAGTGATTTACTCCCGTTAGCCATCTGAATTATATATTTTTTTGAGTGTATGATACTGTGGAAGTCCCAACGGATCAAATGACATCGTATCCGTGGCTCCATAGTCAAACAACCATCTTATATTTTCCCTTTAAAAAACGGTGCACCTATACCATTTGGTGTACCTGCATAAGAAAGATTTAACCGTGTCTCCCTTTTAGGGTTAAGGAGAGGCGAACATTTATTTGTCTTCCCACCTCTCCACTTATTATATGCAGCCTTGTTTCTCTCTCTCCTGAGCCTCCTTTTGTGAGTCTTTCTTCTGCGAGGGCTACGAAGGGTTTGTCCTGCCCTGCCTCCGTGATAGTGACCTCCGGGTTGTCCATGTTGGCTTAGGCTACTCTCCGTCCTCTCTTTTGACTGTCAGGCAACCAGTCGGGGTAGCCTATGAGTTTGAAACACCCTTCGACCATGTGCTTTGTTCCACTGCATAAGGTGCATTTCAGGTGAGATTTATCCTCTTCTTTGTGAAATGACTGAGCCTGAGCCCCTGGCCGTGAAGGTTCTGATCGTGAAACTTGTGTGTCCGTTCTGTGGGTGGCTTGCCGTGGTCTTCCCCTGGTAGTGGCTAACCCACTGCCTATGCCCGAGGGATTTTCTCCCGATGATGTGTCTCCTTCCTCCTTCATGATTCCTCTCCTTGCAAATTTTCGATGGATTTGTGAGTATGCCTCCTCAACTGTCGGGAGAGGGTCCTGTTTGAGTAAATCCCTCTTCTCTGAGTCAAACTCCTCATTCACCGCCTGTAGAAACTGATACAAGCGATTATGTTGTTGGATCTGATTATATTTTGTCATATTCGATGGACACTCCATCAGATTGGGTTCTCTCCGATCAATTTCTTTCCATATTGCTTGCAATTGGCTGTAGATCCGTTCAATGGTTTGTGTACCTTGACAGATACTGTTTGCTCTGACAGTCAAGTCGTATATTTGGAGGGAATCCCTCTCGGATCCGTTTGTGGCTTCCACGCCTTTCCATAAATGCCACGCTATGTGGTAGTCAATATACTGATTTACCAATTCTCCATCTATATTCTCCAGTATCCAGGTGATAACTGTTGAATCTGCTTGACGCCATTTTGTGTATTTTGGATCATTGACTGGTGGGGGGAGCGGTCATATGCGTGAGCCTACCCCTCCCATATGGAGCTAAACTCAGCTTTCTTCCCCAAACTGTGTAATTCCTGTCATTGAGTTTCTCAGCCAGATTAATTAACTGGCTAGAGAAGGTCTTGACTTGCTCAGTTTTGGGTGGCAGGTTCTGGAGGAGTTTTAGGATCTGGGATAAGCTGTATGTTTGGTTTGGAGTAGTTGAAGCCTCGGCTATTCCAGAGGCGCCTGAGAAAGGTGTTTGATTACTTATGGTTCCAGGTAAGTGATGGTAAAGGATGAGAATGGCTTGTCATTCGAGCAACAACTCAAAGGCTGGTTCTGATACCATATTAACACGAATATTCTTCAAAGAATTTCTTTCTCATTGATTTGTTCATACACAACATGGAAATATATAGTTAACACACGTGTATATTAATCACACATCAATAACTAGTACACAAAATCAATCACCATTTAATACTAATTGATTTGATTTACTTTCCTTACACAGACGTGATAGAGATACAATCCCTTTTTTTTTTTTGGTGTTTCTTCTTGCTGAAGCTAGTCACTGTGAAACGGTAAATCGCCTCTTTTAAAGATATCCTCTGGCAAAACAAATTTTCGCAATAATCCTAAATCGAACAACCATATTTCTCACATGAAAAGTAGGGGTAAACACGAAATTGGAATATTTCTGCATTATGGCTTAAAACACCCATTCCAAAATTTTGTATCTATAATGGACACTGATCTATATAAAAAGCATGAAATATTTTGCAAACTAAAACTATTATCCATTTTTTACTTTTCAACCTGTGTAAACTATATGTGTTAAAAAAATTAAGAAGACAGTATTCTAATTAGCGAAAAGAAGAAGTATATTGGTACTCGAATAAACTTAAATTTCTAACCATCATTCAAACATGTCAAGAATTATAACATTATTGTTTAACATGATATTTTCATATCCTTTGTTAACTAAAGGGTAAGGAGAGAAGAAAGAGAAACAAAGGAAAAGATGAGAAACAAAGGAAAAAAAAACTCTGCTCCTGCATGCCGGTTCCATTTCCCTTCTTCCGTCCAGAAATCTTTGACACTTCATTTGGGTTGCATCTCAAGTCTTCTCACACATCGAACATTCAAAGGTCCAAGCCACTACTCATCCATAGAAATCTCACCATAACATCAGACCACGGTTTCGCATCTGGCTGGGCGGATTGAGTGACCTGCACGGATCATCTTCATATGTACACCAACAACCATCAGGACATTGGTAGTTTATGTTTGTATCACATGTTGTGCCTTCACAAGGGTCTAGGAGAGGGACTGGAAATTGAGCCAGCAACATTCTTTTCGAGTATTTGACATCTGCTCAACAATGTACTATAACACATTTAGAAAAGTACAATAACAGGTCTAAATATTGAAATCAGAACGTCAAAACCAAAATGCACTGATAAGAACAATTCTATTCCAAAAAAAAAAAGGAAATGTAAGATTGCTTGTGAAGAGATGGCCTACCAGTGACAAAGAGAAGAAGAATGAGAAGGAAGTAAGTAGATTTCACCATCTTCTAGTCCTTTTAGCAGAGAGAGATGATTCTTGACTGGTATGCTTTCATTTGTCCAGCCCACTGACTTTATAGAGATGAATTCTAAATCTTAGCACTGATAATATATTGACAATTTGAATGATTCAACGAAAGAAAGGGAAATATGCTTAGCACGTCAAATTGGGACGAGACAAAAAGAGTATTAGCTGTCAACATAATCGACGCATACGATTATCTGTTGCCAATATAAGACTATCATTTGTCAAGATAATGGAACCAATTGTTTTTTTATCTTTGTCTTGCATTACATTTGGATATGCGCGTTTATGTCTATTTTAATAATGGAAACTACATATTTGTGTTTACTGCATTTGCTCACTAATACACTATCACATCATATCCATATTATTGTGTCATTTATGCAGGCACATATAGAGCCGGGGGTCTCACTGGAAGCAAACTCTTTATCATTTGAGATAGAGTTATTGTTTGTTTGTCGCTCACTCCCCACATCTTAACAATAGTTTTTAATGCCGTTGAAATATATTGGGTATGATTGATTGATTGATTTGTCAAGATAATGGAACTAACTACCAAATTACCACGTTTTTCCAATTTTATTCACCATCATCTGTCTATCAATTTTACAATTATGGTATTTTGTGAATAAGTTTTAACATAAATGTTAGTTTTGTCCGTAAGTTATATCTCAGCAAAAAAAAAAAAAAAACTACAAAGAAAAGAAAATGTGGGGAAATTTTAAAAAAGATTGTGGTTTTAATAAAGAAAAATTAGAAATGTGGTATGAATTAAAAAAATTATCAATCTAACCAGGATGCTATAAAAAAAGCGTCTAAGGACATATGAGATGCTATTTCGAAACACGTCCTAAGTGTGTATATATATATATGTGTGTGTGTGTGTGTATATATGTATATGTATATATATGTTGTTGCTGAATTTTTTGGGTAAAAGTTATGTGATACAGGCGAGAGTTACTTCATGAATAAAAGACAGCGGATACAGAAAGAAGTGAACCTGACATCTGGGGGTGTTTTACCATAACTAAGGCCTTATCAGAATATTCCATTTAATTAATTGGTCAAATATTCGAGGAAACAAATGCGTGAAAACCAAGGAAAGAAAAAGCTAAAAATGCTAAGCTCTATATAGTAATTGGATTATAAAACAACAAAAAAATAAGAAGAGCCAAACATATTCTGATAGGAAACTTATGATTGTTCGGCAGATGCCCCTTTGCCGTGTTTACACTTTGCCAATTGCAAGCAACCCTTCCAGGTTTCTTTTGCAAATGCCTTTTTTTTTTTTTTCTGTCTACCCTTACAAAATGATGAACGTGTGTAGATAAATTTTATGATGCTTAATAAATAAATCATGGAATATAGTTATTTATCAATCAATAAAAGATACAATAATAAAAGCCGATTCAAACACGCTAATGAGTGTCAAAAATTAATTCATCGTTGTTTTATTAGATAATGGGTGATTGGTAAGTTGTTAAATAACTTACCATATATTTAACCATAATAAAATAGATTTATCTCTAACGGATCATGGGAAATTGAAACACAGAATCTTCTGTCATGAAAAGAAAAATGGATTAGGAGCCATTATACATGATGACAGAAAAAAATAAAATAATTAGAGAATAACAAGAGAAACCATGACTTAAGCAACTCAGTCTATTGGACCTGAAACCACAGATGAAAGTAGGAGAAAATATAATCAAAGTGAAGAATAGAAAAAACTCCACCCAAATCTAATTAACCAAAGCGCAAATAAAGGATGTTAGGAATAACGACCCAGGTTTAAGCAGAATAAAAATCGTGGATAGTAATTTACTACTTACTAGAATCGTCGAGTATGACAACGAGATAAATAGCAGTAAAAGTGAAGTGAACTGATTCGGTAATAGCCAGGAAAGATCACAATGACCTCCTAGACAGTATTACCATTCCATGCAATATCTCAGGTTTAGCCAGAGGGGTCACATACGGTCCCTCTTAAGATCCGACTTCCTTAGACAGAAATTACGTGCACGGTGTATTTGTCACAATTCACCGTAAATGCCAGATAAAATAGAAACACCGAGATTTACGTGGAAACCCTCTCTCTGTGGAGGAAAAAACCACGGATAGTGAGAACAACTTCCACTATTCGAAATAATGGGAATACAAGAGACAACTCAAATTTAGACTTAAACTTGAGAAATACAAGAGAATTGAAACACTTATATTTTCTTATACCGGATTGGTATAATCTCACAACCCTCTTTTCTTTTCTCTATTTTCTTTCACTCACTTCTCTCTCAACAAGCCCTTGAAATGCTTCTTGCTTTGGTTTTTGATGTGTTTTCTATCTACTAAAACATGCCTATTTATAGGCAAGCAAAGATGAATAAACACATGTGTTTTTCTATTCATATGGTGGTTACTTTGTATTTGTCAAATTTGACATGCCACCAAACAAACAAAGAAGCCTTCCATTTTTTTTCTTTGTTTCACACTTGTTTGGACGCTTCAAATCTCCCCCTCCAAACTAGGGGCATACTCTGACTCTCGTTGAGAGTCCATCCCAACTTGCTTCAATCCATACATACTCTTTTTCAACTTGCAGACCAAGTCTTCCTTGCCTTTAACTGTGAAGCCTTCTGGTTGTTCCATGTAGATTTCCTCATCTAGATCTCCATGCAAGAAAGATGTTTTTATATCTAATTGTTCTAGCTCTAAATTCAAGCTAGCTGCCAAACCAAGTACAAGTCAAATAAAACTTCAATTTAACAACTGGTAAGAAGATTTCATCAAAGTCGATGCCTTTCTTTTGACCAAAATCTTTCTTTAATTTGAAAACTCATTTGTTTTTCAGAGCTTTCTTTCCTTTTGGAAGTTGAACTAGATCATAAGTGATATTATTTTTCAATAAATCCATCTCTTCTTACATGGCTTTTGTCCAATAATCTTTATCTCTGTGAGATTGTACTTCTTGAAATTCTCTAGTTCTCCATCATCTGTTATACTAGAATGTATTGAGAACTAGGATAACTGGTAGAAGGTGCACGTTCTCTGACAGGCTTTCTCAACATTGAGGATCCACATCTTACAATTCAAGAGAAGCAGGGGTTTGCTCCCCCTGCTCAACACCACCAAAATCATCACCTGTTTCAGTTTCTTCTATGTTTTCTCCATTTGTGTCATTATTCAATGGAGGAATAAATGTTACCTCTGCAACATTTTCTGCAATATACTTCTTTTCTGCGTCGTTGAACATTTCGTGTTCTTGGAACACGACATCTCTACTTCTGAAGGTTTTTTTGGATCACATAGCCTAAAGCCGTATTCCTCATTTTCGTATCCCACAAATATATAAGGAATAGTTTTGTCATCTAAATTTGACTTCTGGTCTCTTGGAACATGCATGAAGGCTTTACATCCAAATACTTTTAGGTGATCGTAGCTTACTTCTCTTCCACTCCATACTACTTCTGGAACATCAAAGTTTAGTGGAACCGAAAGTGATCGGTTGATCAAGTAGACAGCCATATTGACAGCCTTTCCCCAAAATGACTTACACAATTTAGTCATTTTAAGCATGCATCGCACTTTTTCTACAATGGTTCTATTCATTTGTTCTGCAACTCTATTATGCTGTGGAGTACCAATAATTGTCTTCTCATGTCTTATATACCATGTTTTGTGCATTACTCTTCAAATTCTATTAATATGTACTTGCTGCTATTGTCAGTGCGAAGGCATTTCTACTTTTCTCCAGTCTCTCTTTTCACCATTGCGTGAAAATTTTGAAAACATTGGAATACTTGACTTTTATTTCTTATCAAGCAGATCCATATTTTTCTAGAAGAATCATCAATGAAAGTGACAAAGTATTTGTTTTCACCTAGAGATTCTACCTCAATGGGACCACACACATCAGAGTGAACCAACTCCAACTTGTTTTCTTTTATCCTGGAGTTCTTCTGAAAAGAGACACGGTGTTGTTTTTGAAATAAACAGTAATCACATGGGTCTAGTGATTTACCTTTGTCTAACGGTATCAAGTATTGCTTTGCCAGTAAATACAACCTTTTTTTGCCAAATGTGTTCCAAATGTTTATGCCATACATTCGGAGAATCACCGTCTTCTACTGCAATTATTTGACCTTCACACACCTTGAAGTGTATCTTGTATGAGTTACAACATAACCACCAGAGAACCTTTGGTAAGTTTCCATGTCGTATTACCAAAGAAATGCTCATAACCTTCCTTGTCCAGTGCGCATGCAGATAAAAGATTGAATCTCATATCTGGAACATGTTGCACATTTCATAATGTAAATCTGCAACCAAGTGAAGTTTACACAGTGATATCACTCATTCCCATGATCAATGAGGTGCTTTTGTTTTCCATCTTCAACACACCAAAGTCTCTAGTTTTTTATGTGGAGAAGTATTCCTTGCTAGTGACACAATGATACGAAGCACCCATATCCGCGTCCGATTCAAGGTCTATATCCGTGAAAGTGAACTCAAGAGCATGATCGCCTTATCCTCGTCCTCTATAGTAACACCAAGACTCGTCATTTGGGATATGATGCCATTGAAATCATTTAGATGAGACAAAAAATTTGTACCTTCGCTCATTTGGAGTGTGTAGAGCTGCTTCTTAAGATACAATTTATTTGTCATTGTTTCGGACATGTACAAGCTTTTTAGCTTTGTCCAAATCTCCATGACTGAGTCGTTTCCGTCTACATTGTTCAGTACTTCGTCGGACAAGTGCAAGCGGATTGCACTTGTGGCTTTATCATCCATGTCTTGCCAATCATCATCTTTCATGGCTTCTGACTTTCTCTCTTTGCCATAAAGAGCTTTGTGAACACCTTGCTGTATGAGGTAATCCTTCATCTTTTTCTGTCACGTGGAAAATCTATCATCTCCGTTTAATTTTGCCACATAGAATTTCATCTCTGCCATATTCGAGAAAATCATCAACCAAATGACCAAGCTCTGATACCACTTGTTGGGAATAACGACCCGATTCTAAACGGAATAAAAATCGTGGATAGTAATTTATTACTCACTAGAATCGTCGAGTATGACAATGAGATAAATAGCAGTAAAAGTAAAGTAAACCGATTCGGTAATACCGAGGAAAGATCACAATGACCTACTAGACAGTATTACCATTTCACACAAAATCTCAGGTTTAGCCGGAGGGGTCACACATGGTCCTTCTTAAGATCTGACTTTCTTAGGCAGAAATTACGTGCACGGTGTATTTATCACAATTCACCGTGAATGCCAAATGAAATAGGGACACCGAGATTTACGTGGAAATCCTATCTCTGTAGAGGGGAAAAAGCACAGACAATGAGAATAACTTTCACTATTCGAAATAATAGGAATACAAGAGACAACTCAAGTTTAGACTTAAACTTAAGAAATACAAGAAAATTGAAACACTCAATATTTTCTTATACCGGATTGATATGATCTCACAACTCTCTTTTCCTCTCTCTATTTTCTTTCACTCACTTCTCTCACAAGAATCTCTTGAAATGTTTCTTACTTTGGTTTTTGGTGTGTTTTCCATCAACTAAAACATGACTATTTATAGGCAAGCAAAAATGAATAAACACATGTGTTTTACTATTCATATGGTGGCTATTTTGTATTGGTCAAAGTTAGTATGTCACCAAACAAACAAAGAAGTCTTCCATTTTTTTCCTTTGTTTCGCTGGACACTTCAAAGGACCAACCCTTTTACAGGTTAATTCTTAATGTGCGTAACATGAAATAGGAAGAATTTTGGCCAACTACATTGTAGTGCCGAATTGCTCACGTCCGATTCTTATATTAATAATTCATCCCCACTACAATCTTTGGCTTTTTTCTATCTCAAAAAACACAGTTATTTCCTTCTTTCAATAAGAGGATTGCTCAAACTTGGGCTTATGTATATGAATTGAGACGCATATCTATTCATAACTTTAAGGTAATGCGTGGTGGTACTTCATCCTCACATAACCCATATATTTTATCTCAAAGTGTCCGATGTAGAACAATCCTCAATAACGATGCCAATGATAAATCTGTCATTCCATCGATTTTTGAAACAAGTATATGATAGACTATGAACATTACGTAACTTCAAATCACATGCAAGCTGAATCATCAATAGTTAAATATCATTACTAACCCAGACGAGTTCTTTCCATCGAAGCCAACAGAATTGATATCTCCATCTCTATATCTTAGGTCTGCAGAGATCTCCAAGACCTTTCTATCTACAAAGTAAACTAATAAATCTTTGCCCATTTTCTCATCTTATATATATCAAACAAACCAAGAGGATAGTAGAAGTTATCCCGTTGAGGACCTTTCCAAGGGGATAATATGTTTTTGGGTGTTTAACGGGTCCTTGAAGAGCCTATGCCTAAACAGTCTTGTTTCGACTATTGAACAGACCAACCTACCATAATATTGATACACTTCGAACCGTGTGCGTATTTATAATGTTTGAGTAAAGCATCTAAAAGTTTAGCTCATTCATCCTTATACTCAAATTAACACCTTGACAGATAATAGAAGCTATGCACATATAACACCTCTTATATCATATTTGCAATAGCTACGTGTTTCATTATAAACAAAAGGTAAAAAAATTTCATGTGTATTTTGTTATTGTACCGTTAATGTATGAAGATTTGTTAATTCTATTTTGGTGCACAATTTTTTTAAAAAATATTTTTATCATGGTGGTAGTCATTTTAATTTGCATTTGCTGTAAAAGTGAACTATATAGCTACTCAATTAACTATTAAATTAATCAATCTACACACACACACACATATGTACACACACACACACACATATATGTGTGTGTGTATGTGTGTGTGTGTATGTATGTGTGCATGTGTTACACATATAGAGTAATTCACCTTTCATTTTCATATGTTTCATCACCGTTACACCTAGTATCTTTGTATTTTAAAATTATAATTTTTTATCTAGAAATTCCAAATATCTAAGTTTCACATCTATTTAACATAAAGAGGTTAATTTAAATAGAATTTATTTCTTGATGTCATTAAAAAAACATTTAAAAGACCCAACCAACCCAAACATGTATTTAATTATCCTACCAACTAACACTTTACTCAATTTTCTCCAAATCATCAATGGGTGAATTTCCTTCAAAAGTGGAGAAGTTATTCTACATCATCTCCTCCAACAATGGGTGGAAAAAAGATTTTTTTGGTTGTTATTTGGTTGACGCAGCTAACCATAATTTAAATTCCTTTCAAGTTAACCTTGTGTTCAATGAATGAGACGTGATATTTTGATAAACTTATAGAGAAAATGTGTGATTTCAAAAGACAAGGATAATAAGTGTGACATTGATAAAACATATAGATATGAAATACAAATTACTCTAGATATAGACACACACGTATGCATATATATGTAACTACATACATACATATATATACACATATATTTATAAATATATATACATACATATATATACACATATATTTATAAATATATATATATATATATATATATATATATATATATATATATATATATAGATATATATATATATATATATATATATATATATATATATATATATATATAGACACACACACACACATATATATATATCCATTTACATATATTTATACATACACACACACATACACATATATATACATATACATATGTCTTTATATGCATGTGTATATATACATGTACATAAGTATGTGTATGTATATAATCATGGAAGAAGACATTCGACACGGAATCTCTCAAAGAAGGTATGTCAATCTAAAGAGGAGAGCAACTTCCAAAAGGTCCCGTTGGTCTATTGACAAAAACACTAAAATACGGTTAATTCTATAACCAATGTAAACATAGTCAAGTTAAGCGAGGCCGTATTTAAATTGACCGTAGTTATGTTTGTTATGTTACTGACCCTACTTTAGTTTGTCATTGGACCAGCCTGACCTTTTGGAACTTAGTATGATGTTAGATTGACATAAACATTTTGAGAGACTTTTTTTTGTCGGATATGTTTTTGTTTCCATGAATAATTACATGTCAATTCTAAATAGTTATAAACATACCTGTTTTACTTTATTAAGTAATATGTACCTTGATTGGATAAAAGTATGACGTGAATGATTCTTGTTAATCCTTTGCGTGTTGTGGGCCTATAAGTTTGTGTAATACGACGTATAAGTTGTTTGCGAATAGATCGAGAAGATGTATAAGGAGTGTGTTAAAATTGAAAAACAAATTCAATTGAAGTTCACAGCTCCTCTTGCAAGCTGCTGAACAATTATTAAACTACAGTTTCGAATCAAAGCTTAATTGATCAGAGATTGAAAGACTGCGTATGAGAGAGAAACAACACATAAGAGAATGTGTAAAGGAGGAGAGAAAGGAAAGATAACCGTTAGCAACACAACAAACTACAAGAAATTACAAACACTTAGAAATTAAAAGAAACACTTGAAATTATTGAAACGGACTTATACAAGGAAGAAGGAGATCTAACCGAAGAACACTTGAAATTACAAGAAAGTCCCTATTAACTAACCGTCATACAATACAAACTATAAGGGTAACAATGTAATTTCACTCTAATTTTAATCTTTCCGCCTGCTTTCTTCTTCCTCCCTCATTCTTCTGCTCCAGCGCGTTACACCTTCAACTCATCACGTGATCTCTATCTTAAGATACTTAATACTCAACACAACTAATGAACACAGTGGATTAAGCCTCTTATTTAACGGTCCAGATGATCTGCTTGTTGGATTACTGCATTCTTGTTTGTTATCATCCAACTCCCTTAGCCTGTTATCTTCTTGCTCTTTCTTGATCAAGCCTGTCATATCTTCAACACCCCCTCTCCTCAAGCTACGTTTGCTGTAGATGCTACATATCTCAAGTCCTTTCAGAAGCTCATTCAAACGCATAATGTCCAAAGCTTTGATAAACAAGTCTGCAAGTTGAAATTGTGTCTTCACTGGCATCAATTTAACTATTTTATCAAGAACCTTGTTTCTTACTATATGGCAATCAATCTCCATGTGCTTTTACACGCTAATGAAAAACTGGATTTTCTGCAATGTAAAGAGCACTTTTACTATAACAAAACATCTCCACAGGCTCTTGATCCCTTAGCCCCAGATCGCTACTCAGATAGAGCAACCATTGGATCTCACACGCAGCTGATGCTATGGCTCTGTACTCTGCTTCTGCTGATGACCGTGACACGGTAGTTTGTTTCTTTGCTTTCCAGGAAACTATAGCGTCTCCCAGGAACATACAATATCCAGACACAGACCTCCTAGTTTCCTTACACCCATCCCAATCAGAGTCTACAAATGCTCTCAACCTCATATCACCTGTACTGGGCAATAAAAGTCCTTGGCCAATAGTACCCTTAAGATATCTCAGGACTCTATGAGCAGCCTTCAAGTGATTAACCTTGGGGCAATCCAAGAATTGACTTAGTTGCTGCACACTAAATGAAATTTCAGGCCTGGTAATAATAAGGTATATCAATTTACCTATAAGTCTCCTGTAGGCAACTGTGTCTTCAAATGGCTCAGAGTCATTATGAGCTAGCTTCAGGTGAATCTCCAATGGGCTAATGGCAGGCTTGCATTCCAGAAATCCAAATTCATCCAATAACTCTAATGTATATTTCCTCTGGTTGATCAACATTCCACTATGTTACCTTGCAACCTCTATACCAGGAAGAACTTCATATCACCCAGATTCTTTATCATAAACTCCCTGTGTAAAGTCTCCTTAATCCACTCAATTGCCTTCAAGTCATCACATGCCAGTATCAAATCATCCACATATACCAAAAGTACTAGCAATGAACTCTCTGTCCTCTTTGTGAATAGAGTGTAATCATTTTTAGAATGTAAGAAACACTTTGAGATCAGGAAGGTTGTCAACTTATCATTCTATTCTCTGCTGGCCTGCTTCAATGCGTATAGAGACTTTTCTGACTTAGAAACCAATCCTTCATGTGGTAACACCAGTCTTGGAGGTGGAAGCATGTATATCTCCTCACGTAATTGACCATGTAGAAAGGTATTTTTCACATCTAGCTGATGCACATGCCACTTCTGTCTAGCTGCTATAGCCAGCAACATTCTCATAGTACTCATGTTTGCCACAGGTGAGAATGTATCTTGATAATCCACCTCCAGTTGTTGTGTATAGCCCTTAGTAACCAGCCTTGCTTTAAACCTCTCCAATGAGCCATCAGCTTTATGCTTTATTTTATATACTCACTTACAGCCAATGACCTTCTTACCAGGAGGTAATGCTGCCAATGTCTACGTCTTATTGTCTTGCAATGCAGTTATCTCAGCCTCCATAGCATTTTGCCATTCAACAGAGCCAGCTGCTTCTGCATAAGTTTTGAGCTCTGTACATACACTAATATTTAAAACAGATGCTTTGAACCTTGGTGTTAGCAGATCAATGGTAAAGTATTTGTGTAGAGAATATGGGGATGTGTGACTAGAACTACTTTGTATGTTGAGGCAGACAGTTGATTTGGTTAAGGCTGATATTGGTGCTGGATGGTTTGTCACTCGGCTACAGTAATATTGCTGCAGGTAAGAGGGAGGCTGTCTGGTTCAGTAAGGCCTTGCCATAAGAAGCTGTATATCAATAGAGCTGATGGGAATGGAAAACGAGCTATTATGGTCGCGACTACCAGTTACCTCATTATTTGAAGAGGTATGGGTTGTTCTCTGAAAAAAGGTTGGTTGTTGAGAGAATTAGGTTGGTTGTTGGGAGAATCATTGAGGGAAGGTTGGTTATTGGAAGCGAGCTGGATGGGAGTGGATTGAGAGGGTTGACTAAATTGGTTAGATGTCGAATGTTGTGTCCCCCTAGATGTTGTAGTGGGTATGAGCTTGAGGTCAGTGCCACAGCTGGTTTAGGAGAATGATAAGTAGAATGTTCAGAAGAAGTAGGAAGGGTAGCTTGATGCGTGGGTACGGTCTGCAGTGAATCAGAAGAAAAAGGAAAGACGAATTAATGAAAAATGACATCTCTGGAGATGAATATATCTTTGGAAGTTAAGTCTTGAAGAATATACCCTTTTGTGATGTGAGATAGTCCTAGAAAAACGCTTGTCCTAGTTCTAAGACTGAGTTTGTCTTTAGAAGGTGTGGTGATGGTAGCATAAAAAAGACAACCAAATACCTTGAGATTGCTGTAAAAAGGAGCATTATTATAAAGCATTTCATAAGGGGTCTTTTGGTTCAGTATAGGAGTAGGGGTCAAATTTATCAAATACACAACATGTTGTATACAGAAGCCCCAATAAGGAGTAGGAATTTGAGATTGAAGTTTAAGGGCTCTGGCTACATTTAATATATGTTATTGTTTCTTTTCAACAATTCCATTTTCTTGAGGTGTATATATGCAACTTGTCTGGTGTATGATCCCTTTGGAAGCAAATAATGAATCCATTTTGAACTCAAGGCCATTGTCAGTTCTAATCATTTTTATATAGGTATTAAACTGTACATGTACGAAATTCCAAAAACTTTCAACAATACCTCTAGTTTCTAACTTTGCCTTCATCAAATATATCCAACAATACCTACTATGGTCATCCACTACAGTAAGTAAATAACGTTGCTGATACATGGTTGGGTGTTATAGGGACCCCAAATATCCATGTGAATAAGAGAAAAAGGAGAACGAGTTACAGAATGAGATATAGGAAAGGGTAGTCTTTTTTGTTTTGCTAAAGGACATATAGTACATGACTCAGAACTAAAAGTAGCATCTACCGAGGAGTCAATCTTGTGGATCTATTTCATTCTTGATGATGCTTGATGTCCAAGCTTGGAGTGCCAAAGAAAAGAGGTAGGATTGGAGACTGCAGCAATGAATTGGCTAAAGGAACATTATTCAGAGATTGATCAGGTAGATGATATAATCCCTGGTACACCTTAGATGAACTAATCATCTTCTTGTCCATATGATCCTGAATATAACACATATTGAAGTGAAATGATAAGTCAATATCACCAGCCATAGTAAGTTTGCTAAGTGACAATAGGTTGAAGGTAAAGGAAGGTATATGTAATACATTTTGCAGTTTGAGGTTAGGAAAAATACTCATTGTCCCAATACGCTTGATAGTGATTGACTGATTATTGGGTACCTTAACTGACATATCAATTATAGGCTGATACGAGTCAAAGAGGGAAAAGGAGCAATAAATATGATCTGTAGCACCAGAATCCGAAATCCACATGTTAGAAATATTATGCATTCATTACCTTTCCACTTACCAGAACCATTAACCTGCTGAGCTGACAATACAACATGATGGTTCTTAGTCATTTCTGCAGCACCTAGACTCATCAAAATCCCTCTATCCTTCTGCTCTTGTAGTAAACCAATCAGTTGCACATACTGCTCGTGTCAAAAAAAGAGCCACATGTGTGGATGTCAATGTGACATTCTCATTCACAACATCATTAGCATGATAAGTGTCACAATCAGATTGAGTATACACAGGTGAATCTTGCTACAAACTGACTTCATTTCCTAGACAATTCACTTGTCCTTTACCCTTGTATCCTGGGGGAAACCCATGCTTCCTATAACATCTGTCAACTGTATGTCCTATCATGTTGCAATGTTTGTACATAGGAGCTTTAGAATTATAACCAGACTTCTGGTTTTGAAATTCTCTCCTAACACCTCTACCTCCAGATTTCTGCCAACCAGCATTACCCCCATTATGACTCACAACTCTAAATCCATAGTTTCCCTGCCTAGGCATACCATTAGTATTTAGGACAAGTGACTTATTATTTGAGAATTGATTTTGGCCTCCAGAATAGTGCAACTTTCTCTCCAGTTTTACTACCATAGCAAATGTTTTCTTCAGATCTGGTAGCAGACTGGACAGTAGTACTTGCGATTTTACAGGTTCATACTCATCGTTAAGTCCTTTTATAAATCTGATAACATGATCATCTTCTATAAACTTGTTAATTTGACTAGACACATTACATGTACATCTATTGCATATGTAGTAAGGAATGGCTCTCTGCATCATGAGTTCCTCCCACAGGACTTTAAGCCTTGTGTAGTACTCAGTCACAGAGCCATCCTCTTGCTTAGTGGCGTAAAATTGCTCCTGTAAGTCCAACAGCGTAAACACGTCAGCATTGCAACATCTATGTTTCAAATCATTCCAAATGTCTAAAGCATTATCAAGCCACATCACACTTTGTCCAATAGAAGGTAAAACAGAGTTCACAATCCAAGAAGCAACCATATTATTTGTATGGGTCCAGGCAACAAATATACGACTAGTCTCTATAGGTTTAGGAATATTACCTGTGATGAAACTAACCATATTCTTTGATTCAAGTGCTCTACGAAATATTTTGCTCCAGCCATGATAGTTGTTACCATCTAACAACGGTTGTACATGTACCAGGGAAGGGCTGTCCCCTGGGTGTATATACAGTGGATCTTCTGAAGGATCTACTGCGCCAGACATTATATTCGCTGGAGAATGGTTTGAACTGCTAGGTGAACTTTGATTTGAAGCCATGAATGTGCCAAAGTTCATTGATCAAACAACAAAGGCTCTGATATCATGTTAAAATTGAAAAAAAAAGTTCAATTGAAGTTCACAGCTCCTCCTGCAAGCTGGTGAACAATTATCAAACTACAGCTTCGAATCAAAGCGTAATTGATCAGAGATTGAAAGACTGCGTATGAGAGGAAAAGAACACATAAGAGAATGTGTAAAGGAGTAGTGAAAGGAAAAGATAACTGCTAAAAATATCTATTGTGTTGCTATTGCATTTCGTCGAATGGACTTATACAAGGAAGAAGGAGATCTAACAGAAGAACACTTGAAATTACAAGAAAGTCCCTATTAACTAACAGCCATACAATACAAACTATAAGGGTAACAATGTAATTTCACTTTAATTTTAATCTTCCCACCTGTTCTCTTCTTCCTGCCTCATTATTCTGCTCCATCGCGTTGTGTAATCAGAGGCAAAACAGAAGAAATTAAGGAAGAAATTTTTGTTGTATTTCTTATCTTTTCCGTCAATGTACATCCTCACTTTATAGTACAGTTTTGTCCCTATGTATGGTAACTAAATCAATCACACTAATTACTCTTAATTACAAATAAATCAATCATACTAATTACAAATAAATTTTCCCTTGATTTCTTCAATCTTTCCCTGATTCCTGGCTTCCTTGTCTACACTCCCCCTCAAGTTGAACAGTGGGGTCAACAACGTTTAACTTGCACAGAGTATCTTCGAAGGACCTTCCATTAACTGCTTTGGTTAGTATATCGGCCAATTGATCTTCAGATCTTACAAACGGTAACTCAATCACCCCGCTGTCTATTTTTTCCTTGATGAAGTGCTTGTCGATCTCAACATGTTTAGTTCGGTCATGCTGCACTGGATTTTCAGATATGCTAATTGAAGCTTTGTTGTCACATAGCAAAGGAGTCGGCACACTGACTGGCACACCAATGTCTCTGAGTAACTTTTGGATCCACAGTACTTCAGTAACCCCTTTCACTATTCCCCGAAATTCAGCTTCAGCACTTGAGAGAGCGACAACCTTTTGCTTCTTACTTCGCCACGTTACAAGATTACCTCCTACAAGTGTAAAGTATCCTGAGGTGGATTTCCGATCTGTTAAGCTCCCAGCCCAGTCTGCATCAGTGTATGCTTGTATTTTCAGGTGCCCGTTATTTCTGAACACAATTCCTCTCCCCGGTGTATGCTTCAGATACTGTAAAATTCTCCTGACAGCATTCATATGATGTTCCTGGGGATTATGCATAAACTGACTTACCAGACTAACCGCAAATGCAATATCTGGCCTGGTGTGTGACAAGTAGATCAGCTTTCCCACTAACCGTTGATACTGTCCTTTATCTGCAAGAGGTGCTCCATCAATTTCCTGTAGCTTGTGGTTCACTACCATGGGAGTATCACACGGTTTACAATCGAGCATCCCTACTTCGGTCAAGAGATCCAGAATATACTTTCGCTGAGAGATGTATATCCCTTCTGCTGACCTCAGAACCTCAATCCCTAAGAAATATTTCAGTCCTCCAAGGTCTTTCATCTCAAACTTGGTAAATAGATGTTTCCAAAGGCGCCGAATTTCTTCAGTGTCATTTCCTGTTATCACCATGTCATCTACATAAATAATCAAACAAGTAACAAGCTTACCTTTCTTCTTGGTGAACAAAGTATGATCTGCGTTGCTCTGTTTGTATCCGTCTTGTTTCATGACTTCCGTAAATCTGCCAAACCAGGCTCTGGGAGACTGTTTTAAACCATACAAGGCCCTTTTTAGCCTACACACCTCTCCTTTCTTAAAATCAGACGAGAACCCCGGTGGCGGCTCCATGTAAACTTCTTCCTTCAGATCACCATGCAGAAAGGCATTCTTGACATCAAATTGGTGAAGTGGCCATCCTTGGTTTGGTGCAACAGAGAATAATACTCGGATTGTGTCTATTCGTGCTACAGGTGAGAATGTCTCTGAATAATCCACTCCATATGTCTGGGTATACCCTTTTGCTACCAGTCGAGCCTTGTACCTTTCAACACTTCCATCTGCTCTATATTTGATTGTGAATACCCACCTGCACCCAACTGGTTTCTTCCCGTATGGCAGTGAACACTTTTCCCAAGTACAGTTCTTCTCCAAAGCATCCATTTCTATCACCATCGCCTCCTTCCATGCTGGTTGAATAGAAGCTTCCTCAGCGTTTCGTGGAACCTGTTCTGAGCATATAGACACGAAAAAACTTTTAGCTAACTCAGATAATCCTACTGTAGAAGTGCTTACCGGATACTTGAACACCTTGGATATTTGTTCTGGAGAGTATCTTTTTGGGGGAACTCCACGCTTTTCCCGAGGTGGTAACACCCGGACCTCCTGTCTCTCAATAAAAATATTAGTGTCCCTGCATGTTTCTTGGTTACGATCAGAAAGGGAAGGATATATTTCTGTAGGCGGGTCCTGTTCAGAAAGAGCGTCAGGATCTAGGGCAGACTCAATGTCATCCACAGAATTAGAATGATCATTAGTGGTATCATAATTAATTACCTCAAGTGCATCATTCATGCCGGACGGATCATTAGACGGTACTAGTTCCTCAGACTGTACGGTGTTGGGAGCTGTATCGCAATCGGCGCCATCTACTTGCCCTGTTGGAATAACCGTCGAACAGATAGGTGGTGGCACCAACCAATCAAGGGTTCCATCCTCATTTAGCGGCTCCCCCTGAACCGAAGATGGGTTGGGATAGAAATATTCTGTCTCAAGGAAAATGCAGTCCATAGTAACATGGATGCGCCAGGTACGAGGATTATAACACCGGTAGCCCTTCTGATTAGGTGCATATCCAACAAAAATACATTTTTCGGAGCATGGGTCTAATTTGGTTCTATCATGTTTGGGTGTATGTACAAAGACAGTACAACCGAAGACTCGTGGGGGGAGCGTAAAGAGGGTAGGGAGTTGATGATATGTAGATAGGGTTTGGAGTGGGGTAGCATAATTAAGGATTTTGGTTGGGAGGCGATTTGTAAGGTATGCAGCTGTAGATACTGCCTCCGGCCAGAAACTTGCCGGGACATGCGAATCCAGTAACATTGCTCGGGTCATTTCTAAGAGAATACGGTTTTTGCGTTCTGCGACCCCGTTTTGTTCTGGAGTATCAGGACAAGTGGTTTGATGAATAATGCCCTTTTCATGTAAAAATTGAGCTAGATCTTTGCTCATGTATTCCCCCCCATTGTCAGACCGTAAGATTTGTATTTTCGTGTTAAATTGTGTATGAATCATATTGTAAAAGAGAACAAACTTTTGGTGGACTTCAGATTTATTTTTCAGGACGTATAGCCAAGTCATACGAGAACAATCATCAATGAAGATAACATAATAATGATAGCCAAGTGGGGTATTATATGGAGATGGTCCCCAAACATCAGAATGTATCAAGGTAAATGGATGACTGGCCCGAGTATTATTAGCTGGATAAGAAGCCCGGGTTTGTTTTGCCCGGAGACATGTATCACAGGTGAAATGTTTTGCAGATGAAGAAAATAAAGTAGGAAACAAACGGTTTAAATAACTAAATGAAGGATGTCCCAGACGGCGATGCCACAACCACACCTGTCGATCGATCGTTCCGGTGGCAAGATTAGACCGTCCCTGCTGCGTTACCGCATCAACAAAGTACAGACCTTGGCGCTCAGTACCACGCCCAATGATCGCCCCCGTATGAATGTCCTGCATGAGGCAAAAATTGGGATACATCAGAACGATACAATCTAATTCTTTTGTGACATGACTGACTGAGAGTAATTTAGTAGACAATGATGGGACATATAAACAGTTCTTCAAGTTGATAGTAGGCGTGATTGAAATTGTGCCACTGTCGACAACAGGTACTGTGGTGCCGTTAGCGGTCTCAATAGATGTCTTAGTGGTTGGGGTGTGTAGGGCTAAGTCGGAAATGTCGTTTGTCATAGTGTCGGTAGCTCCACAGTCAAAAATCCACGGAGAGGACTTAAATGATATTTCTGGAGAGTTTGGGGGTGGAAATGCACTTGAGGACGTTTTTAGGCCTTTAGGGAGCATAGAGGCTAAATCTGGGGGTGCACATGTAAATTCTGAAGCTTCTGGGGTCTTTGTGGAATTTCGTGGAAATTTAAGGGCTGTTTTGTTGACTGTGGATTCTGCAGGGACCAAACTAACATTAGCATTAAGAGAAGGGGTACCGTGGATAATTTTAAATGGGTTATTTAAGGGGGTGGTTGGATTAGGGTTGGGAAATAAATTCCCAACCCCTTTACCTCTGCTGCCGTCTTCATCCCTGCTCTTTCCAGAGCATTCCATGGCTGCTCCCGAATGTTCCATGGCACTTCCTTTCTG
The DNA here is from genome assembly GCA_036186865.1 of Eustoma russellianum. Taxonomy (NCBI): domain Eukaryota; kingdom Viridiplantae; phylum Streptophyta; class Magnoliopsida; order Gentianales; family Gentianaceae; genus Eustoma; species Eustoma russellianum. The sequence goes on along the minus strand of AP025040.1, from coordinate 13,498,278 downwards.
TTGCTCGCTGAAGGTTGCTGGTCCTTCCATGGGTCCAGATTCTCCTCCTTCTTTGGCTTGAGCGACAGAAACTTGCCCCTTTCGCTTGAATTCATCCCACCAGTCTGGGTAACCGTTGAGTTGAAAACACTTCTCTCTGGTATGACCCTTCTTCTTACAATGGCTGCACTCCTGTTGAGATTTGTCTTCTCCACGCTTTGATGGCTTGCCTGAGCGTGGAGATGGCTTCTCCAGGGTCCCTCGCTGTCGGTTGGGTTCTGGTGGTCCCTTAGCCACCAATCCTTGACCTATACCCTGTGATGATCTTAGATCTGAGGGTGAGTTGACTAAAACTCCTTTCTGTATTTCAGCCCGTTTGAGTTCATTGTATGCTGCCTCAACCGTGGGTCTAGGGTCACGCTTGAGGATGTCCTTCTTGGTGTCTGAGAACTGGTCGTCAACAGCCAGTAGAAGTTGATATAACCTCTGTTCTTGAATTTTTTTGTTGTAAACAGAGATGTCCTGTGGTGACTCCATTGGATTTGGATCCAAGGAGTCTATACTCATCCATAATCCTTGGAATTGATCCCAGAGAGCCTCTAGAGAATGATTCCCTTGTTTGATTGTGTAACACTGTTTATGCAAATCGAAGATTTGTAATGGGTCACTTACAGTCCCATAGGTCACGGCCAACCCGTCCCAAAGGGCCTTAGCAGTGGCATATTTAGATACATTGTTCACTAAACTGTCCTCAATATTGTCAATGAGCCACGTGAAGACCAACTGGTCACTTTGTTCCCACGTTGGGTAAGAGGGATCTGTTGGCAGGGGGGGTGGAGGTACCCCAGTTATGTGGGAGCTCTTCCCCCTGCCACCGATGGCTATTTTCATGAGACGTCCCCATAAGTTGTAATTTGTGCTGTTGAGTTTTACTTTCAGCACTAGACTGGTTGGAAGTGGCGGTGATGGTTGCATATTCAGGCTCTGTTGTAGGAACTTGGCAAATTGTTCTGAGATGTCAAAATTGGCTGGAAGGCTTGGTCTGGTCTCAGATGTTTCTGGTTTGGTTGTGGCCGGAATTTCTGACATCGTTGAGTTTTCTTTGTGCAGGTTAATATCTGGGGACTTGATCTTGGACAGAGACTGGAAACAGGTATATTAGGCAGTGAGGACAATTGAGTCTGAGCCTTATTAGTCTCAGATTCGGGCAGGTATGATTGCTAGATGGTGGGGAAGATATACGGCAATGAGGAAAAACAATTCTGAGCCCAGTAGTTGCCCAGAAAATGCAAGGGAGATACAGTAAGGCAATGAGGAATCAAACAATTCTGAGCCAAAACGATCCCAGAAATTGCAGTAGGCAAAAAACAGGCTTGACTAGAATCTAGCCTGCTCTGATACCATGTGTAATCAGAGGCAAAACAGAAGAAATTAAGAAATTTTTGTTGTATTTCTTATCTTTTCCGTCAATGTACATCCTCACTTTATAGTACAGTTTTGTCCCTATGTATGGTAACTAAATCAATCACACTAATTACTCTTAATTACAAATAAATCAATCATACTAATTACAAATAAATTTTCCCTTGATTTCTTCAATCTTTCCCTGATTCCTGGCTTCCTTGTCTACATACTCCTTCAACTCATCACGTGATCTCTGCCTTAAGATGCTTAATACTCAACGCAACTAATGAACACCATAGATTAATCCTCTTATTTAACGGTTGAGATGATCTGCTTCTTGGATTACTGTATTCTTGTTTGTTATCATCCAACTCCCTGAGTCTGTTGTCTTCTTGCTCTTCATCGATCAAGCCCGCCATATCTTCAACAGAGTGTGATAGATGAGCGCCAATGTGCTCTTGTATAAAATAAGCAAATCACTACTGATGATGCTAAAATTGCGTTTGAAACTTTCCATGAATGCAGATAGCGATTTGGCATAACAGGGCCAATTGTTTCACATGTGCTGTTTTTAAATGACTCCCTTATCTTTTTAGAGTCTACTTCAGACATGATTGCAGCAGCAAACAATTTGCTTGTTCTATATACCTCCTTTTTTTGGGCCGAACACAAAGCAGGAGCTCAAGGTGTTGATTCGCAATGAAATGAGAATTGTGGAGCGCAACTGTGACGGGAGTTTCTTTGGAATACCATTCATGGTGGGACGCTCAAAGAAGAAAATCTTTCGATATATTGAGGCCAGAATATGGAAGAAACTGGGGAGACGGAAAGAAAAGCTTCTCTCACTGTCTGGAAAGGAAATTCTAATGAAGTCGGTTATACAAACAATTCCGACTTACATGATGAATTGCTTTAGGCTTCCAGTTTCCATATGCAACACCACTACAACTTGTTCGCGCAAATTCTGGTGGCGGACATGGAAAAGGAACACCCCATCAATTTGAAATCGTGGGAGCAGCTATGTCGACAGAAGCAAGATAGGGGGCTTCTTAGAGACATAAGAAGCTTTAATATACGTTGATAATATTGTTACACATCAGACACTTTGAGAAAAAAATACATGAGTTATATGAGGATGAAATACTAAAATACATTGATTTAAAGTTTTGAGTGGATATGAGGCTCACCTCATGCAAACACAAGTTTCAACATGGTATCAGAGCGATGTTTAAAATGTGGACTCACATCTTTCCTGACCCATGATTGACCATTTATTGTCTCCCCTCACCCAAGTCCTAATGTTCGTACCAGGTTTGTAATTGAGGGGGGTCCAGATGTTCATATCTGACTTGTGTTGGAATAAGTTAAGTTTTCATGATTTGCACATTTGACACTTTGAATACCTACATAAGGCGCCTCATGTGAAGGCTCTGGAAACGAGTACACTTTGAACGCCTACATAAGGCGCTTCATGTGATGTGGTTGAATTCCAGTACACTTCGAACGACTACATTAGGCACTTCATGTGTGTGAAGAAAAAGGCAGTACACTTTGAATGCTTGAACAAGCGCTTCATATGTACTACTAATTCAAAAGTAATTTTCCCCCTAAAATGAGCACGTACATCAAGCAACTTTCTGATAAAAGTTGGAACCACTTCGAACAAGCATGGAGGCTGAGATTAGACGCTTCATGTGAATTCAAACGCATTAAGCTGCCCTCATAAGGCGCTTTATGTGACATCGAACGCCTGTTCAATTTCATATGAAGCGCTCCATTTCATATTGAACGCCTATTCATTAAACAGATAAGGCGCTTCATGTGACCAACGTCACAAATGTCTTATGCCTTGTTTTCTAATACTTACTTGACATTTGTACCCTCTCTTTTAGTGCTATTTTTATAGGTTGTCTCTCATCCTCGAAGGAGTGATCTTTGTTCTTTAATCTTTCAACAAGAAGCTTCTCCAAGAAGCTTGCAACCATCCAAGAGAAGATCTCCAATGATGAGGACATACCATCACAAGAAGACAAAACCCATTATTGGTTCTGTAGGGAGTTTCAAACGGCAGGAAATTCAAAGAGAGATTAAACAGGGGTTTCATCTCTTCTTCCTCCAACTTTCTACCATTCAAGCTCTCAAGTTTCTCTCAAGTTTTCAAGCTCTCAAAATAATTGCAATCTTGTATATTTTACTTTATTGTTGAGAGTTATGTTGTAAAGAAGAATAAGGGTCTTCTTCTTAGTGAGTGAATATTGTGAGAGGCTGTGTAGATTGTTGGTCAAGAAGCAAAGGTGCTTATTGTTTAAGAAATCCAAACCTTGGAGGGTTTGTTGATAGTGTGGTGGTGCACTATGCTCCCTATAAGAATTCTTTAAGGACAAAGAAGTTCTTTGGAGGCTAGACTTCAAGGGGTTGGTTTTCTTGGTTGTGATCTAGGCGTGTGGCCTAGTTGTTCATTGTTTGGATTTTGTTTTTTGATTTTTGTTTCCCCCAAAAGAAATAACAATCCCCCATTCAAAATCTTTCTTATGAAAAATCAAGAAGGTAGAGGAGTAGAGTCATTTGACTTGAACCTCTATACATACTTGTGTTCTTTATTTTTCCGCAAAGTTTTATTCTTCTCAAGAACACATCCAAGTATTGGTTGCACTCAAAAACAAAAAATATCCAAGAGAATATCCATACTTGGTGAACACACTATTCAACCCCCCTTCTTGTGTGTTCTAAGGGACCTATCAATTGGCATCAGAGCAAAATCTTGAGTATTTGAGTTCAAATAGCAAGATTTGATCTTCAAAGTATGGATCCCTTTAGTTATGATGATGCTAGTTCCCCTAGTGATGATGCTTCAAGAAGAAGAAGGCAAGAATCGCTACTCCCTTCCATTTCTAGTGTCTATGTCAAGGTTCCTATGTTTGATCCTCTCAACTACCTACTATGGAAATCAAACATGGAAACATATCTACGTTCTTGTGGGTACCACATATGGAGAGAGGTATCAAAAGGTTTTACCATTCCTTTTGATGTTGATGATCCTACTCCGGAGGAGGAGTTAAAGTTTGCGATAAATAGCAAAGCTTTTGCTATTTTGAATAGCTCTCTTTCACCAAATGAGAAAGCTCAAATACAAGGAGTCCGATCCGCACACGAAGCTTGGACAAATTTGGAGATGATCCATGAAGGAACATCTCAAGTGAGAAAGGCTAAGAGAAGACAACTCATCAAGTAATTCTATAACTTCAATGTTCCCAAAGGTGTGAAGATTGAGGAGTCTATTCGAAGATACACCAAGCTTGTCAACCTACTCACGGCGGTTGGCAAAAAGATTGAACAAGGGGATCTCAACCATTGCTTCCTATATAGTTTAGGAAGAGAATGGAATGCAAAAGTAACGGCCATCGAGGAGTCCAAGGATTTAGAGACTATTACCTTGGATGAACTTTATGGGAATCTCATCACTTATGAGATTCATCTTGATGCTCAAGAGAAGAATGATCCAATCTACAACTCATCAAAAGCCCTTTCATGCGAGTCAGAAGACTCGGATGATGAAGTCGGAATTCTTGTTTGAAGGTTTAGACGATTTGCAAAAAAGAATGGAGATGAAGCCAAGAGATTCATCAAAGATAAATTCTCTAAGGACAAAGTGAAGGACCAAGAAAATAAATGCTATAAGTGTGGGAAGTTCGGTCACTTCATGAAAGATTGTCGGGTGAAGGAGCCGCAACTCAAAGACAAGAAGGCCATCTACCAACGAAAGGAGGTTTTACAAGCGGAAGTAGCCCATTGGGAGAGCATTCTTTCTGGATCTGAGAGCGATAATGGCGATAATGATGATCTTGCTCTCACGGTGGGTCATTAATGACAATCTTGACAAGGAATTCTACGCTCTAATGGCCATTGACGATGACATGGAGGTATGTAATATTTCATCTCACTATAGATTAATTGATGAAAGAGATGATTTAGTGAAAGAAAATGATTTTCTAGATTTGAAATATAAACGTGTCAAAAAGGACTTTAGAGCATGCTTAAATGAATATAATGACACGTTAGAAAATCACATTGCATTACAACTTGAGCATGACATTTTATTGACAATGCATGTGATTGCACTAGAAGAGAAGCATGACTTGATGAAATCAAGTTCATCTTCTCAAAGCCTTTTGAAGAAGAAAGTTCCTCAAAAGGAAAATGCTAAAAAGGTTGAGAAAACTAAGGATCCATCTACATTGTGCATGAAATCAAAAATTAAACCTAGTGCCATGTATGCATCTAAGAAGGGTAGACCAAGGGAACAAGCACAAGTTATCAAGGCGTCTAAAACCTTCTTGAAGAAACAAAGGCACATGCCTAAGGGAAAGGCAAACGCACCAAAAGTGTCAAAACCTCTGGTTAAATTCGTGAAACAAAAACCTTCTTTGATTCCAAGGAAGGTTATCCCTAAAAAGGAATCACAGAATGTGTCAATGCACAAGCATACACATCCACACAAACCCACTCCTACATGCTTTTATTGTAATAGAAAAGGTCATGTAGAAAGAGTTTGTAGAGCTAAGAACAACAAAAATCTTGTGTGGGTGCTAAAAGGCGAAATGAAGGTAACTACCTTCAAGGACCCAAAACAAAAAGGGTACCAGTATCATATGGTTCATTTGCAGGCCCTAGCACTCAATGGAGAAAGTGACGACAAGAAGATCAAATGGATCGTGGACTTATAGGTAGTCTACTTTATTTAACTTCGAGTAGACCAAAATTTTACATGCAAAGTGATCCTAGGGAAATGCATATAAGTGCGGTAAAAGGTATTCTTAGATACCTTAGATGTACTTTGAAATTTGGGCTATTTTATCCTAAAAATGCATGTTTTGATTTAAGGGGATATTGTGACTCCGATTATACAGGGAGTCTTGTTGATAGAAAGAGTACATCCAGGACTTGTCAGTTTCTCGGTGATTGTCTTGTTTCGTGGAACAATGTTTTTTTTCTACGGTGGAATCTGAATATGTTTCGGCCGCCTCTTGCTGTGCACAATTGTTATGGATAACAAACACTTTAAATGATTATAACATTCACTTCTCTAAAGTGCCTATTTTGTGTAATAAGACGTCTGCTATCAACATTGCACAAAATCCTGTCCAACATAGTCGGACTAAGCACATTGAAGTGAGGTATCATTTCATCCGTGATTGTGTACAAAACAACTTAGTTAGTGTGGAATTTGTTCCAACACGTGACCAATTAGCAGACATATTCACGAAACCCTTGCCTAGTGATGTCTTTGCATCAATAAGAAGTAGGTTGGGTTTGCTTAACATGGGATAATAATAACCCATCTTAAGTTTTGTGCAAGAAAATTTTCAAATTTTCAAGGTCAATAAACATAAGGCGCTTCATCACAATTAGTTCAGGCGTTCAATGTCACATTAAGCGCTTGATGCTAAGGATGTCACTCGTTCGAAGGGACATCAAGCGCTCTATGTTTCTCAATACACGCGTTCGAAGTGGCTTTAAGCACTCTATCAAAGTGGTTCACTCGTTCAAAGTGACATTAAGCGCTTAATCCACTTACCCACAACCGTTCCAAGTCACTTCAGGCGCTTCATCTGAGTGTATGAAGCCATTTGAAGTGACATCAGACGCCTAAACCCTAGAAATTCGTTGTCATTCCAAGCGTCCCTCCTCTTTTCGCGCGAATTGAAGAATTTGACTGCGCATCCATTCCACTTCCCCAAGTTTTCTCTCCTCTTTCCCACGATCTCTCCTCTTCCCCACGACCAAATCACACCTCCCTATAACTCTTCTACCTCTTCATCTTCTCCACTTTAATCTTCCACCTCTTCATCTTCCCCACTCTCCCACTTTTCCCCTAATCCTGCATTCAACGCCCCTGCCTCCTCACCTTCCTTCCCTTCCCTTTTAAATTCCATCCCTCTTCTTCATCTCCTCTCACCAAATACACTTCAATCATCTTCTCCAAGCCAATTTCAAGTTCTTCTTCTCACACTCTAAGATGGCTTCCGTAGGACCTTCAAAGCAAACTCAAAGGGGATACAAACGCAAGCAAACCGCTGGCATTGTTGAACCTCAAGAACTCACATCTATCCGCGAAGGGCTATCCAAGACAATTGTCCTTGGAAGAAAAATTGGACTCGGATGCCACTAAAGCACCTCCTCATATGGCCAAAGGTACTCATTTATCTCGCCACGCCCATCTACTATTTCTAGAGTGGATTAGCAACAAGAGACCAGTGGTGCCTCTCAAACTCATCCGAGTTAGTGACTTTATAGAGGAACACAACACCAATCAAGTCATCACTCTCCTTGATCATCAATGCTGGACGCCTCTCTGGTCCAGACAAGATATGATGGAATTCTCCCGAGACCACACTATGCTGTTTTATGCAAACATGTGGATAACTCCACAATCTGAGTCCCAGCAATTCACTCTAAACACCGTTGTTCCTAGTACACCCCTCAGTTTCTCTATCCAAGAAATATGTGATGTTCTTGGAGTCAGAAATGAGGGGTTGGCTAATTTCTCTGTATTTGACTGGAGCAGCAAATATGGAGTTCGGGAGCAGAATGTCAAGTTTGATGTGGGATATCTCACCATAAAGAAGACTCAGAATATGTCCCTAGTGGATCTCATTTTGTTGGCTGTGGTCACCCATTGCATCAACGGTAAGTCTACTAGAAATCCAAGCAACATGGATTTCTATGTTACTTGCCGTATTAAACATGAGACCCAGCTTAACTTTGCATGTATTCTTGTGGAAGTCATGATGGCGACACTTCGGAAAGGTACAAAGGCCTTACCTTTTGCCAACATTGTTACTATTTTGATGAAGTCCAAGGGTATCGATATAACTGATGGAGATCTGACAAAGGTGGCAAAGACTGACTTCTACAATAATTTCAACATTGCTCAAGCAATTGATTCTCAACGAAGGAAAGCCACCACAATTCCTGACATCAATGATGAGGTCGATGAACGACCTCAAGGAGGTGCTGGTGGTAGCAGTGAAACAGCATTGCTATCAGCATTGAAGCACTTGAACTAACTGTTCAATGGTTTCAACTTCGTGATGACGAGCATAGAGCTCGGCATGCGTGAAATGAATACCGTATGACAGCATTCAAAAATGCTCTCATGCATATCAGTCCGTAGGTGCTTCCTCTTGATTTCGATGATTTAAGGGGAGGAAATGGTGGTGCTATAGGTGGCTATGGTGGTGCTACAGGTGGCTATGGTGGTGCTGAAGGGTCCATGGGCGGATTCGCTGACTTTGCATCAAGTGGTGGAGGTTTCGGACTTGGAGGATTTACACCTCCAGGTGGAGGTGTTAGTGGTGTTTAGTTGAAATTCACTTTCATTTTTTTACATGTATAAAATCTGGCCGTTGAAGTTAAATGAATTTTATTTTGTTGATGGTATGATTAAACATTGTTTATGTTCATTTTTGGTTAATTCATCAAGTTCAAGTATTTGATCATGAAGTAAGGGGGAGCTTAAATTAAGGGGGAGCAAACTTTAAAAGTTATGCATAATGTGAAATCATCCAAAAGAGGGAGAATGTTGGAATAAGTTAAGTTTTGATGATTTGCACATGTGACACTTTGAACACCTACATAAGGCGCCTAATGTGAAGTGTCTGAAAGTCAGTACACTTCAAATGCCTATATAAGTCGCCTCAAGTGAAGGCTCTAGAAACCAGTACACTTTGAACGCCTACATAAGGCGCTTCATGTGATGTGGTTGACTTGCAGTACACTTCGAACGCCTGCATTAGACACTTCATGTGTGTGAAGAAAAAGGCAGTACACTTTGAACGCTTGAACAAGCGCTTCATGTGTACTACTAAGTCAAAAGTACTTTCTCCCCCCTAAAATGGGCATGTACATCAAGCAACTTTCTGACAAAAGTCAGAACTACTTCAAACAAGCATGAAAGCTGAGATTAGACACTTCATGTGACTTCGAACGCATTAAGCGCCCACATTAGGCGCTTTATGTGACATCTAACGCCTGTTCAATTTCATATAAAGCGCTCCATGTCACATTGAACGCCTGTTCATTAAACAGATAAGGCGCTTCATGTGACCAATGCCACAATGTCTTATGCCTTGTTTTCTAATACTTACTTGACATTTGTACCCTCTCTTTTAGTGCTATTTTCACAGGTTCTCTCTCATCCTCGAAGGAGTGATCTTTCTTCTTTAAGCTTTCAACAAGAAGCTTCTCCAAGAAGCTTGCAACCATCCAACAGAAGATCTCCAATGATGAGGACATGCCATCACAAGAAGACAAAGCCCATTATTGGTTCTGCAGGGAGTTTCAAACGACAGGAAATTCAAAGAGAGATTAAACAGGGGTTTCATCTCTTCTTACTCTAACTTTCTACCATTCAGCTCTCAAGTTTCTCTCAAGTTTTCAAGCTCTCAAAATAGTTGTAATCTTGTATATTTTACTTTATTGTTGAGAGTTGTATTGTAAAGAAGAAGAATGGTCTTCCTCTTAGTGAGAGAATATTGTGAGAGACTGTGTAGATTGTTTGTCAAGAAGCAAAGGTGCTTCTTGTTTAATAAATCCAGACCTTGGAGGGTTAGTTGATAGTGTGGTGGTACACTAAACTCCCTACAAGAATACTTTGAGGGCAAAGAAGTTCTTTGGAAGCTAGACTTCAAGGGGTTGGTTTTCTTGGTTTTGGTCTAGGCGTGTGGCCTAGTTGTTCATTGTTTGGATTATGTTTTTTTGATTGTTGTTTCCCTCAAAAGAAATAAAAATCCCCCATTCAAAATCATTCTTGTGAAAAATCAAAAAGGTAGAGGAGTAGAGTCATTTGACTTGAACCTCTATACATACTTGTGTTCTTTATTCTTCCGCAAAGTTTTATTCTTCTCAAGAACACATCCAAGTATTGGTTGCACTCAAAATCGAAAAATATCCAAAAAAATATCTATACTTGGTGAACACACTATTCAACCCCTCTTCTAGTATGTTCTAAGGGACCTAACAGCTTGACCCATGATTGGCCATTTATTGTCTCCCCTCACCTAAGTCCTGATGTTCATGCCTGGTTTGTGATTGAGGACGGGTTCAGATGTTCATATCTGGCTTGTGGTTTATGATGGAGAGGGTCCAGATGTTCATGCCTGGCTTGTGGTTTGTGATTGAGGGTGGTTGTGGTTTGTGATTGAGAGCGGGTCTAGATGTTCATGCCTAGATTGTTGTTTATGATTGAGGGGGTCCAGATGTTCATGCTTGACTTGTGGTTTGTGATTGAGGGTGAGTCCAGATGTTCATGTTTGGTTTGTAATTTGTGATTGAGGGAGGATTCTAAGGCGAGTGTGTATGTCAGATCATGTTCGCTCGTGAGGAAATAATGTCCCATAGGACACTTTGAAATAAATACGGTTCAGGGTTGGCAATGGACATCGCTGCCATACTCTTCTGAGGTATCACCCTGACCTTTTGGAAGTTTGTATCTTTTTGTCAGTATACACGGTTGATCCGATTGATGCAAAGCACCTTGTTATCAACCTGCGACTGGAATAAGACTTTGTCAGGCTTTGGTTAAAACCAATCGGGTACCCTTGTCGCGCATCGCCGTTGGGGTCGATGTGGATTACGTTGCCTTACATCTTTTTAATAAATGAGCGGTCTACTTGTGTCATAACCGTAATTTTTAAAAGAAAAAAATTAATTAAATTAACTATTAAAAGGAAGAAAAAAAACTGAATAAAAAAAATAAAATAAAAAAATATCCTAAATTAACTACCCACTAATCCCTCCCCTTTAACTCCCTAAATCACTCCGTAACCCCCACTCCCCTAATTTTTCGCCCCCTTCCTAATTTAAACCCCCTCATAAATATATTTCTCACCCTCACATACACAAACGTACAACAACATCAATTGAATAAAAAAGAGGGCATCACCGTGAGGCTATAGGGGGCGGCAGGGAGGAAAGGAGAGGAGAGAGAAAGAAAAGAGAGAAGAGAGAAGAGAGAGGAGAGGAAAGAGAGGAGAGAACGAAGAAAAGCTATCCACGCCGAATCCAACCACCGTGTATAGGAATTTGCTGTTTGAAAGGTAAGTTACCCTCCCCTCTGTCGGATTGCTTTGGATTCCATCGCATTCTGTTTTGGGATTTATTTGATTATCACTGCATGTCTATCTTTTATATGTTTATCATGATCTCTTTATGTTTTGGTATGTTTGGGTATGGAAATTTCGTGTTTGACCTTAGATATAGATCACATAGCACGAAAATAGGTTGAAATGGGTTCGGGGCATCGAAAAACGCGCCCGGAGGCGGCGCGTGTAGCGCACGCGCGGCTGCCCACGCGCGCCCCAGCGCGGCGCGTACTGTTCACGCGCTGACGTGTCACCGGCAAAATGTCGGAGGCGTTAAAATAAGACCAATGGAATTGGTTTGGGGTAAATCGGAGTTAAAACGAAGAAGTTATGAATTTTTAAAGAAAACATTGTAATTTAGGGAAATAAAAAAAAGAGGAATAAGGGCCTGGCACCGCAGGCCAGACTGCCTAGCCACTGTGGTCCGACCCAGATTTGCACAATAGAAAAAGGTAAACTGGTGCACAAAAAAGAAACAGGCCGCTGGAAATGGAAGGCCCAAAACGCATGTTAAGGAAAAAAAAACTGCCAGCAGGCCAACAGTCTGGCGGGCCGGGCTGCAGAAGAAAAATGGAAAGGGCCAGGAATAAAACAAAATGGATAAAGGGCTGGGCTCTTAAAATAAAATAAAAAAAAGAAAAAAAATATGCTGGTAATTGTCGTCCGAAGGAAAAGAAAAATGTAAAAATAATAATAACAACAACAACAACAACAACAACAACAATAATAATAATAACAAACGGGTAATAGTTAAAAGGTGTTAATTAAATTTAAATTGATATTAATCTTATTTAATGAATAGAAAATTTAGAAACCCATTAAATAAATTAAAATAAAAGAAATGAAAATAGTAGGGAAAGATAAAAATATTTAAATAAAAGATTTAAGTGATTGAAAGCCTAGGAAAAATAAAATAAAGTGTAGAAACCTAAAATAAAGTCTAGAAAGATAAAATAACGGTAGAAGATAAAATACAGTACTGAACCCCACGCAACATAGGGTAACTACGCAATATAGGTAATACGCAACATAGAACGGAGCATGCAACATAGGATAAACGGAAGTGTGCAAGTGTAACGCATTCATGGCACGAGCATTGCATTTGGCCTATGAGCCGCGTGGCCTGACGAGGCGTGTGATGGGTGTTGGTAATAATGGTTACCTTCACCTAATAGGACCCGGGACATGCATAGCATATCATGGAAAAGAAAGAGCATAACGTGTGATATTAAATGACTGCGTGTGACACGGAGGTAGAAGTGCATGCATCATGAACCTGCGCATTGCATTTATTATTGTTGTGATTATTTGTCTTGTTATTAAGTTGTTTCAGCGCTATGTTTTGGGATACGGATCGGGTCGGGTATGTGTTATTTCCTTATTTATGCTTTATTTGCTTTATTATGCATGTGTTTATGTTTTATAGCTTTATTCATCTGCTACGTGCTTTATGTGCTTAATTGTTACCCGACTCAGTATGTGACAGTCCCTTTTCGGGAGAGACGGGTAACCTACGAGTGACTCCCATCACTCACCTCCCCCACCACCCCTCCACAGGTGAGCAGGACTACGAGTATATATGAATATCGAGGGTAGGACAGATTACGCGAGCTGGGACGAGTGAACTGGACTCGAGAAGGGATCTTGTTGACCGGGAGCTTGTTTCTTGGGATAGTCAGATAGACCTTCACCTAAGTTTATTATTTGATTTTAGTATTTCATATTTGACTTAGCGGGTCTCGTCAACCCTTGCACTCGATTTTATTCTGATGGATTTAATTTAATCAAGATGTTTATTTCTTTAATTATCATTTCCGCGAAAAATTTCTACGTCAGTTCTGATGTGCAAAGAAGTTTGAACGACGCTTTGTAGTCCTCTTAGTAGGCTACGGCGGATGCACTGTTCCCGATGCTCGGGAGCGGGGCGCTACAGGTGGTATCAGAGCCGATGCTCCAGATCCGCCCCGGAAACGCAGGATTAACTAGATCAATTAGACTTAAGCTACGATCTTTTCCTAAAATGACGATTTTACCCTTAAGCAACGAAATAGGGTTAAGTGATGATCTTAGACTTAAGTTATGATCGGGTTAAGGGGTACGACGGTGAGCGATCGTTTCCTTTTGTAATTACTATTCTACCCCTAACTTTTAGCATGAATTTTGTAAACGACAGAAATTTCCCAAGTTTCCCTGAACATCTGCATGCAACCCCCTAAGTTATTAGAAATTCCCAAAATACCCCCTAACTTAGCCTGTACCTAAATAAATACATTTTCGACCGTTTTAGATTCTAGAAAAATGTCAGCAGGACGTGAACAAGCCGGTAATAAAAGAAATGATGGTGAGAACCACCAAAATCAAGGGATCATCCCAAGCACTTGAAGACGCCATAGTCTCCATGACCAACACCTTAGTACAGTAACACCAGCTGCCGAACTAGCAGACACTGTCTCCACCACCACACTCGAACCAGAGATTCTTCTACAAAGAGATGCGGAGGAGTGGTGGCACAGATAACTAATACCGCCGATCACTTGGAGCTGATTTCGGAATAAGTTCAAGAGGTATTACACGCCGAGGGTACGATTTTCAAAGAATGGCTCTAGATCAACGACCTAAATCTAGAAGAATAAGTTACGATTTTGCCTCTAAGTCACAATCTTAGACATAAGCGATGATTTAAACATAAGTGATGATCATGAACATAAGTCACAATCTTAAACATAAATAACGATTCCGATTAAGTGTTGATCTTGGACATAAGTACTGAAGGTAGCCATAAGCGTTGATTTTGCACTAAGTATGATTTTTTAGAAACAAGACAGGATCTTAGACTTAAGAAATAATGATACTAAGAGCAATCCTAAAAGTAAGTCGTGACCTTAGACTTAAGGAGACAATCGGTTACGAAATATGTATACCTAGGGTATCTCATACAATTCTACATTATCTAAGTTAACCATAACTCTTCAAGTCGTAATCTTAGTAACCCTTGTTGAATACTATGTAATTAATTCGAATGAATTAAAAAGTTAATCAGAACACCCTACTGCAAACGCTAGTGACATATTATTAGGTCAGGTAGTAACTCGGGCTGCATCACTGCAATAATATCATGGGACTCGGTACCATTACGGTAAAGTAAAACGGGCCCATATCCCTACTTAGACGGTAGCATCAGAGCAGACTTATGTCTAAGTTGAGGCAATAGCTACTAAGAAAAGAATTATTATAGTATGATAGATATTAAGAGATGATTTATAGAGAGATGATAGAAACTAACTAATGATTCATAAGCACTATAATCAGTAGCGCTTAGTAAGAGAATCATACGAAGGAATTTATAGTCTAAGGTTAAGATGTTGAAATTTAGAGTTATTAGTAGGACGACGATATTAGTCTCACTAGAGTTATTGATCGGTAGCAAAAGGTGTGAATCGGCTATAACAAGTACATGGGAATAATGAATCGTAACAGCCTTCAAGTTAAGTGTTGACATCGAGACCTTGGACTTGAAGTTAATAGGCTTGAATTAATAGAGCGGACATAAACAAGTAGTTGTTGCTTTTCATATGAACTAGAATAAAATTAGTTGTTCCAATAACCAAGTAGCGAGGAACAGTGGATCAGTGTGGCGCGCGGAAGCATGGTGAAATAGGATTTCCTAGGTCAATTAATTGTTAGTGTGCCATGCTAGGATTGCGCCAATTTAAGTTAAAGATTTTATCATGAATAAACAACGTTAGACTTACTAGGAACTATACATAGGAGACCCCATCCGAGGAAAAAAAACGACCTATAGAATTATACGGAATATTGGACTAATATATTTTTCTAACAGATAAATATTGTATATAAGTACATACATTAATGTATAACTAAATTCTTTTCTGTATCTGTATACCAATATAATGAAAATTTCAATTCTTTTGACAACCATAAAAAAAAACTTTTAAACTACTGACGTTCTTAAAAAAACGATTTGTTTATACATATTCCTTACACAAGATTTCAAATTTTTGTTTCATTACATCTATGTTAGTCAAAAAAAAGTAAACTTACCTGAGGACTATCAATATCGCAAGCATTTTATCCATTAAAGTGTTTTTAAAGTTATTTATCCGCTTGCGATGATCTTACTTAAATATAGCCTAGCCAAAGAGTAGCTTTCAAAATATATTTTCTTTTAGCAAACGAAAGGTACGTATTCAAATCGTTTTATAAAACCGTACATTATTACATTTCAATTGTTTAAAATGCCAGTTCACTGAAAGAATTTGCGAACAAGTTATATCATCATTTTTATAAGGTGTCATTTGAAACACTGCTTTGCGAGAATGAGTATATTTGATCGAATATTGTTTTAAAAAAAAATAATAAATAATAAATACAAACGGTATTATTTTAAAACAACTAAAGTTATATCTAAATTATAGCCGCGTAGAGCACATTTTTTTTATAGAAAAGTATTGTTCATACACATATTTCGTATATTAGGCCCATGATATTTTCAAAGAAGTAAGGGTATGATCATAGAGTTAATTCGTAAGTATATACGAATTGATTTCGAGGACTTGGTTTTGGATAAAAAGTACGATGTGGGCGTACATCAAGGATATTAGTTTGGTCAGTTGTCGGATGAATCATTATAATGAGTTTAAGAATACAAAATTGTAGACTACGATAAGTTGAATGATATACGACAAGTGGTATAAGTGAAAATATGTACATACTAATTATAGAGAGTTAAGCTAAGGATTGAGCCCCTTAAGGACCAGATCATCTTGTGGGTTGATAGCGATGACTAGATTGAATCATATTAGAGTAAAACATATTTTGAAAATACATACGATTTAAGAAATGATTATTGTGAATAAGGCGTTAAGTCAAAGATTGTAGTGCACCTAAGAACTGACTTGCAAAGATTGCTGATGGCCGTAGGGATGAGTAAGTTATAGACCGATGACTGGTTGTAGAACCCTTGGTATGATGACAATACCTCAAGGTTGATTCGATAATCATAGATAGATTACGTAATGATTTTAATAAGCAAGGGGGCAATATATAAGAAATTTCCATATTGATGTACGAAGAATGATTTTGAGACCTTAGTTTGTGATAAAGAAGTGAATTGGTTGGCATATTGGAAAACGTAAGGGTTATTTAGATTGATCCTTGTATGGATGAATAGATCAAGTAGAACTAAACTAAGTATTGACTATGTAATACACAAGTTTCGAGGACGAAACTTTTTGTAAGGGAGGTAGAATGTCATAACCGTAATTTTTAAAAGAAAAAAAATTAATTAAATTAACTATTAAAAGGAAGAAAAAAAACTGAATAGAAAAAATAAAATAAAAAAATATCCTAAATTAACTACCCACTAATCCCTCCCCTTTAACTCCCTAAATCACTCCATAACCCCCACTCCCCTAATTTTTCGCCCCCCTTCCCAATTAAACCCCCTCATAAATATATTTCTCACCCTCACATACACAAACGTACAACAACATCAATTGAATAAAAAAGAGGGCATCACCGTGAGGCTATAGGGGGCGGCAGGGAGGAAAGGAGAGGAGAGAGAAAGAAAAGAGAGAAGAGAGAAGAGAGATGAGAGGAAAGAGAGGAGAGAACGAAGAAAAACTATCCACGCCGAATCCAACCACCGTGTATAGGAATTTGCTGTTTGAAAGGTAGGTTACCCTCCCCTCTGTCGGATTGCTTTGGATTCCCTCGCATTCTGTTTTGGGATTTATTTGATTATCACTGCATGTCTATCTTTTATATGTTTATCATGATCTCTTTATGTTTTGGTATGTTTGGGTATGGAAATTTCGTGTTTGACCTTAGATATAGATCACATAGCACGAAAATAGGTTGAAATGGGTTCGGGGCATCGAAAAATGCCCCCAGAGACGGCGCGTGTAGCGCACGCGCGGCTGCCCATGCGCGCCCCTGCGCGGCGCGTACTGTTCACGCGCTGATGTGTCACCGGCAAAATGTCGGAGGCGTTAAAATAACACCAATGGAATTGGTTTGGGGTAAATCGGAGTTAAAACGAAGAAGTTATGAATTTTTAAAGAAAACATTGTAATTTAGGGAAATAAAAAAAAGAGGAATAAGGGCCTGACACCGCAGGCCAGACTGCCTAGCCACTGTGGTCCGGCCCAGATTTGCACAATAGAAAAAGGTAAACTGGTGCACAAAAAAACAGGCCACTGGAAATGGAAGGCCCAAAACGCATGTTAAGGAAAAAAAACTGCCAGCGGGCCAACAGTCTGGCGGGCCGGGCTGCAGAAGAAAAATGGAAAGGGCCAGGAATAAAACAAAATGGATAAAGGGCTAGGCTCTAAATTTAAAATAAAAAAAAGAAAAAAAAATGCTGGTAATTGTCGTCCGAAGGAAAAGAAAAATGTAAAAATAATAATAATAATAATAATAATAATAATAATAATAATAATAATAATAAACGGGTAATAGTTAAAAGGTATTAATTAAATTTAAATTGATATTAATCTTATTTAATGAATAGAAAATTTAGAAACACATTAAATAAATTAAAATAAAAGAAATGAAAATAGTAGGGAAAGATAAAAATATTTAAATAAAAGATTTAAGTGATTGAAAGCCTAAGAAAAATAAAATAAAGTGTAGAAACCTAAAATAAAGTCTAGAAAGATAAAATAACGGTAGAAGATAAAATACAGTAATGAACCCCACGCAACATAAGGTAACTACGCAATATAGGTAATACGCAACATAGAACGGAGCATGCAACATAGGATAAACGGAAGTGTGCAAGTGTGACGCATTCATGGCACGAGCATTGCATTTGGCCTATGAGCCGCGTGGCCTGACGAGGCGTGTGATGGGTGTTGGTAATAATGGTTACCTTCACCTAATAGGACCCGGGACATGCATAGCATATCATGGAAAAGAAAGAGCATAACGTGTGATATTAAATGACTGCGTGTGACACGGAGGTAGAAGTGCATGCATCATGAACCTGCGCATTGCATTTATTATTGTTGTGATTATTTGTCTTGTTATTAAGTTGTTTCAGCGCTATGTTTTGGGATACGGATCGGGTCGGGTATGTGTTATTTCCTTATTTATGCTTTATTTGCTTTATTATGCATGTGTTTATGTTTTATAGCTTTATTCATCTGCTACGTGCTTTATGTGCTTAATTGTTACCCGACTCAGTATGTGACAGTCCCTTTTCGGGAGAGACGGGTAACCTACGAGTGACTCCCATCACTCACCTCCCCCACCACCCCTCCACAGGTGAGCAGGACTACGAGTATATATGAATATCGAGGGTAGGACAGATTACGCGAGCTGGGACGAGTGAACTGGACTCGAGAAGGGATCTTGTTGACCGGGAGCTTGTTTCTTGGGATAGTCAGATAGACCTTCACCTAAGTTTATTATTTGATTTTAGTATTTCATATTTGACTTAGCGGGTCTCGTCAACCCTTGCACTCGATTTTATTCTGATGGATTTAATTTAATCAAGATGTTTATTTCTTTAATTATCATTTCCACGAAAAATTTCTACGTCAGTTCTGATGTGCAAAGAAGTTTGAACGACGCTTTGTAGTCCTCTTAGTAGGCTACGGCGGATGCACTGTTCCCGATGCTAGGGCTCGTGAGCGGGGCGCTACAACTTGCTTCCACGTTTAATTCGTACGCCATTGAATTATATAAACCACGTTAGATATAAGTTAAATAATTCGACAATGCCCCACACGGTCGAAGGACAAGAGTATCCGTAACAAAGGAAAATTACACAAACCAAACCAGAGAAAGCTGAACGAAAACTACCAGAAAGCATTACAACTTCCAGGTATTGGAATAGAGGACTAAAACGCCTTAGCCATGACACACACCAATAGGAAGTCTGCGAAAGTCATGAAAGTGATATACACTTGTTCATGAATTATTACAATATCTAAGATTAACAAAGTCTTGTCTTGTTCAACTGTCTTCAGATGTATTCCTGTTGTAGCGGCCGGTAGAAAGTTTAAAAGTACCATAAATACGAAGCAAATCTGAGAAAAGCATCAGCTTTGTATTAGATGACGTAGAAAAATACAAAAACAGAAACATATTTACTAACAGCTATGTCAAATTGCATTCGTTAAGGAAAATAAAGAAAAATCTTCGATAGGGAACCTCAAGGGAGGACGGATCAATAGCAAGACATACGCAAAAAGGATAAAAAAAGGAAATTAAGAAATATAACGAATATATTTGCCATATGCTTGCTCTAATTCACATAACTTAGAAAAAACTACTTACAACATGTACACTAGTGACTGTAGATCTTAAGTAATCTTTTCAGACATACCATCATGTTATGACCAGGTTTGATGGAGGAAATTTTTATCTTTTATTCGCAAATTGCATATACACGGTTTTCTTATATATATATATATATATATATATATATATATATATATATATATATATATATATATTGTTTGGCTAAATATGCTAGAGGTTACATAATCGTTTACAGTAATCATATGTGGATTCTACTCATAATTATAATCCATGTTCCTTGATCATAGCTGGTATCTTCTTGATTGATTGTCAAATCTTCTAACACTCTCTTTCAAATTGAGCAGTGGGATCTCCGATGCTTAACTTGCAAAATACTATTGAAATATGAATTGTTTTGATGAAGTCAAAAGATGTTTTAAAAAGAGTTAAAAGATATTTCATACTTTGTAATTGAAACAAAATAAAAAACACCCTATGATATATAGATCCATCACATGGATTGATCGATGTATACAGTAGCCTAACAGGAAGAGACATCGATCGACCTATGTTAGGATTGTTCAAGGTTGAAATCTTACTGACAATATCGATCTCTCCGTTTGGGACACATCGATCGATCGATGTGACATTAATCTCTATTGTTACAGACATCAATCGATCGATGTTGTTAAGGATCAAAGTTAACCTTACTGGAAGACATCGATCTATGAGACATCGATCAATGAATGTATACATCAGTCTCTCAGAGAAGAGACATCGATTGATCGATGTATGTAAGGAATAAAACTGAAGCCTTACTGGAAGACATCAATATTTCAATGATGAGACATCGATCGATCGGTGTACACATTAGTCTCTCAACGAAGAGACATATCGATGTATGTAAGGTGCAAAACTGAAACCTTACCGAAAGACATCGATTTTTCAACATAGAGACATCGATCGATTGATGTAATCCAGGTTTAAATTTTTTATGACCGTCAGAACAAAATCCAAGGTAGATTGAGAGTGTTTTCTCTCTCCAATCTTGTTCAAATTTCTTGTGGACTTCCCCTGACATCAATCATGCTTTTTTGATTATTATGTACATGTCTATGATATTCTGGGGTGGCTTTGGAGGATCAAATCAAACTATAGGGTGGCTAAAGACTATTTGGACATTGTCAAAACTTTTGATTGAGTTGAAGACTTAAGGGAGGCTGCAAAAACATGGCTCACATACTTTATATATTGGCTCACATACACTTTTATCCTCCTTAAGCTTCATTTTTCATTGTTGTAAAAAGTTCTCATTTGTGTAGAAGTGCTTAAGGCTTGTTAAGCTCTTGATGATTTTTCTTCATTGTTGTGAATTGTGAGTGTACAAGTTCAACACATGAGAAATTATACATAAGTGATCTCTTGCTTATGTTTAGACTAGCTAAAAAGTGTAACCTTTACTACTTCCAAAAACCTACTATGTGAAAGTTCTTTGATAGAACTTTGTTGAAGTTGTAAAGAAACTAGAATTTGTTTTTGCTTATAGCTATTTTTGTTGTTGCACAAACCGGTTTTGTGTAAGAAGCTGTTGTTGTTTCTTACACTAGTTGTTATTATAAGTATTGATGTTGTCGTACTTATTGAAAGCAATAAGAATAGTTGTTATTGAAAATCCACTTTGGAAACAAAGTGATAGTGGAGTAGAATCATTTAAGATTCGAAGCACTCTATACCGTGTGTATTCATTCATTATCTCTCATCTATTTCTTTATTGATTTTGGAGAGCAGATAAGTTAAAGTTAGCTAAACCGAGAAAATTCTACAAAATCGCCCAACACTCTTTTAACCCCCCCTCTAGAGTCATTGTCACGGACCTTACAATTGGTATTTGAGCCTAACCTTAATTGCTTGACCAATTGTGGCAAGTAGCAAGGTCAAAGATTATGATAGTGACAACCTCTTCATCTTATAGCTCAACTTCCAAACCAACCACATTATTTTCAGGCTCAAACACCAAAGCTCCTATGTTTGATGCTCAAAACTATTCTCTCTGGAAATTTCTAATAGTAAATAATTTGAAAGGCTGCGGTTTTGACATATGGATAGCTGTTGTCAAAATAATCGAAGTTCCTATGATTACCAACTCAAAAGGAGAATCCATGTTCAAAGACGAGGATGATTACACCGACGAAGAAAAGTAAATTTTGCTACAAATGGAAAGACATTTGATATTCTCTCAAGTACCCTAACCACTCCCGAGCTTATAAGACTCCAAGGTCTTGAAAAAGACCATGAAATATAGAAAAGGCCGGAAATGATACATGAAGGGACTGAGCAAGTGAAAATGGCCAAAAGATTTATGCTCATGAAGGGATATGAAATGTTCGGTATGAAGAGTGTTGAAAAGATTGAGGAGACCATCGCCAGATTCACCCAAAAAGTCAACCAACTTTCCATGGTTGACAAAAAATATCAAATGAAAATCTTGTCTCAAAACTTCTCAACTATTTGCCAAGAGAATAAACACCCAAACTGATCGCCATTACCGAGTCTAAAAATCTCAAGACCCTTACTCTTGATGAATTGTCCAAAAATCTACTCGCTCATGAAATTCTAATTGATGAGCAAAATAGGATGAATCCTATCAAGCCCATACATGCATCACACAAAGGATTGATAGTAGAGTCCGATGAGTCGGGCGAGAAAGTTGCTCTTCTAGATAGAAAGTTTTGTTTAGTAGCAATAAGAAACAAAGCTCAAACAAGAAAGTTTTTCAAGAAATCATAGAAGGACAAAGAATCGAGTAAAAATTGCTACAGGTGTGGTCGACCCTGGTCATTTCATTGCCAATTACCATGTTAAGGAGCAGCAAAAGCAAAACAAAAAAGTCTTACCTCAAAAGAAGAAAGCTTTAAATGTGGAAGTAACCATATGTGATGATCTTCCTTCTGAATCGGGAGGTGAAGAAAATGAAGACAAGAATATTGGGCTTAATGCAATAGTCAAAAATCAAAAGGAACAACACACTTGTCTCATGGCAATTGAGAATGAACTTGAGGTAAACTCTACATCTTCTAATGTTAGTCTACAAGATGAATAGGATACTTACAAGATGATTTTGAAAAACTTAACTTGAAATATAAACACTTGAAGAAAGAATTTAAAAATGTATACTAGAAAACAAGAACTTGCATGAAAAGAATATTTTGATTTACCAAGAGCATGATATCATACTTACCATGCATAAGACTGTAGCTCTAGAAAATATAGAAATTAAGAAAGAATGTGATAAATTAAGATTAGATTTACAAAGATTAACAAACGATAAGAGTAATCTAGATAAATTACTTGGAAACCAAAGGATAGGAAATGATAAATCTGGTTTAGGATATAAGACCTCATATTAAACTATTGAACCTAAGTTGTTAAGATTAAAGAAAAAATCAAACAATAAAAGGACTCAAAATGGCACATTATTTCATAAGTACAAAAACTCACAGTTAAGATATGTACATGCTTGTTTTCATTGTTACAAGAAAGAACATGTAAAAAGTGTATGCAGAGCTGGATTTAGTAACATGTATGTTTTGAAGTCTAAGGGTTGACAAGCTAACCTGAAAGGACCCAACCATCAAAGTGTACCAATATATGAACCTTTTGGTTTTGTAGGTGCTCAAAATAAATTGAGTTTCCAGAAAAGAAGGAACCAAATGGATTATGGACAGCGGATGTTCCACACATATGACTGGGGACAAAACTTTGTTCACTAAGCTTAAAATCCAAGATGGAGGAACGGTGCATTTTGAAAATGAAAGAGCCAAAATCTTTAGACATGGAGAAATTATTAACTCTTCTTTTACTATTAGTAATATATTATATGTAGAAGGACTTAACTACAATTTGATAAGTGTTAACCAACTATGTGATGCTAATTTTCAAGTTGAATTTGCAAAAAGAAAATGCATAGTGAAAAGGGATGGTAGAATTGTTTTTGAGGCTATAAGGAAAAATGATGTTTATAAATTTAGCACACATAATTTGATATCGCAAAAAGTTTCATGTCTAGTTGCCAAAAATGATTTGACATAATAATGATATAGATGACTTGGACATATTAGTTTCAAAAAAATTCAAAAAAATTGTAAAAATGAAAAGGTCCAAGATCTTCCAAATTAAATTTCAAAAACCATGGCTTATGTGATACTTGTCAAAGGGAAAAGCTTGTTAAAGCAAGCTTCAAGTCCGAAAGTGAATCTCCACCACCAAACCTCTATAACTGCTTCATATGGATTTGTATGTGGTTATTGGTATGGCAAGTCTAGGTAGAAAGCGTTATACCTTTGTCGTGGTAGATGACTTTTCTAGGTTTACTTTGATCATGTTCTTAGCAAAAAAGAATGGTGTATGCCAAGAGTTTATAAATCTTTCTAGGAGATTAGAAAATCTGAGAGAAGATATCATCAAGGAAATCAGAAGTGATAGAGGTGGTGAGTTTAATGGTGAGTTTCAAGAATTTTGTGTATCCAAAGGGTATGGACACGACTTCTCGGCTCCTAGAACTCCTCAACAAAATGGTGTTACAGAAAGAAAGAATAAAACTCTTCAAGAAATGAGTAGAGCCATGCTAAATGAATTTGAGTTACCTAAGTACTTTTAGGCTGAAGCGATCAATACCATTTGCCATGTGATAAACAGAGTCTACTTGAGACCTTCTCTCAAAAAGACTCCTTATGAGCTTTTAGAAAGAAGAGTATCCAGCATTGGATACTTCAAGGTATTTGGTTATAAGTGCTTCATACATAACACCAAAGATAACTTGGATAAACTTGATTTCAAAGCAGATGAAGGAATCTTTATAGGTTATGCTCAAAATAGCAAGGCATTTAGAGTATACAATAAAAGGAACATGAAAGTTGAAGAGTCAATCCATATTAAGTTTAATGAAATCGTTAATGATGAACCAAGTTTAAATGATGATGAAGAAAGTGAGAGAGTTGAAGTAAGTCACATAGAAAGCCTTGAGAATCTAAAAGAAGACATTCTTGTTGATCTTAGAATTGACCCACTTGAAAGTGGACCTATTTCTAAGATAAAACAAGAGAAATACATGAAAGGTGATACTTCAAATTTACCACAATCATTTAAATGTAAGAAAGGCCATCCAAAAGAACTGATATTAGGAGACACAATTCAAGACATATTAACAAGGAGAAAATTTCATAAAAATGCCTTCATTTCACAAGTTGAACCTAAAAAATATAGAAAAAAACTATAATTGATGAAGATTGGATAGTAGTTATGCAAGAAGAGTTAATTCAATTATAATAAAGTGATGTTTGGGAGTTATTAGCTAAATCTATTGACATCCTATTATTAGAACTAAATGGATATTTAGAAACAAAATGGATGACCAAGGAAGTATGACAAGAAACAAAGGTAGGTTGGTAGGCCAATGATATAGACAAGAAGAAGGAATTGATTATAGTGAGTCTTTTTCTTCTGTAGCTAGATTAGAAACCATTACGATGCTTCTAGCATATGCATGCTATAAGGATTTTAAGTTATATCAATTGGATGTTAAATCGGCGTTCTTAAATAGAATAATCCAATAAGAAGTATATGTAGCTCAACCATCGGGTTTTGAAAATCATGATTATCCAAATCATGTATTCAAAATTAAAAAGGTCCTTCATGGACTTAAACAAGCTCCCAGAGAGTGCTACGAGAAATAAAGCAATTTTTTTCTTGAAAACGGGTATTCAAGAGGAAAAGTTAATACTATATTATTTATTAAAAAACAAAGAAATGGTCATTTACTTGTTCAAATATATGTTGATGATATCATTTTTGGTGCTACTAATGGTTCTCTCTGTGACCATTTTGCCAAGTTAATGGAAGGAGAATTTGAGATAAGCATGATGTGTGAACTCATGTACTTTCTTGGACTTCAAATCAAGCAAACCAAAGATGGAGAATGCATATCTCAAACATAGTATGCCTATGATCTTCTCAAGAAATACAATTTTGAGGATGGAATGAGTGTAGGCACACCAATGAGCACAAGAACAAAGCTTGATAAGGATGAAAAAGAAAGCTGATTGAGGTAACTAATTACAGGAGTACGATTGGTAGTTTACTTTATTTAATGGCTAGTAGACCAGATATATTACATGTTTTATGCTTATGTGCTAGATTTCAAAGTACGCCTAAAGAATCACATCTAGTAATCCTAAAGTGCATTTTTAGGTATTTGAAAGGTATATTGAACTTTGGGCTATTTTATCCCAAAAATAGATGTTTTGGCTTAAGAGAGTATAGAGACTAAGACTGTTGGAAATCTAGTTGCTAGGAAAAGCACCTGCGAGACATATCAATTCCTTGGATATTGCTTGGCTTCTTAGTTCTCCATGAAACGAAATAGTGTGTCACTTTCAACAGTGGAATCCTAATATGTGTCAGCTGCCTTATGTTGTGCCCAAATACTTCAGATGATAAACATCTTAAATGACTACAATGTCAAGTTTGATAAAGTACCTATCTTACGTGATAACACCCCAGCCAAAGTATAGCTCAAAATCCTGCCAAGTAGAACCAAGCATATTGAAGTAAGCTATCACTTCATAAGGGATTGCATTAAGAAAAGATTGGTGTGTGTTGAATTTGTTTCAATAAATAATCAACTAGTTGACATTTTCACAAAATTCCTTCCCTCTGAGACATTTGAATCAATTAGAACAAGATTAGGAATTATAAACAATGCTTGAAAGGTCAAAATTACAAAAACAAAACATAAAACAGCATACATCGATCGATCGATATAACCGTTTGAGAGACTGAAGTACATATTAAATCAGTCTCTAACATTGATCGATCGATTTCAGCGGGCGCAGGACCTATAAAAGTTGTAAAAATAGAAAAATTCTTCATTCCAACTCTTCCTCATTTTGGAACCCTATCTCTCAACATCGCCTCTCTCCAAAAACCGACCTTTCTATTCTAAATTCTACCACCCCTTCTTCGTCTTCTTCGAATTGATTTAGCTTTTCTTACCTCTAAACACCTAAACTCCATCAACATGTCATCAAGGAGCAAAAACACCTCTAAGAGACCTAGAACATCTCATGAAGAAGAAGAAGAAAGGTCACACCAACCTCCACAAAATGTACCTACTACTCCAAGAACTAAAGGGCATAAGAAAGAGGAGGAAGCTTCAAAGAAGGAAACATATTTCTCCCAAGAAAATATCCTGACCGAGGTTCGTGAAAGGCTAACTATCAAAAATTTTCTTTGGCTTAAGTTCGGTGAGTATGAAAAAGCCTTAGAAGAACCTAGGGTCCCAGTTAACTTTCACTACATCCCTTCTAAGGGATAAGAATTATTTGATAAGTGGGAAATAACAAAGAGGTGTATAATTCCATTGAAGTTGCTTAAAATTCAAGATATTTTGAGTAATAATGAATTTAGCCTTATCATCGATTGGTTGATTGATCAAAAGTGGACGTCACTTGGGGATGAAACCAAAATATATTATATGTCTACCCATTACACTCGAATGTTTTATGGCAACCTATGGGTAGAATATTTAAATGGATTTCCATTCTCTTTAAATTTGGTCATTGATGGTCAAATTATTGATTCGGATGTGAAAAAGATAAATGAGCTACTCGGGGTCCCTGATGAATGTTTGGACGAATTTGATGTTTGGAGATGGGACACCTATCGGTATAAAGTGACCGAAGATAAAGTTCAAACCTTCCTTGGATTTCATCCCTCTAAGAACACGAATGATATGTCCTTGTTATATCGTTTATTAATTTCCATTATCACCTTATATGTGAATGGTAAGTCAGTCAAGCTCCCTAGTAATATAGACTTTTAAATTACATATCGTATTGCCAATAGGGAGTCAATGAATTTCGGGGAAATATTCTTTGTAAATGTGTTGGAGGCTGTCACTAAGAAAATCAAGGCTCTTCCTTATAGCAATCTTATTTATAGATTGCTCAAGAAATCGAATTTGGTTTTGGATTCTATAGATGAGGACAAAATAACCAATAAGAATTTCTACTCCAAAGCCAATATTCAACAAATTCACAAATCTCGGAAAGAAGTGCAACGCGGCAAATGACTTCAAAATGAGCCTAAAGAGTGTGATGACATTGACGTCCCTCTCTAAGTAACTGTCCCTAAACACACTTCCATCCCCCAACCTCAACCTAGCCCTACGTCGCGTGCTGATAAAGGACTAGCACCGATGGAGGAGGATTCCGGTTTTGAGTACCAACTTGATGTTGAGGTTGAAATTGAAGAGCTGAATAGGACCATCAACCAATGGGAGGAAAACAGACCGAGGAGCAAATTCGCACAGATGTTCTTGAGGTTGAAGTTGCCAACCTCAAAAGCAGAGTCACCACACTGGAAATGGAGCTAACCACCCAGAAATCAGAATGTCAAAAGCTGAAATCCAAGTTTAAGGCTGTTGTCTCCGGGCCGTGTTTCTCATTCAACGAAGAATAGTTAAAATCCCCCCTTGCAGTCCTATTACGCTAGTTAGGCTACTCTTTGCTATTTTTTTCATGTATTGAACATATTTCGATCATCATTAATGATTATTATTTTGATGATTCAAAAAGAGAGAGATTTATGCTTATGTTGCTTATGTTGTGTTTGAGTATGCTTGCTTGAAATTGCTTAAGTATGATGGATATGCTAATTATTATGTTATTTGGGTATGCTTGCTTGAATTTGCTTGGATGTGATGGATATGTTAATATTATGTTGTGTTTGGGTATGCCTACTTGAATTCGTTTGGAGATAATGGATATGGTAACTAGATATGTAGGCTTGGTATGCTTGGTTGGACATGCTTGGCCAAAGTTGGATATGTTGGAAGAACATATCATTAGGAATGTATAGCTAGTAAGAACTTTGGATATGATGCATGCATAAAGAATTCTTGTGTTAAGAGGGAGTTTGAAATGAACTTGACATATATCATGTTTGTTAGTTTTAGGATGCCTATATATTGAAGGGAGATTTGAAATCTTTGAAGTAATCTTGAATATGTCCTTTATGTTTCATATATTGAGGGGGAGCATAAATGTATTGACAAAGGGGAAAAGATAAAATTATAAGTTCTGAAACCTTTAGCTAGATCAAACATGGTTTTTCAAACAGAAACATCTTTTAAAAGCATTGGTTTTGAAATCATCAAAAAGGGAGAGATTGTTGAAATATGAATTGTTTAGATGAAGTTAAAAGTTGCTTTAAAAAGATTTTTAAGATGTTTCATACTATGGAATTTAAACGAAATGAGAAAACACACTGCGAGACATTGATCTCTCACATGGACAGATTGATGTATACATAAGTCTCTCAGGAAGAGACATTGATAGATCCATGTTGGGATTGTCCAAGGTTGAAACATTACTGACCAACATGGATCTCTCAGTTTGGGACACATCGATCGATCGATATGACATCAGCCTCTAAAGTTCAAGACATCAATCGATCGATGTTGTTCAGGATCAAAGTTAAAACCTTACTGGAAGACATCGATTTCTCAAATATGAGACATCGATAGATGGATGTATAGATTATTCTCTCAGAGAAGAGACATTGATCGATTGATGTGTGTAAAGATTAAAAATGAACCTTAGTGGAAGGCATCAATCTCTCAATGATGAGACATTGATCGATCGATATATATCAGTCTCTCAAAAAAGAGACATCGATCGATGTATGCAAGGTGCAAAACTTAAACCTTATTGGAAGACATTGATCTCTCAACATAGAGACATTGATCAATCGACGTCGTCTAGGATTCAAATTTTTATGCCAATTGGAACAAAATCCAAGGGAGATTTAAAGTGTTTTCTCTCTCAAATCTTCCTCAAATTTCTTGTAAATTTCACCTTAACATCAATCATGCTTCTTGACTATTATGTACATGCCTAAGGTGATTTTGGAGGATCAAATAAAACTATAGAGCGGCTAAAGACTATTTGGATATTGTCAAAACTTTTGATTGAGTTGAAGAGTTAAGGGAGGCTACAAAAATGTGGTTCATATACTCGATACATTGAAGAAGCTCAGATGAGGCTCATATAGACTTTCGTCTTCCTCAAGCTTCATTTCTCATCGATGTAAAAAGCTCTCATTTGTGCAAAAGTGCTTAAGACTTGTTAAGCTCTTATTGATTTTTTTAATTGTTTTAAATTGTGAGAGTATAAGTCTAACGCAAGAGAAACTATGCATACTTGATCTCTTGCTTGAGTTTAGACCGGGTAGAAAGTGTAACCTCCACTACTTCCCAAAACCCACTGTGTGGAAGCTCTTTGATAGAACTTTGTTGAAGTTGTAAAGAAGCAAAAAAATTTTCTTGCTTATAGCTGGTGTTGTTGTTGCACAAAGTGGCTTTGTGCAAGAAGTTGTTGTTGTTGTTGCTTACACTAGTTGTTAGTGTAAGTATTGTTGCTATTGTTCTTATTGATGGCAATAAGAATAGTTGTTGCTGAAAATCCATTTCGGAAACAAAGTGATAGTAGAATGGAATTATTTTAGATTCGAACCACTCTATATCATGTGTATTCATTCATTATCTCTCATCTCTTTCTTTATTGATTCGGAGAGCATTTGAGTTAGAGTGAGCTAAACCGAAAAAATTCTAAAAAATCGACTAACTCTATTCACCCTCTTCTACAGTGATTGTCACTGCCCTTACAAATACTTTGGTGAAAGTTTGCTCTATGCCTGCTTTAGTGAAATATCTGTCAGTTAGTCTTCAGATCTTACAAACAGAAGTTCAATTGAGCCATCCTTGATCTTTTCTTTCATAAAGCGTTGATATACCTCCACATGTTTTGTTTAGTCGTGCTGCACAGGATTTTCTGAGATACTTATTGTTGTTTTATTATCACATCTTAGTTGAATTCGTAAGATTTGGTGGGAAGGCGATTTTGGTAATTTAATTTGTTTAGTAACAAAATTTCTATCACGCCTTTGGCGATTCCCCATAATTCTGCTTTGATGCTGAAAAGTGTCACTACCTTTTGTTTCATAGTTTTCCATTTCACTACCTTTCCTCTGAACAATGTGAAGTACACTTATGTGGATCTTCGATCATTTGGATTACTAGACCAATCTGCACCATTATAAGGTTCAATAATGAGGTGACCATTACTTTTGAACGTAATTGTGTGTCTTGTTGTACCTTTCAGTATCGTAATATTATTATAAGTGCTTCTATATGTTCCACCTATAGATATTGTATGAAGTGACTTACAACTCCAACTGCATAAAATATATCTGATTGTGCATGTGGCAAGTAGATTGTTTTTTTAATTAGTCGTTGATACCTTTCTTCTTATGCTAAGTCAGCACTTTCCACAATTTGAAGCATGTGATTAACTTGTATCGAAGTATCAGTTGGTTTACGATCAACCATTCATGTTTTTACAAGTAAATCCAAAACGTACTTCCGTTAATCTATAAAGATTCCTTTGATGGATCATAGATTATCAAATCCCAAGAAGTACTTTAGCCCCTCTAAGTCCATCATTGCAAATTCTGTGAACGAATTCTTTTTCAACTATCTAATTTCCTAGGTATCGCTTTCTGTTATGATCATGCCATCTGCATAAATGATTAAGCAAATAATTAGACTACCCCTTTTTAGAAATAGAGTGTTATCGGAATTACTCTGCTTGTATCCATATCATTTCATTGCTATAAGAATACCCCCAATCATTTCCGTAGAGATTGCCTGAGACCATACAGTCGCTTCTGGAGTTGACGCACCTTGTCTTTCTTGAGCCATCAGAGAAACCTGATGGAGCTTCCATATAACTTCCTCTTTTAAGTCTTTATAAAGAAATGTATTATTTTACATTTAACTGGTAAAGTGGCCAATCCTTGTTTACTGCAATTGAGAATAAAACTCAAATTGTATCTATCTTTGCCACTGGAGAGAAATTCTCAGGATAGTCAATTTCATAAGTCTGTGTGTATCTTTTTGCCACTATTCGAACCTTGTACAGTTTGATGGCTCAATAAGCCTTACATTTGACAGTTAGACCCATTTGCATACAACCATTTTTTTTTGCTGGAAGTCAGCACTTCTTCCAAGTACCTTTTTTCTAGAACATTCATTTCTACATTCATGGCCCATCGCCATTTGTACTTCTGTTTGGCCTCTTGAGCATTACTTATGATTTTCCTGGTCGTACAGAGTTAGAGTAAATGCTTTTGTCGCCTTGGACATGCTTCCTCTTACTAGGTTGCTCGCTGTATACATGCTAGCTCGAAAGGCATATTCATGTGAGTATGGCACCGATGAAACACATTGTTTAGTCCTACAAGGCAAAATATGACTACTTTTTTGGCCATTTTCAGATTATTATCAAAAATATCGTCATTAGTTAAAGGGGAGGAAGTATCTGAACCGAGTATTGTTTCACTTGCCTTTTACCGGACATTATCCAAGGGTTGATTAGTGGTGGGTATGAGTTCATTATTCTCCTGCTATGTTGACGGGTGGCCCTGTGCAGATAGTGTTTGGAAGGATTGAGTTACTCAACCAAATGAGTGAGTCATTTGTAATCTCCCCCTAAAAAGGTTTGTTGAGATAGTAAAAATATGTGTCAAGAAGCTCGCAATCTATGATGACATAGATGCAATAGTTAACTAGGTTGTAATAGCGCTACCCTTTCAGATGAACTGCATATCCCACTAATTCGCCTTTAATAGCACGAGGGTGGAGTTTAGATATTTCAAAGTTGAGAACAAGGACAAATATAGAGAAACTAAAATTTTGTGCTGGGAGAGTTAATATATGTGTTTGGGTTTCTAGGTTTTGAAGAGAAGTTTTATGGACGAAGATTTTTGTGGGTAAACGATTAAGCGGACAAGCTGACATGGCAATCGCTTCTGGCAAGAAGTATTTTGAAATACCAGATCTAAGAATTATGGCTCTTGTCATATAGAGGATAATGTGCTTTTTTCTTTCTACAATGCCATTTTGTTGGGGTGTATTTGGACATGACATTTATTGAATAAGGCCGTTTTCACAGAAAAGGTTTTCGTTTCATGGTTCATATACTCTCTGCCATTATCAGATGAAATGATATCAACTTTTTGGTTGAATTGGTGTGAATCATTTAGAAAAAATCAAAAAATTTTGCATATACTTCATATTCATGCGTGATGAAGTATATCCAAGGCATACAAGAAAAGTCGCCAACAAATATCACAAAGTACTGGAAACCAGTAAGAGTAGGATGAGAGGCAGAACCTCGCTCATATGATTGTATTAAGAAAAATAGAGACCAAACTTGAATATTAATTAATCTAAAAGAAGTACGATGACTTTTCATCAAAACACAAGTTTCACAAGGCAAGTGAGTATCATTACTTGTGCAGAAAGCTAGAAAAAATGACGAAGTGAACCGAGAGATGGATATCCAACAATGATACCACAACCAGATTTGTTGATTTGATGTCCCATGAGAAGTAGGACAGTCCCATGATGGACAACTTCATCAGTGTAACAGAAGCCCACATTTATTACCACACCCAATGATTTTCTTGGTATAAATGATCTCCAAAGGACAAAAGTGAGGGTACATCAGTACAATGCAATTTAATTTTTATGTAACATGGATTACAGACATGAGTTTGGAAGAGATTGATTGGACACAAAGGTGAATATACAATTTTAATTTAAGGAAAATAGTAATAGATTTCACTTCTTTGACTATAGCTAGACCACCATTGGCAGTTCGAATATCAGTTCTAGATGATTATACTGGTTAAATAATATTTGCTATGTCTTAGGTTATGGTATTGGTGACTCCGCATTCAGAGATCAATTCATTAGATTTGGCTGGGTGTTTTGTGGGTATGAAGTTGGTTCGATGGACTTTGGGTGTGTTGAGAAAAAGGGTTTGAATGATTTACAAATACATGATTTAAATAATACGTGCTTACGAAATGCATGAATAGATTATTACTTAACACGTTTATGTGATAAACATGCTTTATATGCTTATATATTGTTGCCGTGTCAATAAGCCATGAAGCGTTAAAGCTTACACAATATGACAAACATTTGTTGTCTTTGTACTATTTTCAGGTGCCATAATTAATGAAGTAAACTAGTTCATTAAGTGAAGTGATTAAGTTAATGAATTAACTAGTTTATTAAATGAGGACATATTTGGAGAGAGCTATATAGCAACAAATTGGAAATGGAAAGTCTCTTCATCCCCTTTAATTCACACTCCATTTTCTACTCAGCTATTGGAGATGAATATACTCCTCATTTTATTTATATTATGTGTGACATAATATATATTACATGTGTAAGAAGTTTGAAATTAATTGGAGAAAAATCGCGTAATCGACGAAAGTCAAAAATTTGGTTTTCTACGAACATACACACATGGAACATTTTTGGTATAGATGTAACATGTATCTAGACACTTTTTACACATTCAAGACATGTTAAAGTGATGTAGAAAATTCAAAATAGGGCTGATTATTATTTACCATATATGTGTAAATATTGTGCATTATTTGACAAAGCTTGCCAAAATAAAATTTCAGCACATGTGCAGGAACTTTCCCAAGCCTTTTACATCCATGTTGGAGCCAAGGTGGAGCTTATTTGACACTTCAATTGGTGGAAGATATGCCACACAAGATTGGTGACATTGAAAAGGGCACCACATAAGGAAAGAATTCAAAAGAGACACATGCTGAAAATTTCACCACATGTCTACTAAGTGGTTGATTTTTTTCCCTTAATGGTCTTCATTCGTCTTCCAAAATTGAAGGGGATTAATGTGTGATTGTATGGTAATTATTTGACTAGAATTTGAGCACATGTTTTAAATTTTTTTTTGGAATTTACAGCTCATTTAAAGGGTGCCAAGGTGGACCAATCAACAAGTGACAACTAGGCAAGGACAAGTCATCCTTCCAATCATATTGCACCAAATAAGCACGATTGTGTCATCCCTTACACAATTCAATCTTTCAAGGAGATTAAAGGCAATTCTCAAGGAAGGAAGTAAGCCCTATGGGGCGGGCAAAGGGTGATAAAAAGGGAAGATGGTGCAAGACAAGGCCAAGCAACAATGCATATTCTCACAAGTGCAAAAAGCTAGACTACTCTCTTCTTCTTCTTAGTCTCACGCCTGTCATTCATATATTCCAAATATTATATGGGCTTTGGATATACCACATATGCACGTTCACTGCTTGTAAATGATTGATCAAGATGTGATCAAACCTTTATTCGATCGGTGGTGGTGTTCGTGATTGATTTGCTTGATTGCTCTGATCGTAAAAGGGTGGAGTTAGTGTTTAACTCCAGTTGTGGTACGGTGTTTGTTGTGTTTAGTGATAACCGAGGAAGTTGTCCTCGAAGAATGGAGTAGGTTGTTTTAACCGAACCAGTATAAAAACTTGATGTTCTTACTTTTCAGTATTTTACTTTCAGTTTGCAGTTTTCTGCATCGATTTCATTGAAACGGTAAAAATAGTAAAAGAAATTTTAGAAACATAGCTACATGTCCTAGTTTTTATTTGGCACAAGTTTAACCTCATTTGGATAAGTATAAGTCAAGCAAACGTTAATAGTTCTAAGACTAGTGCAATCTGATTTTCAGATTTGCAAAGGTTGAGAACATCAATGTAGTTAATATACTTCCCAAAAGAATTTTCAAAAACTGTTTCAAACCATTAAAATAAACATCTTGAGGGTCTCATCATAAAATTTTCAGACCATTTAGAGCTACCAATTAATAGGAATAAATCTTTCAATTCAGAGTACAGTTTCTGGCAGATTTGCGCAATCTGACCAAAAACGTATTTTCAAGGGGTTAGGCTCGGATTTTTAATCTGAAATTTTCGTGAGTCACTCATACATCTGAGAGTACATCCTCACCAAATTGCATAATTTTTGGAGGTCTACAACTAGGTCATTTAAATAATTCAAATCAAGATCTGCAAACAGAAACAGTTTTCAAAAGTGAGTAATTTGGGCCAAAAACTTTTAAAAACCAAATTTTCTGCACTCACTATTCAACTCCCCCTTCTAGTGGTGCTATATAGGTCCTACCGAGTGAATGTGCAATATCTAGAACTTATAGTGGCATTATTGTAAAGTCTAAGAACTTTTAAGTTAAATGTGCAAATTCTAAAAAATTAGGAGATAAAAGTAAAAATTCTAGAAATTGCCGTGATAAATTTACAAACTTAAAAACATAAGGGATAAAATTTGGAGGATCGGGATTTAAAACCCAATTGCAATACCTCCGTCTGTATTTTTTGTGCTCCTTTCTTCCTCCCTCATTTCGGTGCCTCTAAGCTGAAATGCTCATTTGCTCCGACATTGCTATTTTCTCTAATTGTATGGTGGTGGGGGTGTAAGCAATCTGAGTGGCTTGACTGGTTCGGCTTGTTCGGATCGAGGTTGGTTCTAGCTCAGCTCGAGGAGGGGATACCGAAACCGAGCCTGAACTACATTCAGTGTTCGATTATTTTTCGAACTAGCTCGAGTTTTGCTCGTGAACAACTCGGCTCGGTCAACTATATTTACAAAAATACCCCTGCCTAAACACTACCTTTTTCCTTCCTTTCCCCCTTTACCGGCCCAGTCGTTCTGTAGCTCCTCCTCCACTCCTCCTCAAGAGACCTCAACCTCAGCCTCCTCTCCTCCTCACAAAAGTCATATTCCTTCTCCAAACTCTAGACTCCAGTCCTCCACGCTCTCCCTCAAGTCAGCCACAGCGATTTGCGTCTGCCACCGGAAGAATATCCACCACCACCGACTGCAACTGCACCACCAAGGTTTGCTTTTGTTTGAATTTCATGCTGTTCTTGTTGTTTTGAAGCAATCAAAGACAAGTTGAACTAGAAATTGTTTGAATTGGCCTTTTCTACTGTACCCAGAGTCCCAGACCCAGTACCCGTTTCTGATCTGGTTTCCTTTGTTACAAGAAGGAAAGAGGGTTTAGTAGCTTTGTTTGAGAAATACTAACGTAGATCGATGTGATCGATCTATGTTAGGCAGAATGAAAGAACAAAACTTTCTGTCCAACTTCGATCAATCACATCGATCAATCGATCGAAGTGACATCGATCGATCAATGTTGGACATAAAGTTTTGGACTTCAAATTGCATATTGTTGAATGTTGACAATCTTTTCCAACAGTTTTTACAGATTATATAATAATGTCATCATATTCA
The DNA here is from genome assembly GCA_036186865.1 of Eustoma russellianum. NCBI lineage: Eukaryota > Viridiplantae > Streptophyta > Magnoliopsida > Gentianales > Gentianaceae > Eustoma > Eustoma russellianum. The sequence continues at coordinate 13,461,231 of AP025040.1, read as the reverse complement.
CATGAAGCCCAAAGTGTTGATAGTATTGAAAGAAAAATTGACAACACTGATGTGATATCGGAAGAAGAAGTAAACAACCCCTAAAGGAGGGGTGAAGAAGCTGTTGATGTTGAGTGTGAGGAAGGATTTCAAAAGAAGAAAAGAAAGAAAACCTCTAAAGTGTGGGAGCACATGACAGATGTAGTGGTTAATGGCATCGATATGGTGCAATACAAGCATTGCAAGAGAAACCTTAGGAAGAATAAGGACGGGACTACTACACAATTTAGTCGGCATTTGAATAGGTGTCTCGGTGTTGGAAAGAAGGATGCGGGTGATTCCGGAAGTACGCAACAGATTTTGCAATTTAAAGATGGAGGGAAGAATCAGGAGAATGATATCAGCAATTTCAAGTACGATCATGCTAAGGTACGAGAGGCTGTAGCTCGTATGATTCTTATGCATGAGTATCCATTCAACTTAGTTGAGCATGTGGGGTTCAACGATGTCATGAAGATTGCTTGTCCATGGTACATAAAGATTAGTAGGAACTCGGCATGGGAAGATTGTTTTACGATTTACAATATGGAGAAGAAGAAGATGATAGATACATTAAAACAGATTGGTATAATTGGCATCACCATTGAACTGTGGAAGTCATGTCAGAAGACACATTACATGATGGTGACGGCACATTTTATTGATTCTGATTGGAAGTTGCAAAAAAGGTGTTGAACTTTTGCAATGTGCCACCGCCGCACACTAGAGAGTTGATTGCTGAATCTTCGGCCAAGTGCTTAAGTGATTGGGATCTTAATGACAAGCTTTCTAGCGTTATAGTGTATAATGCTTCCTATAATGACAAATGCATAAGAAATTTGAAAAGAGATTTCATGTTGCGGAAAGGCCCTTCCCATTAGTGGTAAATTGTTCCATGTGCGTTGTTGTGCGCACATACTCAATTTGTTGGTCAAAGATGGATTGGAGGAGATCAAGGACATAATTGACACAGTTGGAGATGCTGTGAAATATTTGAATGCATCAGAGTCTCGTCTTCGAGGTTTTGGCAACATTGTGAAGCAATACAATGTTGCTAATAAAAAACTTATTTTAGATTGTCCCACCCGATGGAACAGCACTTACATGATGTTGGATGCTGCTTTGCCGGTTAAAGTTGCCTTTGGGAGATATGATGGTGTTTATAAAGGGTTTGAGAAGTTTGCACCATCTATGTGTGAGTGGGATAAATTTGGTGACGTCTATGAATTTCTGAAGCTCTTCTATTCCATAACCAATACTATTTCTACTGTTACATATCCTACCTCGAATATGTTTCTTATAGAATTGGCTCGGATTAAAAGGTTGTTGGATTTGAAGAAGCATGATGGCTCTGATAGTATCAAGGAAATGGCTAATGTGATGTTAATGAAGTTTGATAAATACTGGGGGAATGCAATGTGTTGCTTTCTTTGGCTGCTCTTCTTGATCCTAGGTTGAAGAAGGATATTGTCACATATTGTTTCAAAATTATTTTTAGGGAAATTCATATCAAAAGCATGTGGATGAAATGGTTGCTGTGCTGAAGAACGAGTTTGAAGAATAGAGGGTTACAGATGCAAGTATAAGTGCGGAAATACTTTCGTCGTCAGAAAGAGGTTTGAGTGTTGCTTCATCCAGCAGCGTAGGTAAATCCAGAATGTGTTGGAAAGGGCTTGGGGAGATCGATGATCTAAGCGACGATGAATCATATGGTACCATTTCAGAGGTGGACATCTATATGAATGAGAAGAGATTAAAAGGCGAACAAGAATTGGATGTGTTGTTGTGGTGGAGAATGAACATTGGTCGACCTAGTATTCTTTCAAAGGTTGCTCGCGATCTTCTGTCTATTCCGGTTAGTACTGTTGCATCAGAGTGTACCTTCAACGCTGGTGGACGCATCATAGATGATTACCGATCCAGTCTATCAGTGGAGACGGTGGAGATGCTCTTATGTGCCGGCGATTGGGTATGACAATCGAGGAATGCAAAGAAGGTAAATTATACTATTATTTGTATTTTTGTTTACTTATTATGTTATATTATCGGATTGAGAATTAATATGTAAATGCAATGTAAGCACTTTCTTCCTTTGCTTGTATGCTTTATTGTTTCAGATTTTTTCAGGTAAAATTAGAATCATTTGATGTATGGTTGATTGTGGATTGGAAAATTGCCGTGTTTATATTTTTTAATGTGGAATTTGTAGACTTGATGTGTGTATTTCTGATTGGAAAGTTCAAAGTTGTAGTAAATAATTTGTTTGATTGGGAATTTTGTATTTGCTAATTGATGGAAAGTGGAAAGCCTGTGAATGGATTGAATGTTATATGGAATTTTGAATGCAGCAAAACTTCAGCATTGAGCAACATGCTGCTGCCAGCTTTTTTTAAGTTACCAAGCTAACGAGCCGAGACCGAGCTGCTCATGAACTATCACGAGCCGAGTACGATCGTGTACGTTCTGTTCGTTTAGCTCATCGAACAGGCTCGGCTCGGTCGACTATATAACCGAACCGAGTTCAAACTTCGCAGAACTCGGCTAGCTCTGTTAGTTTACAGGCCTATCTGGTGGGCATGGTCACTGCTGCTACCCATGTCGCTGCCGCTTTTGGCGTTCTCCGAGATGCCGGTAGTGGCGCGCTTCAAGGGTTGGAGTTGTTGGTATTTTGGTCGAGAAAGATAAGTGGGACTGTGCTGATTTTATTTTAAGTCCCTTTTTTTTTTCTCGTTTCTGTATTTCCTCCTCCTATCAACTATATACATGGCGGAAATTGATCAAACTTATCCATTTTGGAAAATGCTTTTGAAATATTTTTTTTGTAAGACTGTCGATGTCAATAGTCTTCTATGTCAAATTGTTTGTTTGGGATTGTGATGAACTTTTTTGAGTCTACTAGTTTTCCTTCTGGTTTTTCTCTTTTTGTGGCCGTACTGTATTAAATTGATTGAGATTGTGACTGTTGATGGTTTATGTGATTGTTTGTGGTTACTGTTGCTGTTTGAGTTGAATAATGACTTGTTTTTTATTTTCTTTTCTGCATTGTGTTGGGAAAGCTTGTTTGTCGGTGGTTGGGTTTGCCAGCAGTTGTTCTGTAGGTGGATTTGTATTTATTTTGGCTGGTTGAATTCATGCGATGATGAGACGATTTTTGAGTCTTATGGATGAAAAACACTACCTTGGCATCATGTGAGAAGAAATTTTGGTTGAAGAAATTGTATTCTTTCATTCACAAAATGCATATACATGGTGCCCTATATATGGTATATTGTTTGACTAAATATGGTAGAAATTACACAATTGTTTACGTTAATAATATACAGATTTTACTCTGATTGCTGCTTTAATTAAAGCTGGTATTTTTTTTGATTGATGGTTTGATCTTCTATCATATCATCAGACTGCAAACTTCGCAACACACGTGGCAAGTATATTGAAAGGAAACAAGTTATGCTATAAAGTTGAATACTGACCTTTCTTGGTGATGTCTGCAGCATTACTCACATTAGAATACAAGATCCAACATCTCCTGGACACCAGCAGTTTCCATCTGTAGGGCACAGCCACTCAGTATCCTCACCACATGGTAGCCCAACACAAGTGCTTAATTTTATCAGTTTGCTGGAAGGGAGAGCTTCATCCATGAAATTTCTGCGTATCTTTTGCATGGATGTCGGTTTCATGATTTTTTCTGCTGTTGCTGCGTTCATTACGTATAAATGATTGAGGAAGTAATCAGAGGAGAAATTAAAAGCTGAAAAAATATCGATAATGCACGCCTAATAGCTTTGAGTGAGTAGATTGCTAACCTGAATTAAGGAGGAAAAGAAAGAGAAGAAAATAAATATATTTTCTCATATCCTCGAAACTGCTTATGGTAATGCTTTTGCGTGATACTTGAAAATTATTCTTAATTATAGTGAGTTTCTTTCATCATGAATCAGCGGAATGGGCATCTTTCCCCCACTTTTTAAGAATTTGATAGGCTAGCAATAAACAAATATAGATGGAATGACTTCACACTCTATAACTTTTCGTGTGCTGATAATCATCGTCATACACGTCACCATATGGCAGAATATAATTTGTTTTGCTAAGTCCAACTTTGAGCTGGAAAGATATACCCCAAAGAATATAATTTGTTTTACTAAGTCCAACTTTGTCCTAGAAAGAATTCTCGATTGTACCACAAACAATATAATTTGTTTTACTAAATCAAACTTTCACGTGGGAAGAATTCTCCACTATACGCCAAAGAAATGAAACGCATAAACAGCGTATAGAAGGCAGCGATTAGAAATCGTCTTAAGTGACGCTGATTTTTTTTGTAGTACATGAAAAGAAAGAAGTTTTTGCCCCTCGAAGAGAATTATTTTATTTACTAAAGATGCCGGACAGTTTTAAAATACTAATATGTGGAAACGAAGTGTTTCGTTTGCAAAGTTTTTGTTTTGTTGTTTTGAGTAAGCTTCCACAGAATCAAGAATCTGCGTCATTCACTTCAACATACGGCATCAAAAATTGTTCATAGGAGTAATTTGTTGTATTCGATCATATTTTCTAGCATACACAGTTTTTCCAAGGGAAGCAACAAGAGAATTATTTAATCCGACATGTTCCCCATCCAAACTGTTTTTTTTTTTTTTTTTTGGTTTTCTAAAGATATATGTTGTGGACATCCGTGATTAAACTCTTTTAATACGTAAAGTCACCTAATTACGAAATGTTCTTCCATTTCTATAGACGGAGCCAAACTTCTGACCTCATTGACTTTATAGTTAAAATATGAGATGAAAGAAACTCGTTGATCTAATGAAACTAATCATAAATCAGATTGGTTTACTACTGAAACCAGTTAAATGTTGGATATCCCTTCTAGTTGGAGAGTCTCAATGGCCTAATGGAACTGAAGCCAATGACTAATTAAATTATTGGGAGACTCTAAGACATGTTGGTGACCTAGAATGATGGAAGCGTCATTGGTATCATAAACATATTGAAGGCTTAGAGAAATATAAGATTCTAGGATGGCCTTGCATTAAAAAGGACATAAAAAGAAGAATAAATAGGTGTGGTGAGACACACACAAAAGGCAGCTAAATAAAAGGCAAAAAGAAAAAAAAATGAGAAAAAAAAAGAAAGAGACACACGAAAAAGTGCAAGAGAGAATAGGAAGGAAAGAGAAACTCGTAGGTGTTAGGTAACCTTGCCATCTAAAAATTGTATTTCTTGAGTGTCCATCGTTGGATCGTCACTAAATTTTGACAGATTGTTTTCAACATGCGGAGATACGTTTTGAACGGTGAAGATGTGTTTTAGAGACATCTAGGTCAGTCTGAGAAGTACATTTCCGAGAGAGTTTTTCATGTCAGAAAATTTCAACTTTATATTTTTTCTCTTTTGTATCTTGTTGTGTTCCAATATTAGTTGTTTAATCCTGAAGATGATGTATTCCTCTAGTTGTGCCGAGAGAGAAATTGTTATACCCATTATTGATTATAGTGGAGATTCTTTAAGTGGTCTATGTTGGGTTTAATTTGGTCACATGCGTAGTGCACGACACATGTGACATAAAGGTTACATATTAAATTTATGTGGACTCATGTATGTGTATATTATATATTATTAACATGTCACATAATATTATATTATGTTCGTATCCGTGCGTTAAGTGATCGCTATGGTATATTAAGTGGATACGCATTGTAATCTGAATGGACCCCTAAATACGTAGACAGTTGTACGGTTACAGTGGTTGATGGTAGAAGTCGGAACCGTATAATTAATGGCATTTGGTCCCTAAGGGACAAAAACCCACATGTATTTTTCTAGAAGTGTTTTAAGTAAGCTATTTAATATATAATTCACTATATATTAAAAATAGGATATTATCCTATTGTAAATTCATTGTATTTGAAAAGGTGAAAGATACATTGTAATGTATTTGGACAAGTGTAAAGATACATTGTGATGTATTTGGACAAGTGTAATTTACAATGTATCTCACTTTCTTCCTACTATATATATAAGCAAATATTGTTTCTATGAAGAGGTGGAAAAAGGTAATAGAAGCCATATTGCATTTGCTTCGTCCTTTATATATATATATATATATAAAGAAAACACTTATGTGAGGAAGACACGCTACTTAACCTTTCTATTGGGTAAAGTAGCAGTGGTGATTGAGACTATATCAGGGAAATCAACTGCCGGTGGGTTCGTGCATTCCTTGGAAGAACAATTGTCGTACGTGTCATAATCAGAACAGTGTTAACCAATGGAGCAAGGTACACTTCTGCATTTATTTACTTTGCTTTTGTGTTCTCTTAAGCGATCCGCGGGTAACGGATTTACTATGTGAATCTAACAGTCTACGGGTCTCGTTATTTTTTACTCATACATTGGGAGATTTCTCTATGCTAAAAATTATTGGAGTTTTTCATTGTAATAGGAACACTTAGGAGTGCAGTTGATAGAATGAAGGAGAAGCTCTCCAAGAAGTTTTGAATCCCCAAATGCATGAACATCACATCATTCATTGAGTTCTCAGGTTGATTGATGAGGTTGTATTTATCTATATGTGGTATGCCTTTACATGTAAGAACAATTATTTCTTTGGCTCTAAGGGCAAAATTCTAAAAAAGGAATTACTATCGATCATAGCAGTTGCTTCATAACCAATAAGAGATAGACAAGTAGGGATAGGCCTCGTGTTTTGAGGACACTCAATTCTGTTGACACGTTGTTTGTTATATACAAAGTTATTGCTATCTTAATTTCAAGCTTTCTATTTGTGTTTATTAAATTCCTTCATTAGTACACTTGTATAGTATTACACCATATTTTCATTATTGCGTCATCTATGTACGTACATATAGAGCCGAAAGCCTTACTGGAAGCAAACTCTCTATCTCTCAGGATGAAAGTATTGTTTGTCTGTCTCTCACTCTCCCCAGACCTAGCGATAGCTTTTGCTGTTGATCGACACAATTTAACGCAATTTTCATTATGTTTCGTTATGAAACAACCTTTGTATGTTTATAATATATGTGTTTGATTGTGTACATTCGATTCTCTTATATGATAGGAGCCTTTAAGGCAGTGGGACAATGTTGTTGTATTCCTACTTGCGACCTGAAGTATAAGTAATCCCGTTATTGAAAAACATAATTTCCATAATAACTTTGTGGGAGGAGAATACAAAACCAAAATCTTCTGTGCCAACTTGAGCTTATATCAATAAAACATTACATACAATATATGATTATTGGTGCCTTTTGAAAGGGACTGATTTTGTCCTGATAGACTACTGAAGAAAAAAATTAAAATTTTTACTCAAATGGAATAAACAACTTCTACTAATCCACAAGAAAAAAAAAACATCATAAAATATGTATCTTTGTGAAGATAACTATAATTAGGTTTCACAAAGAATAAGTTGGAATCTCCATGCTGAGTGTCTTCATGAAATATTTTGAAGAACATTAAGGATGTTAAACAAATTTAACTCACTTGAGCCGGCGCTTCATCTAGCTGGACCAGTAACTGAGGGATTGGCTCTATTAGACTACTGGTTCAATTAATATCTAATTTATTGGTTTTAAATTTTGACGTGTTTCTAGCTTTTTATTTTGTTCTTTTTGTTCCTGGTATTTTCATGTTTCACTTATTCTGCTTCGGGACCTTTAATTTGCACAAACTATCTTTTCATTCTATCTGTTGTTGAGTTTATTTGCTCTTGTTTGCGATTGTTGGATATATTTGAAGAAAATCGCGACACTGTGACCATTGTTTTTTTAGAATTCTTATTTTTTTTCCTTTTCATTTCCTTGTTATAATCAGTAAATATCCAATAATGAAAAGAATGTCAGGCTGAATTTTAGTGGCCCAGATAAAAACTCAACGAGCAAAAATGTTGTTTACGTGAAGGTATTCAAAATTAAATCATTTGTTAATAATTCTCTCTTGTTCGCCACTAGTTAGTCTTCCTATTGCATATAAACATATACAGAAATATATATATATATATATATATATATATATATATATATATATATATATATATATATATATATATATATATATATATATATATGCGCCCGCACGCACGTACATATGTATGTATGTATGTACAAAAGATAGTTAATGAAGTACGAAAAGAAAACAAATTATTTGAGCCGGTCAATGATCAATACTGTAGCCAGTTGCTTTATCACTATCATATTCTTTGCCCTTTTAAAATAATATAATATTGTTAGCAAAAGGTTGAACCCAAAGACAAAGAGTGCTCACTATCTCAGTCCCAAGGAGCTGCGGGAAGGAGGTAAATCTGAAGTAACAACACACGCTCTTATACCAATTGAAGTAAACAACGGATTCAAGAACACAACGCGTAAAAAGCACAACACACTTTTATTAATGTTCGGAAAATAACTCAAAACCGAACTACTACTCGCCGCCGCTACAACGGTTCGGCCGACTCCTTTAAATAGACTCAACTAGCCTAGACAAAACCTTAACCTAATAGGAAAACCAATAACACCTAAAAGGAAATATACCAAAATAAAACTCCTACAAACTAGGAGACTTTCTAAACCTTATCACATAAGGAAATTAACCAACATTCTCCCCCTTAATTTCCGAATGTACCCTCGGAACTTCTTCGATGCCACTTCAAACTTCGCATCTCCTTGAACCTTACGCGCGCCAACGGTTTAGTGAGGACGTCCGCCTTTTGCTTGTCACCACGAACGTGCTTCTGCAATACCTTTGACATTTTCAGCATTTCTTCAGCCTCATCAGTCCGCCCTTGCTGCCTTAGTGTACGAGTCTTCCTTTTATACTTGAGCATGAATATCTTGTCCTCGACTATCTTCTGCTTCTTAGCCCTATCCGTATTTTGCTTCGGAGGCTTCTTTTCTTTTGTCTCTGATGTGTCAGCCTTGGCTGTTCTGCCAATGTCTGAGTGCTGGCGTTTCGGGCTCGGCCTGGGCAGAACTGGCACCTCTGCGCTTATGCTCGGCTGCGGCTGCGGCTGAAGCTGAGGCTGACCAATGTGAACCATCCTGGTACCTTCATCATCCATCTTAGCTTGAAGACACATCTGGACACCCGGCTTTATACAGATCTTGTACAGCCGATTCGGACTCTTTTGTACTTTCATCAACAAGCGGCCGCTCATATCATACATCATCAAGTGCTCACCCTTCAAGCTCACCTCACAACCACCCTCTATGGCTTGTCCAAGGCTGAGTATGTTGCTCCTTAACTCTGGTATATAATAGACCTCGGTAAGCAGCCTTTGTTCCCCTGTCTTGCCTTGAAGAAGTACCGTTCCTTTGCCTTTAATTTCAACGCAAGATCCATCTCCAAATCTTACTTTGCCTTTCACATTTTCATTCAACTTGGAGAAGTAAGATTTATTTCCCGACATATGATTGCTCGCACCATTATCCAGATACCATATATGATCTTCCATAGGCTCAGAAGTCAATTTACTCGGCATCAGGCTCCTTTCATTCAAGCACACTTCTTGATGTACGTAACCAACACCTTCGTGGACAAACACCGTTTCATCTACATCATGCTCATCAGCGATAAATGCCTCATCCGTTTTCGTTTTTCTCTTGGGACACTTCCTTGCAATGTGTCCGGGCTTGTCGCAACGAAAACATATTAACATCTCGGGACAGTTGCTTGCAAAGTGTCCGGGATTGTCGCAATGAAAACATATTAACTTCGAGCGATCCTTCCTCGTCTCTCTCCCTCGGCCTCGATCTTTTCCACGTGAGTCACGGCCTCTACCCGTCTGATCCGAAAATCCCTTATTTTGTTGATCGGAAGAAGATGAATATAACAAAATACTGTCTGACGTAGCATTGAAACTTTCTTCGTTAATTCGTTCTTCGTACGCTTTCAAGCGACCAACCACATCTTCGAAATCGATCTTGTTCAAATCCAACACTTGTTCTAGTGACGCAACAATATGTATGTACTTCGATCTCGGCAAACCATTAAGGAATTTCTTGACCATCTTGGAGTCATCTAGGGGCTGCCCAAGGGAGGCCGACTTTGCCGAAATTTCGGACAACTTTCCGGCATACACATCGATAGAATCGGTTTCTGCCATCTTGAGTCTATCGAATTCGGCAGCTAGGGTTTGGAGCCTCGCCTCTTTGACCCTCTCGGCACCCAAATATCTCGTCTTTATGGATTCCCAAATTCCTTTCGATGTTTCTTGATGGCTGACTTGTAAGATCAAATTCTCGGGGATCGCTTGAAACAAGAGGGCAATTGCTATATCATTCTTTTCAGCATCATCCGAACCCGGATCAATCGTATCCCAAACTTCGTGAACCCTAAGAACAACCTTCATGCGCATAGCCCACACGGCATAATTGGTTGGAGATAACATCGGACATTGAACGGTTGCAGAACTTACCTCCCTTCCACGCGTTTCACTCGCGGTGCTCACGGGCCTTGCGCTACTTTTGTCGACTTCACTCATTGTGGTTGGATCCTTCCAAAAACTCGTTGATCACAACCCCTATTTGGTCCTTTTTGGCCAGGTTCCTTTCGGCCTAGGGCAAAAGAAACTTTTACCCCTTTTAATTTCGAATTGCAAACTGCCAAGTCCCTTTTCGGCCTTGCAGTATTTGTGATTCTAAAATAGCCAACCCCTTTCGGCCATGGAGAAAAATTTGTTCCAGCCGAATCCTTTCGGCTTATGGCGGCGGCCTCCTTTTTCGCTCCTTTTTTTTTCAATTACTCGTTGAACAAAATTCGGTCCTTGTTGATACGAAGAATACGGCAGCCTCCTCACGGGATCAACCCTAACACGGCAACTCTACCACGGTGGCTCCTCCCTCTTCAAACAACCTTGGCTCTGATATGAAGAACACGGCAGCCTCCTCCCGGGATCAACCTTCACACGGTGGCTCCTCCCTCCTCGAACAACCTGGCTCTGATACCAATTGAAGTAAACAACGGATTCAAGAACACAACGCGTAAAAAGCACAACACACTTTTATTAATGTTCGGAAAATAACTCAAAATCGAACTACTACTCGCCGCCGCTACAACGGTTCGGCCGACTCCTTTAAATAGACTCAACTAGCCTAGACAAAACCTTAACCTAATAGGAAAACCAATAACACCTAAAAGGAAATATACCAAAATAAAACTCCTACAAACTAGGAGACTTCCTAAACCTTATCACATAAGGAAATTTACCAACAAAATCAAGAGTCCAGCGGTCTCCTAGATTGGATGAGATCTTACACAGTTACCCACACAAAATGCCCCCTACAAACCAGACCTTTGGCCTAACAACAGAGGAACACCTAAACACAAAGAGTTTTGTTTGCTTCCTGTTGTCGGAATCCTCATGAGAATATAAGCTGATAAAGGGGTTTTACTGCTCCTCTTGTCAAAAGACAATTAATTACATCAGCTGTATTTTATTTTTTATTATTTGTAGCTTGTGAAATACACTTCTTTTAACTAGTCAAAATATAGGGTTTTTTTTTTTTGGTTTAAGCAAACAACGTCATCCTTTCCCAATGAATAGAATGCCAGGGTGAATTCTGTTGGCCAGGATATGTATGTGTATGTATATATACACACATGTATATATGTATGTGTGTTTGTATATATGTGTATATCTGAATGTATGTATGATTTATGTATTTATATAAATGCATGTATTTATGTATGTATATGTTAGAACGTATCTATGCATACATGTATGTGTTTGTCTATATACAAAAAAAAGTGGAGTTTTGAAAGACGTTAAACATATGAGAGATTCTGTGCATTAATTTAAGTATGAAACATTTAAATACTTGAGACGGTCATTGATCAACACAGTGGACATTTCCTGTGCTTCATCACACCATAAATCACTATCCCTTAGAATTAGTCAATCAGTGTATGCAGGGGTTGGTATTTTCTTGAATAATGTAATATCGAGATCGTAAAAGTTTTAGTACATGAACCTTAATCAATACCCACAGTACCTTTGTCTTTTACCTCAATATTGTTTCCATTCCAAATTTTGACTATGGAAATACATGACCTGTCAAGGTTATGGAAAATGGATTCATCATATGACATGTGATGAGTACAACCGATATCCATTAGCCAAGAATTACTCGGAGTGGTGCTCCCAAAACAATTGACAACAAATAATTGATCATCATTCTCCTCCTGTATATCATGTACTTGAGCATGTTGATAATTTTCTTCTTCCTTGGAGAGGTCATACCTTGGTTCTAAATCTCTCATCGTTTCATCATCAAGGAGTATCGTGGAGAATGTAAATCAGGAACTCATCAGTATCTTAAATTACAGAGGTGATACATAAAGAACTCACACAAGATATCTTCTACGGACTGAATCATATTGTTCTTCCTGCAAACTGAATAATTTTTTTTTTTTTTTTTTTTTTGCAATACGGATGGGAAAGAAATTTACATTTTCTTCCTGCGCTGCTGGTTTCATCATCTTTTATATTTTTGTTCCGTTGTCGCTTTTTACCCTTGCCACGTTGGTTTTGATATTCTTCTTCCGCTCCTTCCGTTTCTTCCTCATGCCGAATGATTCTGCTATAGTCTTGTGCTTCTTGTTGGAGAACAAGCGATAGTTTGTGATAAGAGTTCAAATTACAGATATGAATGGTTACAATCATATCTTAACAAATGGAGGTTAAAATCAAATCTTACCAAATTTTAATATGTATTTTTCAAATTGTTTAGATATGACTTGGTTAGAGGTTATAAATTGAGAATGATGTACCGTGATTGATTCAATGAAAAATAAAACAGTTTTTCATTCCAAACTTTCTACATGGTACTAGAGCAGTCTCTGATCCGTAAGACTCTAGAAACAAAAACACGATGTGTTCGTGTGTCTTCTTCCTGACCCAAATAGATCCAAGGAAAAAAAAGTTTTTTGAACTCAAACACTGATGACCAGTTCATCACAGTTCAATCAGGAACTCATTCTCATCATCATTCCTGAACTTTTTCTCGACCAGTTAGCCACAAAATGACCGAACCTAGCCCCTCAAAAACCCAGCCCGACAAGCTGGTCATCCAGTTAGTAAACTTACTCAAAAAAGTATAAGTCCCACGGTTGCCAACTCCGAGGATCTCCCACTGGGCTTTAAGTTCAATAGCGACAATTACCCATTGTGGTCTACACTAATTAAGAAGGCTATCGGTGGTAGGGGGAGGACTCAGCACCTCACGGAGAATCCTCTTCCACCACCTTCTACAGACTCGATTTATCCATAATGGGAACAAAGTGACCATCTTGTGTTCACCTGGCTAGTACAGAACATTGAACCCTCCTGGTGAATATAATGTATCACAGTATCCGACAGCACTGACGCTCTGGGATAGGTTGGCAACCACCTATGGATCAGGTGGTGATGCACTGCAGGTGTTTGACCTCCACCGAAAGGCCAACACCATTAGACAAGGAGGAGGCTCACTAGAGGATTGGTGGCATCGTCTCCATGGAGTCTGGATGACAATTGATGGAAGGGATCCCAATCCCATGAGGGATCCTACAGATATTGCCCTCATGGGATATTTTTGTATAATAAAAAAATACAAAAACAATGGTTGTTCCAGCTACTGACTGCGATAGATGAGAAGTTTAAAGGAGTGAAACGGGACCTTCTGAAAAGGGATCCTCTTCCAACTGTAGAGATGTCATACGGAGCCATTCGTAGAGAGGAAGCATGGATTGGAATTTTACACGGGCTCCCTTCAGACTCAGAGTCATCATCAAGGAGGACAGGGGCTGAAGGTGCAAGGAAGACCCACTGGAATGTCGGCAACCTGCTCACATACATCAATGCTGGTGACTGATAAAGAAAAAGACAAGGACAAGCTTCGATGCATCTATTGTGGTATGGAAAAACATATCAGAGAAAACTGCTTCCAGCTGGTAAGATATCCAGACTGGTGGGAGGCATAGGGACGCAAAAAGCCATCGGAGCATCCAGGGCCATCAACACCAGGACGAGGAGCTGTTGCAGTCAGCACTGCTAGAACCACCAATCCCACTGGAGGCAACACCAGTAGTTGTAAAAGTGATGTATATAACTACGTACTCAACTAACTATTAAATTAGTCAATCTACACACACATAAACACACACTCACACATGTATATATATGTATATATGTATGTATATATATATATATCTATATATGTATATATGTATGTATGTATATACACATACATACATACATACATATATATATAGAGACACACACACACACATATTTTTTTTTATGAAACATTTATTTGATTTAAATGAAAGCCTCACTTATGGCGGAGGAAAACCATATTACATCAGTTCAGAGTAAGCGAACAAATGAAACAACGAACTAAGTATGACATATCTCCAGTCATATACGATATGCCGCATTAAAACCTTGTTAGGAAAAACCACCCTTGTGGATAAAACCCTAGCGAAGGAAAAAGCGTACATATTTATATGACCATCATCGAAATGTATAGAATGGCAATATGAGTACAAATGTTGATATTCTTCTAGTTGGCGTAGATGTCGGCGAAAGTCGAATGTTGGCTCCCGTAGTTCTGGCGTGTCAGACCAAGGCGTGTGCTTGTTAATGAGCGTGAAGTACTCCAAGGAGGGCAAACCAGCATTTAACGGCGGCAGGTATAAGCCAAGACATGAAATAGCAGGCGCAAAGCAGTAATTATGATACAATGAGAAAAAAATATAAAATGCATGGCAATAGATAAGCAGACATACCGAACCTGCCTGAATCACTTAGGAAACAGGCAGGATGTGTGAAACAATGCCAATCCCAGTGGAAGACATGGACAGCTAGCCAACGCCAATGCCCCCGCGCCACTTGCGTGGCCATGAAGGCATGGTCAAATGCGTGAGATGAGTATACATACATATATATATATATACATATATATATATCTTGTAAAATATATATATATATATATATATATATAGACACTCACATATATGGACAAGAGCATTGCATATATAGAGTAATTCACATTCATTTCCATATGTTTCATCGCTGTTACACCTAGTATCGTAATATTTTGAAATTATACTTTTTATTTGTTTCATATCTGTTTGACTGAAAAAGGTTAATTTAAAAAGAATTTATTTCCTGAGGTCAACGAAAAAAATTTAGAAGACCCAATTAACCCTAACATTCATTTAATTATCATACCAACTAACACTTTACTCAAAAATTTCCAAGTCATCAACGAGTGAATTTCCTTCAAATTGGTGGAGAAGAAGGTTATTCCACATCATCTCCTTCGACAATGGGCGAAAAGAGGGATTTTTTTTTGTAATTTTAGTTGTTATTTTGTTAACCCGACTAACCATGATTTAAATTCCTTTTAAGTTAAACTTCTGTCAAATGAATGTGAAACGTGACATTTTGGCAAACTTCTAGAGAGAAAATGTGTAATTTCAAAAGATAATGATACTTAATGTAACATTGAAGAAAAATATGGATATGAAATGCAAATTACTCTAGATATATAAACACAAACACACACATGCATACATACATACATACATACATATATATATATATATATATATATATATATATATATATATATATATATATATATACAACATATACATACATATACATACTTATATTTATATACACATATATATATAAACATATATCCATATGCATGTAATTACAAATACATACATACATACATATACACACATACACATACATACATAAATACGTATATATACACACACATGCATACATACATACATATATACACATACATATATATATATACACACACATACACACATATATATATATGTATGCATGTATGTATATGTATATAATCATGAAAGAAGACATATCCAACACAAAATCTCTCAAAGAGTACGTGTCAATCTAAACAAGAGAGTAACTTCCATAAGGTTTGGTTGGTCTAGTGACATATACTAAAGTACGGTCGGTTTTATAACCAATGAAAACATGGTCAAATTAAGCAAAGTCGTACTTAAAATGACCATAATTATGTTGGTTATGGAACTCACCCTACTTTAATTAGTCATTGGATAAACCTCACCTTTTGGCAGTTACTATGATAGATTGACAAGCCCATTTTTAGAGGCTTTTTTTTGTCAGATATGTTTTCTTCAATGAATGATTACATGTCAATTCTAAGTTGTTATAAACATGTATGAGTCATTTCATGTCAATTATAAGTAGTTACAAACGGGTCAGGATCTCCTGACCGTCAAGTCCGTGACCCCCTCCACGACCGCCTGCCACGTGGCAGCAGAGGGGTTGTGAGGCTGGATAAGGGTCACCCGCACACAGCCTCACCACCCCACCCCGCTGACACGTGTCAGGCGGTCACGAGGAGGGGGGTCAGGTGATCTCGTTCGGTTACAAACATGTATATTTTACTTTATAAGTGATGAAACTGGATCTTCACTAAGGATAAGAGATGATTCAAAATAAACGTCGTTAGCTCTACTTGACTTGTGTATCCAAAATATTTCCTTGATGACCTACACAGGGAAGCAAAGATCAGAGGTCCGGGTTATGATCCTGGGTTAAACACTCTGACACTCAAGTCAATTTGGGTCATTCTCACTGAGATATTTTGATATTTGAAGAGTTTTAGTTTGTTCTCACTGTGGAGTCTCGAGTTTTTCTGTTTGTGCTCTTGAAGATTAGGAGTTCCGAATCCCTTCCTCTTTGCCCCCTTCCTTGCTTTTATATGTTCCGTTGTTCAATGACTCTGCCAGATGATGAGACTGATGCATAAGCAAGAGGGCTAGTACGTTGTAGGTATGCAGCGTGAGTAGACAGATGCTTTAACAAGTTGTCTAGTCTAGGATGCGTAGATAGTCGGTGATAGCCATTCTTTACACTGTATCTCTGCCAATTGTACTGATGGGCCCAGTCGAACCTCCTTAGAAATCTTGTTATGAGCTAGTCGAATTGTTCAGGGTAAGCCCTTACGTGGCAGATGCCGAGGTGAGACCGAGGTGGACAGTGGGATCTGCCAACTCTATTAAAGACAGTTGTCTGACCTTACCTTCTGGTCGGATTGAAGGCCCAGGATAAGCAACTTATTGACCGAGGCAGCCCATAAAATGGGCCTAGGTTGACCGGTTAAATGGCTGAAGTGTGAGCTACGTGGATCGCTATTAACTAATTGTACAGTCTTGCTTTATCCGAGTAGGTGAATTTGGGTCTCATCATATTACCCCCAGATTAGTATACCGAGCCGAGCAGGAAGGGTGGACTAATCGATTTCAAAACTTAAATGCGTTGTCTAATCAATAAGTGATGTGCCAGCCTCTAATTGGCAAATGAACGCTTTTTATGAGCTACGCAGACTGTGAAGCGTCATTTGACCCCTTTTCATTCGGTGGTTGAGGTTACCAAGGACGAGGGTTACGAGGTGTCGTTCAAGATGAGCTAGGGGCTATAAATGAAGACCGCTGGATAGAAATTCGTTCTTTTCTTCCCCTCATCACGAGTTCTCTTTCTAATTTACATCTTTTCTTCTCCGGCGGTTCTATTTTAATCTCTCATTGGACTCTTTCTCTCCTCGGCAGCCTATCCTTGCCTCTTTTCCCAGCCTCCACTCCTTCTGTAAGTTTTTTTTCTTCATTATGTCTTCTGCGTCTGATTCCCAAAACGTATATGAGGGTGCATCTTACGCTGGCGATGATGGAGGAAATCTTAGTTCTTCATCATCGGAAAGGACGATTTCCACTGACGACCGTCCTTTGGCTAGGCTGCATAAGGCCACCAACGGCCCTGTTGGGCCTAATAAGCTTGCTCAACCCATCAGGACTGTTACCGTAGTTGAATTCTCGCCGGAGCAAGCAGAGACTGCTATTGTTCTGGCGGTTGCCATCCCTTCCGCTATGCCGAGAACGTCGCCTCTGCCGATGGTGATTGTTTACAGAGGCCCCCCATCTGCTATGGTGCAGGGGTCTTTCTGTACTTTGTCCGTGGCCGACCTGACCCAGATTTGTGATACATACAAGATTAACATGGAGCGTTTTAGTCCTCTTCTGCCTCAATCTGTCAGACAGCATATGATCCCCCAATGGATTATGAGGCTGTCTACGAGGAATGCTTCAAGTCTAGATTCAGCCTTCCTGTTCCTCTGTCTTTGGCCCGTATTCTTCAATCCTATAATCTTAGACTCCCACAAATAAAACCCAATAGCTTGAAAACCATTCTTTGCTTTTTTCCTTTTCTTGAGAGTCATTGAAACTCCATTTGACCAGAAAGTGTTCAAGGGTCTATTTTCTTGTAGAACCTCAGATAGCTGGTATTACTTTAGCAAGCAAGATCCTACCAGCGAATTCCATTTTGCCATCAATGTTCCCTTATTTAGCAAAAATTGGAAGGGTAGATTCTTTTTCATTAGAAAACAGGGATTGCCTAAATGGGATATATGGAAGTCTGGGAAGGCGGATAATCTGAAGCCTGGTCCAGAATCTTGTGATGAGGCAACCAGATTGCAGTCTCTGCCTGTGGTCATAGACTGGCAAAAGGTCGATGAAAAAATTATAAAGGCAGCTGACCTGAGTCATTTAGCCTCTGGTACCCACTTTCGGCCTCTTTCCCCAAAAAGCTTGGAAATAGTCAGGGGTAGGTGCCTGTCTTTCTTGTAATTTTTTATGCTGACTCGTTGTTCAGATAGTAAAAACCATTGCTCTTTATGTAGGTTCAATGGCTTCAGGAAGTGGAAGGATCGCAGCCAAATTAGCTGATATAGCGGCCCGTAAGAAACCAGAAAAGTCTCAGCCAAAGACTGTGAGGTATCTCCTGCACTAGCATTGCCCCCCGAGAAGATGTCACCATGGCTGAGCCGATTGCTGAAGCGATGTCGACTGAGGATGCTGTAAATCAACCGATCCTAGTCGTATCCGATTTTGTTGTCCCAGGTATTCCATTTCTTGCCACTTCGCTTTTTTCTGCTTAAAGAATGACTTTTCACCCTTTTTGGTCTAAAGGATAACCTTTTCCTTTAAAATTTCATTGCAGATCTGCCAATGCGGAGACATGGGAGGAGGGAGTCGAGGCATCTCCTTGGGACCCTACTCAGGCTGATTTCGAGCAAGTCTAGACGGCTAAGAACTCTGGCCTAAGAAAAAGGCAAAGGGCAAGGAATCATATGCTCCAGAGGCCGAGATCCCGACTCCTCAGGAAGAACAGTCGACGCTGATCATGGGCAAATTTTCTAAACATGATAGTGTGGCTAACCCAGCCACAGCTAGAAAGATGAACAACTTGATCCTTCCTCTGGATCGTCAAAGGTTCTCTGCTGCTTCTTGGGAACATCTAGAGGATGCTTATTATTGCAATTTAGCCCTGGTGAGTAACTGTACCTTTAGTGTATATTGTTGATCAAGTCATTTTTGCTAACTTTTAACTCTTACTGAGCAGATCTGCATCCAACAAATGGAGATCCTCAGCTGAGGCCGAGAGTTGAAAGATGCCCTCTTGGCCAAGATTCAAGAACTTGAGGAGGCTTCCCAAGTCATGGCCAATCAAGCCAAAGAAAATTTGGCCCTGAAGTTGGAAGCTACCAAACTTCAAGGTTTGAAGGAAGAGGCTGAGGTAAAGTGGGCAGCTTCCAACTCTTTGGTGACTGAGTTGGATAACAAAAATACAAAGCTGGTAGGCAGAAATGTTGACTTAGAAGCCTGCTTTACCCAGGCATCTTCTGAGCTGGCATCCTTGCAAAAGGACAAAGAGGCCCTACAAAAAGACAAAGAGGATGGGCTGCAGTGGGAGACAGATCTAGAGCAACGCGTGGCTGACCTGATCTTGCAACTGGCAGCGGCCAAAACTGAGGCAAGGGATGAATTCAGAAAGTTCCAACTTTTTGAATAAAACATGTTGTTGCTTCAAGGACCAGTTATGCAAATGGAGCAGACAAAGGCTATCGATGTCTGCTCAGAGGTCTGCCCCCAGCTGAATAAAGAGGATCCTCGACTTATCGAGCTTTACAACTCAACTGCCAAAGTGGACTTTGAGTCCCAATTTCAGAAATTTGTGGACGGAGCTGACCTGAGAGAATCTGAAGAGCAGATTTAGGATCCTTCTTTGTAATAGGGCCAAAGAGACCTTCAGGATCTTTGTACTTAAAAACTTTTAATGAAAATTTCCATGTGTTCCAAGTACTGTATTTCTTCAGCTTTTCATTCTGCTCGGCTTTTCTATTTCAGAATTATGTCAAGTAATAATTCTCGAATGAAATCTTCAAACTTTCCTCGCCGAGACTTAGGGTTGAGTAATGTGCTTCGACAAACTTTATCCTCGCATTCAGTCTTAAAATAAACTAAGTCTCGAAGTTTCAAACTTAGAATGAAACTTGCCACCCAGAATAGGTTGAGGCGAGGGTCTGCTTAGACATCAGGCCGAGCCAACAAACCTGATTTACTTTTGTTGAGAATGAGCTAGATAGCGTCAAGGACTTGGAATTATTTCAAGTCCTTAGTTGCCGCAATACTAGTGAAAGCGTCCTTCTCTGCCCGGCCATTTTATGGGTCTTCTTACTATTAATTAGGCCGAACAACATATGCTTAGCCTCAGCCCTGCTAAGGTTCTTTAACCGCTAGTGTTCAGCTCGGACTTTACTGGAGTCGGGATAAAAGTTCAAATTTGGAAAAAAGAATAATTCCCAATGTTCGAACTAAAGTAAACCTGTTACTTTGTTTGATCACGCTAGTTTTTCAGCTAGATAAAAATTAAAATATTTTTCAATATCTCAACACTGGCACTGCCATTAAACACTGTTTTATTCAAACCTCAGCACTGCTGATGGTTATATAAATAATTTATAAAACTTTTCCTAGACCTGCTAGGTGTTGATGAGGCTCATGTACACTGTCATGATTTACCTCCGCACCCTTCCCCTGGGGTGATTGTGAAACCTATTCACAAAACTTTTGACCCTAAATGGGACTGTGCCTCAGACCTGCTGAGGTCTTATAGGGATACCTGTCCCAGTATTTGCCGAGTCCTGCTTGGCTAATTCAATCATGCTGAAGTGGAGCGCTTGTTCATCGCTGACAGATGTGAAACATGTTCACAAATTTATAGGGATGCCTGTCGCAATTACTTTCCAAGACCTGCTTGGATTACTCAGTACTGCTGAGCTGGAATACTGGAACATCATTGATGTAGAAGTCTCAAGTGTACAGAATTCCAAGTTCGTGGTAAGGTCTTGCCTTCTAAGGTTTGTAATTTGTAAGCTCCTGCTAATTGCATCTCGATTATAAGATAAGGACCTTTCCACTTGAGGTTAAAAGTCCCTGTTGGTGCTGCATAACTTGCTTCATTATTGCGCAATAATAAATCTCCCACTTGGTAAGACCTTGGTCGCACTCGATAATTATAGTAGTGAGCAATTAAGTTTTTTTACTGAGCCATGCGAACGTGGGCTTGTTCCCTATTTTCTTCCAACTCATCCAGATTAAACACAACACTTGGGCATTTGTCTGAGCAGAGTAGTTATTTACCCGAGCAGAGGTAGACCCAATTTCAGCTGGAATGACTGCCTCTGTTCCATAAACTAAGGAAAAAGATGTTTCCTTAGTTGAGCTGGAAGGAGTGGTGCAGTATATGCCCATAAAACGCTTGAAAGTTCATCCACCCAGCTTGCCCCAGTCTTGTGTAGACGCTTTCTCAGACCATCCTTGATTGTTCTGTTTGCCAAATCAACTTGACCATTAGCTTGTGGATGTGCTACTGAAGTGAATCGTTGTTCAATGTAGAGCTCAGCACACCAACTTTTGACAAGGTCATCAGCAAATTGCTTTCCATTATCTGAGATAAGAACTTGTGGCAGGCCGAAGCGACAAATGACGTTCTTCCACAAGAACTTCTTTATCTGCCCCCTGTTATAGTATCTAAGGGCTCTGCTTCCACCCATTTGGTGAAGTAATCAATGGCAACCACAAGGAACCTGACTGAACTTGGAGCTCGGGGTAAAGGTCCCATAAGATCAATTCCCCATTGCATAAATGGCTAAGGACTTGAAATGGCAGTGAACTCTTGACTTGGCAAGTGAGACATAGGAGCATGTACTTGGCATGACTGACACTTCTTGACCAATTCTTCTGCGTCATGGCATAGAGTGGCTAATAATAACCAGCAAGGTAGCATTTGCGAGACAAAGATCGGGCGCCTGAATGATTTCCACAAATTCCTTGGTGCAACTCGCGTAGAATGTAGTCTCCCTCTTCTTCAGTTACACACTTTAACCAAGGCTGTGAAAAAGACTTTTTATACAGATGGCCATTAAATAGAGCATACCTTGCGGCCTTTAGCCGTAAACGCTGAGCTGATCGTTTGTCTTCAAGCTGAGTTCCATGCTGCAGGAAGTTGACTATCTCATCCATCCATGTATTGTGGTAATCAACCTGTAACACTTCATTGGCATTAAAAGCGCGATGCTTCACTAGCTCCACCACTATCTTTTTTACCAAAGTGGCCGAGGTGGAGGAAGCAAGACGAGATAACACATCAGCCCTTTTGTTGGCTGACCTGAGGATGTGCTCTATGCAGAAGTGCTCATCATACTTGTATTCTTTATTCTTCCGCAATGTTTTATTCTTCTCAAGAACACATCCAAGTATTGGTTGCACTCAAAAACAAAAAATATCCAAGAAAATACCCATACTTGGTGAACACACTATTCAACCCTCCTTCTAGTGTGTTCTAAGGGACCTAACAGTTGGTATTAGAGCAAAATCTTGAGTATTTGAGTTCAAATAGCAAGATTTGATCTTCAAAGTATGGATCCCTTTAGTTATGATGATGCTAGTTCCTCTAGTGGTGATGCTTCAAGAAGAAGAAGGCAAGTATCACTACTCCCTTCCATTTCTAGTGTCTATATCAAGGTTTCTATGTTTGATCCTCTCAATTACCCACTATGGAAATCAAACATGGAAACATATTTACGTTCTTGGGGGTACGACATATGGAGAGAGGTATCAAAAGGTTCTACCATTCATTTTGATGTTGATGATCCTATTCCAGAGGAGGAGTTACAATTTGCGATAAATAGCAAAGCTCTTGCTATTTTGAATAGCTCTCTTTCACTAAATGAGAGAGCTCAAATATAAGGAGTCCAATCCGCACACGAAGCTTGGACAAAGTTGGAGATGATCCATGAAGGAACATCTTATGTGAGAAAGGCTAAGAGAAGACAACTCATCAAGCAATTCTATAACTTCAATGTTCTAAAAGGTGAGAAGATTGAGGAGTCTATCCAAAGATAAACCAAGCTTGTCAACCTACTCACGGCGGTTGACAAAAAGATTGAACAAGAGGATCTCAACCATTGCTTCCTAAATAGTTTAGGAAGAGAATGGAATGCAAAGGTAACGACCATCGAGGAGTCCAAGGATTTAGAGACTATTACCTTGGATGAGCTTTACAGGAATCTCATCACTTATGAGATTCATCTTGATGCTCAAGAGAAGAATGATCCAATCCGCAACTCGTCAAAAGCCTGAAGTCAGACTTTTTGTTCGAAGGTTTAGAGGATTTGCAAGAAGGAATGAAGATGAAGCCAAGAGATTCATCAAAGACAAATTCTCCAAGGACAAAGTGAAGGACCAAGAAAATAAATGCTACAAGTGTGGAAAGTTTGGTCACTTCATGAAAAATTGTCGGGCGAAGGAGCCGTAACTCAAAGACAAGAAGGCCATCTACCAACCGAAGAAGGCTTTACAAGAGGAAGCAGCCCATTGGGAGAGCATTCTTTCTGGATTCGAGAAGGAAAATGGTGACAATGATGATCTCTCTCTCACGGGGGTCATCAATGACGATCTTGACAAGGAATTCTACGCTCTAATGGTCATTGACGACGACATGAAGGCATGCAGTATTTCATCTCACTATAGTTTAATTGATGAAAGAGATGATTTAGTGCAAGAAAATGATTTTCTAGATTTGAAATATAAACGTGTCAAAAAAGACTTTAGAGCATGCTTAAATGAATATAATGACACGTTAGAAAATCACATCGCATTACAACTTGAGCATGACATTTTATTGACAATGCATGTGATTGTAACAGAAGAGAAGCATGACTTGATGAAATCAAGTTCGTCTTCTCAAAGCCTTTTGAAGAAGAAAGTTCCTCAAAAGGAAAGTGCTAAAAAGGTTGAGAAAACTAAGGATGCATCTACATTGTGCATGAAATCAAAAATTAAACCTAGTGCCATGTATGCATCTAAGAAGGGTAGACCAAGGGAACAAGCACAAGTTATCAAGGAGTCTAAAACCTCCTTGAAGAAACAAAGACACGTGCCTAAGGGAAAGGCAAACACACCAAAGGTGTCAAAAACTTTGGTTGAATTCGTGAAACAAAAACCTTCTTTGATTCCAAGAAAGGTTGTCCCTGAAAAGGAATCACGGAATGTGCCAATGCACAAGCATACACATCCACACAAACCCACTCCTACATGCTTTTATTGTAATAGAAAAGGTCATTTAGAAAGAGTTTGTAGAGCTAAGTACAACAAAAATCTTGTGTGGGTGCCAAAAGGCGAAATGAAGGTAACTTACCTTCAAGGACCCAAAACAAAAAGGATGCCAATATCATATGGTTCATTTGCAGGCCCTAGCACTCAATGGAGAAAGCAACGACAAGAAGGTCAAATGGGTTGTGGACAGTGGGTGTTCCAACCATATGACGGGAGACAAAGTCTCTTCCATAGACTCACTATGCAAGATGGAGGAGTTGTCCACTTTGGAGGTAGCAAAGGCCAAATCAAAAGACACGGTATTGTGGGTAACAATTCTTTCTCTCTTAGTGATGTTTTATATGTAGTAAGACTAAACTTTAACTTGATAAGTGTCAGTCAACTATGTGATGCTAATTATGAAGTTTCATTTTTGAAAACAAAGTGTGTTGTGAAAAGGGATAATACTATCCTATTTGAGGCTTTCAGATTCAAAAACATTTACAAACTTAGCATCAATGATTTGGTTTCTCAAAATGTATCTTGTCTAGTTGCTAAAAATGATTTGATGCAACTATGGCATAGACGTCTCAGACATGTTTGTTTCAAAATGTTTAAATTTATGTGCGAAAACAATAAAGTCCATAGCCTTCCGAAAATGAGTTTCGAAAACCATGATTTGTGTGACACTTGTCAAAAGGCAAAGCTTGTGAAAACAAGTTTTAAACTAAAAAAACATATCCACCTCCAAACCCCTACAATTACTACATATGGATTTGTATGAGGATGTTAGAACAAAGAGTTTGGGTTGTAAACATTATACCTTCGTGGTAGTAGATGACTATACTCGTTATACATGGTGATGTTTCTTGCTATGAAAAATGATGCATGTAATAAGTTTATGAATTTGAGTAGACGATTGGAAAATAACATGGATGACGCCATTAAAACCATCAAAAGTGATTGTGGTGGTGAGTTTGAAAGGTTTTGTGAATCAAAAGGATATTCACATGATCTTTCGGCACATAGAACTCCATAACAAAATGGTGTAGCCGAACGAAACAGAACTCTACAAGAAATGTATAGAGCAATGTTAAATGAGTTCGATTTGCCCAAGTACTTTTGGGCCGAAGCGGTAAATGCCGCTTGCCATGTGATTAACCGTGTGTATTTGAGACCATACCTAAATGTGACACCTTATGAGCTTTGGAATGGTAAAGTTCCCAATATTGGGTATTTCAAAGTGTTTGGCTGCAAGTGTTTCATGCTTAATGACAATGACACTTTGGACAAACTTGACCTCAAAGCGGATGAAGGTATCTTTCTAGGTTATGCCTCAAATAGTAAAGCATTTTGTGTTTTCAACAAAAGGAGTCAAAAGGTGGAAGAATCAATCCATGTTAAGTTTAATGAGTCACCTAATGACGAACCTAAAATTAATGAGGATTGTGAAGAAAATGAAGATGTGACTCCTCAAGAAGAAATTCTTGAGGACATCCCGACAGTTGCTCATCAACAAGAGATTGTTGATAGGCCTCCAAATGGGAACATCTTCATTGACTTGAGAGTAGAACCTATTGAAGATACTCTCCCACCTAGTGTGCATGAACTTAGTGAGTCAAATACAAATTCTTCTCATACTCATCTTGGTGATACACAAAATGTAGAAAATTCATCTCATATTCCGAAAAATGAAAATCATATAAATGGTGAGGTTTCATCACCTCCGGAAAGTGATCATGAGGAAGTTGGAGGAGATGTCTCCAACCTTCCTAGATCATTTAAGCATAAAATTTATCACCGACACAAGTTGGCCATAGGTGATTTAAATAGGAGTATCACTACACGAAGACAATATAGAGAGAACGCATTCATTTCTCTCATAAAGCTTAAGAATGTCAAAGATGCACTTCTTGATGAAAATTGAATCTTGGCTATGCAAGAAGAGTTAAACCAATTTGAAAGAAGTGATGTTTGGGAGTTGGTTCCCAAACCACATGATCATCCCATTTTTGGCACGAATGGGCATTTCATAACAAGATGGATGATCAAGGAAATGTCACTAGAAACAAAGCTAGATTAGTTGCTCAAAGATATCGTCAAGAAGAAGGTATCGATTTTGATGAGGCATTTGCACTCGTAGTATAGCTTGAAGCAATTAGAATGTTATTAGCATATGTTTGCTATATATATTTTAAATTTTACCGAATGGATGTTAAATCCGCCTTCTTGAATGGCGTTATTCAAGAAGAAGTGTATGTTGCACAACCTCCCGGGTTTGAATATCATGACTCACCACATCATATTTTCAAACTTAAAAAGGCTCTTTATGGCCTTAAACAAGCTCCAAGAGCTTGGTAGGAGAGGTTAAATACTTTTTTTTCTTAATAATGGATTCTCAAGGGGTAAAGTTGACACTACTTTGCTTATAAAAGAACAAGGTAGAAATCAATTAATTGTACAAGTATATGTTGATGATATTATTTTTGGTGCTACTAACAATTGTCTTTATGAGCAATTTACTAGCTTGATGCAAGGTGAATTCGAGATGAGCATGATGGGATAGCTAAACTACTTTCTTGGACTACAAATCAAGCAAACTAAAGAAGAAGTGTACATCTCTCAAACCAAATACACAAAGGACTTGCTAAAAAGTACAACTTTGGTGAATGAAGAGAAGTAAGCAATCCAATGAGCACAAGTGCCAAGCTTGACACGAATGAGAAAGGAAAGCATATCGAGGTAACTTTGTATCATGGCATTATAGGTAGTCTACTTTATTTAACTGCGAGTAGACCCGATATTTTACATGCAGTGTGCTTATGTGCTAGATTTCAAAGTGATCCTAGGGAAATGCATCTAATTGCGGTAAAACGTATTCTTAGATACCTTAGAGGTACTTTGAAATTTAGGCTATCTTATCCTAAAAATGCATGGTTTTATTTAAGGGGATATTGTGACTCCGATTATGCGGAGAGTCTTGTTGATTAGAAAGAGTAAATCCGGGACTTGTCAGTTTCTCAGTGATTGTTTTGTTTCTTGGTTCTATAAGAAACAAAACAATGTTTCTCTTTCTACGACGGAATCTGAATATGTTTCGGCCGCCTCTTGCTGCGCACAATTATTATGGATGACAAACACTTTAAATGATTATAACATTCACTTCTCTAAAGTGGCTATTTTGTGTGATAACACGTCTGCTATCAATATTGCACAAAATCCTGTCCAATATAGTCGGACTAAGCACATTGAAGTGAGGTATCATTTCATCCATGATTGTGTACAAAAGAACTTCGTTAGTGTGGAATTTGTTCCAACACGTGACCAATTAGCAGAAATATTCACGAAACCCTTGCCTAGTGATGTCTTTACATCAATAAAAAGTAGATTGGGGTTGCTTAACATGGGCTGATAATAACCCATCTTAAGTTTTGTGCAAGAAAATTTTCAAATTTTCAAGGTCAGTACACATAAGGCGCTTCATAGCAATTAGTTCAGGCGTTCAATGTCATATTAAGCGCCTGATGTTAAGGATGTCACTCGTTCAAAGGGACATCAGGCGCTCTATGTTTCTCAATACACGAGTTCGAAGTGGCTTTAAGTGCTTTATTAAAAGTGGTTCACTCGTTCGAAGTAACATTAAGCGCTTAATCCACTTACCCACAACCGTTCCAAGTCAATTCATGCGCTTCATCTGAGTTTATGAAGCCGTTCGAAGTGACATCAGGTGCCTAAACGCTAGAAATTCATTGTCATTCCATGCGTCCTCATCTTTTTACGCGAATTGAAGGTTTGACTTGCAGCCATTCCACTTCTCCAAGTTTTCTCTCCTTTTCCCGACGATCTCTCCTCTTTCCCACGACCAAATCACACCTCCCCATAACTTTTCTACCTCTTCATCTTCTCCACTTTAATCTTCCACCTCTTCATCTTCCCCACTCTCCCACTTTCCCACTAATCCTGCATTCAACGCCCCTGCCTCCTCACCTTCCTTCCCTTCTCTTCCCTTTTAAATTCCATCTATTTTCTTCATCTCCTCTCACCAAATACACTTCAATCATCTTCTCCAAGCCAATTTCAACTACTTCTTCTCACACTCTAAGATGGCTTCTGCAGGACCTTTAAAGCAAACTCAAAGGGGATACAAATGCAAGAAAACCGCTAGCACTAATTAACCTCAAGAACTCACATTTATCCGCGAAAGGCTATCCAAGGAAAATTTTCCTTGGATGAAAACATTGGACTCAGATGCCACTAAAGCACCTTCTCATGTGGCCAAAGGTACTTATTTATCCCGCCTCTCTGGTTCAGATAAGATATGATGGAATTCTTCCGAGACCACACTATGCTGTTTTATACAAATATGTGGATAATTTCACAATCTGAGTCCCAGCAATTCACTTTGAACACCGTTGCTGCTGGTACACCCCTCAATTTCTCTATCTAAGAAATATGTGATGTTCTTGGAGTCAGAAATGAGGGGTTGGCTGATTTCTCTGTATTTAACTGGAGCAGCAAATACGGAGTTCAAGAGCAGGATGTCAAGTTTGATGTGGGATATCTCCCCACAAAGAAGACTCATAATATGTCCCTGGTGGATCGCATTTTGTTGGCTGTGATCACCTACTGCATCAACGGTAAGTCTACTAGCAATCCAAGCAATATGGATTTCTACGTTACTTACCGTATTAAACATGAGACCTAGCTTAACTTTGCATGGATTCTTGTGGAAGTCATGATGGCGGCACTTCAGAAAGGTTCAAAGGTCTTACCTTTTGCCAACATTTTTACTATATTGATGAAGTCCAAAGGTATCGATATACCTGATGGAGATCTGACAAAGGTGGCAAAGACTGACTTCTACAATAATTTCAACATTGCTCAAGCCGTCGATTCTCAGCGAAGGAAAGCCATCACAATTCCCGACATAAATGATGAGTTCGATGAAGGACCTCAAGGAGGTGCTGGTGGTAGCAGTGAGACAGCATTGCTATCATCATTGGAGCACTTGAACAGACTGATCAACGGTTGCAACTTCGTGATGACGAGCATGAATCTCGGCATGCGCAAAATGAATAACACATGACAGCATTCAAAAATGCTCTCATGCATATCAGTTTGTGGGTGCTTCCTCCTGATTATGATGATTTAGGTGGAGGAGGTGGTGGTGCTATAGGCAGCTTCGATGGTGCTGAAGGGTCCATGGCGGATTCGCTGACTTCGCATCAAGTGGTGGAGGTTTCGGACGTGGAGGATTTACACCTCTAGGTGGAGGTGTTAGTGGTGCTTAGTTGAAATTCACTTTCATTTTTTACATGTATAAAATCTCGCCGTTGAAGTTAAATGAATTTTATTTTGTTGATGGTATGATTAAACATTGTTTATGTTCATTTTTGGTTAATTCATCAAGTTCAAGTATTTGAGCATGAAGTAAGGGGAGCATAAATCAAGGGGGAGCAAACTTTAAAAGTTATGCATAATGTGAAATTGTTGGAATAAGTTAAGTTTTGATGATTTGTACATTTGACACTTCGAACACCTACATAAGGCACCTAATGTGAAGTGTCTGAAAGTCAGTACACTTCAAACGCCTACATAAAGCGCCTCATATGAAGGCTCTGGAAACGAGTATACTTCGAACGCCTATATTAGTCGCTTCATGTGTGTGAAGAAAAAGGCAGCATACTTTGAACGCTTGAACAAGCACTTCATGTGTACTACTAAGTCAAAAGTACCTTTCCCTCCGAAATGGGCACGTACATCAAGCAAATTTCTGATAAAAGTCACAACCACTTCGAACAAGCATGAAGGCTGAGATAAGGCGCTTCATGTAACTTCGAATGCATTAAGCTACCCACATAAGGCGCTTTATGTGACATCGAACGCCTGTTCAATTTTATATGAAGCGCTCCATGTCACATTGAACGCCTGTTCATTAAACAGATAAGGCGCTTCATGTGACCAACGTCACAAATGTCTTATGCCTTGTTTTCTAATACTTAATTTGACATTTGTACCCTCTCTTTTAATGCTATTTTCACAGGTTTTCTCTCATCCTCGAAGGAGTGATCTTTCTTCTTTAAGCTTTCAAGAAGAAGCTTCTCCAAGAAGCTTGCAACCATCCAAGAGAAGATCTCCAGTGATGAGGACATGCCATCACAAAAAGACAAAACCCATTATTGGTTCTGCAGGGAGTTTCAAACGGTAGGAAATTCAAAGAGAGATTAAACAAGGGTTTCATCTCTTCTTCCTCCAACTTTCTACCATTCAAGCTCTCAAGTTTCTCTCAAGTTTTGAAGCTCTCAAAATAGTTGTAATCTTGTATATTTTACTTTATTGTTGAGAGTTGTGTTGTAAAGAAGAAGAAGGGTATTCTTCTTAGTGAGTGAATATTGTGAGAGGCTGTGTAGATTATTGGTCAAGAAGCAAGGGTGCTTCTTGTTTAAGAAATCCAAACCTTGGAGGGTTAGTTGATAGTGTGGTGGTGCACTGTACTCCCTATAAGAATTCTTTGAGGGCAAAGAAGTTCTTTAGAGGCTAGACTTCAAGGGGTTGGTTTTCTTGGTTGTGGCCTAGACGTGTGGCCTAGTTGTTCATTGTTTGGATTTTGTTTTTTTGATTGTTGTTTCCCTCAAAAGAAATGACAATCCCCAGTTCAAAATCCTTCTTGTGAAAAATCAAGAAGGTAGAGGAGTAGAATCATTTGACTTGAACCTCTATAAATACTTGTGTTCTTTATTCTTTCGCAAAGTTTTATTCTTCTCAAAAACACATCCAAGCATTGGTTGCACTCAAAAACGTAAAATATCCAAGAAAATATACATAGGTGAACACACTATTCAACCCCCTTCTAGTGTGTTCTAAGGGACCTAACAGCTTGACCCATTATTGGCCAATTATTGTCTCCCCTCACCCAGGTTCTGATGTTCGTACCTGGTTTGTGACTGAGGGCGGGTCCACATGTTCATGTCTGGCTTGTGGTTTATGATTGAGAGAGTCCAGATGTTCATGCGTGACTTGTGGTTTGTGATTGAGGGTGGTTGTGGATGTTCATGCCTAGATTGTGGTTTATGATTGAGGGGTCCAGATGTTCTTGCTTGACTTGTGGTTTGTGATTGAGGGTGGGTCTAGATGTTCATGTTTGACTTGTAATTTGTGATTGAGAGAGGGTTTTAAGGTGCATGTGTATGTAAAGGCACGTTCTCTCATAAGGAAATAATGTCCCACATAGGACACTTTAAGATAAATACGGTTCAGGATTGGCAGTGGACAAAACAGATATCGCTGCCATACTCTTCTGAGGTATCACCCTGACCTTTTGGAAGTTTGTATCTTTTTGTCTGAAAGGAGTATACACGGTTGATCCGATTGATGCAAAGCACCTTGTTATCAACCTGCGACTGGAATAAGACTGTCAGGCTTTGGCTAAAACCAATCGGGTACCCTTATCGCGCATCGGCGTTGGCGTCGATGTGGATTACGTTGCCTTAGATCTTTTTAATAAATTAGCGCTCTACTTGATTGCACGTTTAATTCTTACGCCATAGAATTATATCAACCACGTTAGATATAAGTTAAATAATTCGACAATGCCCCACACGGTCGAAGGACACGAGTATCCGTAACAAAGGAGAATTACATAAACCAAACCAGAGAAAGCTGAAAGAAAACTACCAGAAAGCATAACAACTTCCAGGTTTTGGAATAGAGGACTACAACGCCTTAGCCATGATACACACCAATAGGAAGTCTGCGAGAGTCATGAAAGTGATATACACTTGTTCATGAATTATTACCATATCTAAGATTAACAAAGTCTTGTCTTGTTCAACTGTCTTCAGATGTATTCCTGTAATAACGGCCTGGGGAAAGTGTAAAAGTACCATAAATATGAAGCAAATCTGAGAAAAGCATCAGCTTTGTATTAGATGACGTAGAAAAATACAAAAACAGAAACATATTTACTAACAGCTATATCAAATTTGCTCAAAAAAAAAAAACAGCTATGTCAAATTGCATTCGTCAAGGAAAATAAAGAAAAATCTCCGATAGGGAACCTTAAGGGAGGACGGATCAATAGAACGCAAAAAGGATAAAAAAAAAGGAAATTAATAAAATATAACGAATATATTTGCCATATGCTTGCTCTAATTCACATAATTTAGAGAAAAAAAAAACTACTTAAACATGTACACTAGTAACTGTAGATATTAAGTAATCGGATCCGACATACCATCATGTTATGACAAGGTTTGATGGAGGAAATTCCATTCTTTCATTCACAAATTGCATATATACACACACACACACACATATACATATATATATATATTATATTGTTCGGCTAAATATGCTAAATAATACACAATCATTTACAGTAACGATATGTGGATCTACTCATAATTATAATCCGTATTCCTTTGACCGTAGCCGGTATCTTCTTGATTGATAGTCGAATCTTCTAACACTCTCTTTCAAATTAACCAGTGGGATCTCCGATGCTTAACTTGCAGAATACTGTTGAAATATGAATTATTTTGATTAAGTCAAATGATGTTTTAAAAAGAGTTAAAAGATATTTCATATTTTGGAATTGAAACAAAGTGAAAAACATACTGTGAGACATATATTTCTCATATGGATTGATCAATGTATACATCAGTCTCTCAGGAAGAGATATCGATCGATCTATGTTAGGATTGTCCAAGGTTAAAACCTTATTCTCCAACATCCATCTCTCAGTTTGGGTCACATCGATCGATCGATGTGACTTTAGTCTCTATAGTTAGAGACATCAATCGATCGATGTTGTTAAGGATCAAAGTTAAAACCTTACTGGAAGACATCGATCTCTCAAATATGAGA
Organism: Eustoma russellianum; assembly: GCA_036186865.1. Taxonomy (NCBI): domain Eukaryota; kingdom Viridiplantae; phylum Streptophyta; class Magnoliopsida; order Gentianales; family Gentianaceae; genus Eustoma; species Eustoma russellianum. Next base: position 13,427,832 of record AP025040.1, on the reverse strand, counting down.
CATTGATCGATAGATGTATACATCAGTCTTTCAGAGTAGAGACATCGATCGATCGATGTATGTAAAGAATAAAACTTAAACCTTACTGGAAGACATCAATCTCTCAATGATAAGACATCTATTGATCGGTCTACACATCAGTCTCTCAAAGAAGAGACATCAATCGATGTATGTAAGGTGCAAAACTGAAACCTTACTAGAAGACATCGATCTTTCAACATAGAAACATCGATCGATCGATGTCATACATGACTTGAAATTTTTATGATCGTTGGATCAAAATCCAATGGAGATTGAAAGTGTTTTACCTCTCCAATCTTGTTCAAATTTCTTGTGGACTTTCCCCTAACATTAATACTCTAAACTTTTGATTGAGTTGAAGACTTAAGGTAGGATACAAAAACGCGGTTCGCATACTCTATATATGGGCTCATATACACTTTCATCCTCCTTAAGCTTCATTTTTCATTGTTATAAAAATGTCTAACACAAGAGAAACTTTACATAATTGATCTCTAACTTGTGTTTAGACTGGCTAGAAAGTGTACTGCTTCCCAAAACCCACTGTGTGAAAGTTGTTTAATAGAACTTCGTTGAAGTTGTAAATAAGCCAGAATTTGTTCTTGCTTATCGCTGTTATTGTTGTTGCACAAAGTGGTTTTGCGTAAGAAGCTGTTGTTGTTGTTGCTTACGCTACTTATTAGTATAAGCATTGCTGCTGTTATTTTTATTGAAAGTAATAAGAATAGATGCGGTTGAAAATCCACTTTTGAAACAAAGTGGTAGTGGAGTAGAATCATTTAAGATTCGAACCACTCTAATTCGAGCCTGATTATCCCTAAATCCAATGTGAGTTATTCAATAATTCCTTTTGTCTACCACCTTGTTCTAGTATCGTGTGCATTCATTCATTATCTCTTATATCTTTCTTTTTTGATCTGGAAAGTATTTGAGTTGGAGTGAGCTAGCAAGAGAAAATTCCACAAAATCGCCCAACACGCTATTCACCTCCCCCTCTAGAGTGATTGTCACGGACATTACAATTGGTATTAGTGCCTAATCATGATTCCTTGGCCAATTTTTGCAAGTAGCAAGGTTAAAGACTATGGCAACAACAACCTCTTCATCTTACAGCTCAACTTTTAAACCAACCACATTGTTCTCAAGATCAAACATTAAAGCTCCTATGTTTGATGTTCAAAGCTATTCTTTATGGAAATTTCAAATGGCAAATCATTTGAAAGGCTGCGTTTGTGATATATGGATAGCTGTTGTCAAAGGAACTAAAGTTCCTATGATTAGCAACTCGAAAGGAGAATCTATGTTCAAAGATGAGGATGATTACACCGACGAAGAAAAGATAAATTTTGCTATAAATGAAAAGACATATGATATTTCCCCATGTGCCTTAACCACTCTCGAGCTTATAAGACTTCAAGATCTTGAAACAGCTCATGAAACATAGAAAAGGCTAGAAATGATACATGAAGGGACTGAGAAAGTGAGAATGGCCAAAAGGCTTATGACCATGAATGAATACAAAATGTTCGGTTTGAAGAATGGTGAAAAGATTGAGGAGACCATTGGCTGGTTCACCCGAATAGTGAACCAAATTTCCGTGGTTGACAAGAAAATATCAAATGAAGATTTTGTCTCAAAACTTCTCTACTCTTTGCCAAGAGAATGGACACCCAAAGTGACCGGCATCACCGAGTCCAAAAATCTCAAGACCCTTACTCTTGATGAATTGTCTGCAAATCAACTCACTCATGAAATTCTAATTGATAAGCAAAATAGGATGAACCTTATCAAGCCCATACATGCATCACTCATAGGATTGGTAGTAGAGTCTGATGAGCCGAATGAGGAAGTTGTTCTTCTAGTTAGAAAGTTTAGAAGAGTAGCAATACAGAGTTCAAGCAAGAAAGCTTTTCAAGAAATCGCGGAAATTGCTATGGGTGTGGCCGACCTAGTCATTTCATTGCCGATTGTCATGTCAAGGAGCCGCAAAAGCAAGATAGGAAAGTCTTTCCTTAAAAAAAGAAAGCCTTAAACATGGAAGTAACCACATGATATTATCTTCTTTCGGAATCAGAAGGTGAAGAAAATGAAGACAAGGATGTTGGACTTATTGCAGTAGTCAAAAATCAAAAGGAACAACAGACTTGTCTCATGGAAATTGAGAATGACATTGATGTAAACTCTACATCTTCTAGTGTTAGTCTACAAGATGAAATATGAGACATACAAGATGGTTTTGAAAAACTTAACTTGAGACATAAACACTAGAAGAACTATTTTAAAAAATGTATACTAGAAAACAAGAACTTGCATGAAAAGATTATTTTGATTTACCAAGAGCTTGATATCATACTTACTATGCATAAGACCGTAGCTCCAGAAAATATAGAAATTAGGAATGAATGCGATAAATTAAGATTGATTTTACATAGATTAACAAACAGTAAGAGTAATTTAGATAAATTACTTGGAAACTAAAGGATAGGAAATGATAAATCTGGTTTAAGATTTAAGACCTCACATTCCACTGTTGAACCTAAGTTATTAAGCTAAAAGAAAAAGTCAAATAATAAAAAGACTCAAAATAGCCCGCTATATCACAAGTACAAAAGCACACAATTAAGATGTGTATATTCTTGTTTTCATTGTTACATAAAAAGACATGTAAAAAGTATATGTAGAGCTTGATTTCGTAACATGTATGTTTGGACACCTAAAGGTTGACAAGATAACCTAAAAGGACCCAACCATCAAAGGATACCAATATATAAACCTTTGGTTTTGTATTTACTCAAGATAAATGGAGTAGCCAAAGAAGAAGGAACCAAACAGCTTATGGACAACGGATGTTCAACACATGACCAGGGATAAGATTTTGTTCACTAAGCTCAAAATCCAAGGTGGAAGAACGTTGTATTTTGAAAATGAGAGAGCCAAAATCTTTAGGCATGGAGAAATTGATAACTCTTCTTTTGCTATCGTTAATGTATTATATGTTGAAGGGCTCAAGTATAATTTGATAAGTGTTAGCCAACTATGTGATGCTAATTTTCAAGTTGAATTTATAAAAAGAAAATGCATAGTGAAAAGGGATGGTAGAATTGTTTTTGAGGCTATAAGGAAAAAAGATGTTTATAAATTTAGCACACATAAATTGATATCCTCAAAAGTTTCATGTCTAATGGTCAAAAATAATTTGACAGGATCATGGTATAGACGACTTGGACATATGAGTTTCAAAAACTTCAAAGAAATTTGTAAATATGAAAAGGTCCAAGGTCTTATAAAATTAAAGTTTGAAACCATGGCTTATATGACACTTGTCAAAAGGCAAACCTTGTTAAAGCATGCTTCAAGTCCAAAATTGAATCTCCACCATCAAACCTCTACAATTGATTCATATGATTTGTATCAAGATATTGGTACGACAAGTCTAGGCAGAAAACTTTATACCTTTGTAGTGGTAGATGAATTTTCTAGGTTTACTTAGGTCATGTTCTTAGCCAAAAAGAATGATGCATGCCAAGAGCTTATAAAACTTTGTCAAAGATTAGAAAACCTAAGAGAAAATACCATCAAGGAAACCAGAAGTGATGGAGGTGGTGAGTTTGATGGTGAGTTTCAAGAATTTTATGTATCCAAAAGATATGGACACAACTTGTCGGCTCCTAGAACTTCTCAACAAAATGGTGTTACAGAAAGAAAGAATAAAACTCTTCAAGAAATAAGTAGAGCCATGCTAAATGAATTCGAGTTACCTAAGTACTTTTAGGCTGAAACAGTCAATAGCCCTTGCCATGTGATAAATACAGACTACTTGAGACCATCTCTAAAAAAGACTCCTTATGAGCTTTAAAAAGGAATAGTACCAAGCATTGAATACTTCAAGGTATTTGGTTGTAAGTGCCTCATACTTAACACCAAAGATAATTTGGATAAACTCGATTTCAAAGCAAATGAAGGAATCTTTATGGGTTTTGCTCAAAATAATAAGGCATTTAGAGCATAAAATAAAATGAATATGAAAGTTGAAGAGTCAATTCATGTTAAGTTTAATGAAATCCTTGATGATGAACCATGTCTAAATGATGATGAAGAAAGTGAGCAAGTTGAATTAAGTCATATAGAAAACCTTGAGAATATAAAAACAAACATTCTTGCTGATTTTAGAATTGTCCTGCTTGAAAGTGGATCTATTTCTAAGATAAAAGAAGAGGAAAAAGTGAAAGGTGATACTTCAAATTTACCGGAATAATTTAAATATAGGAAAGGCCATCCAAAAGAATTGATAGTGGGAGAAACAATTCAAGGCCTATTAACAAGGAGAAAATTTCATGAAAATGCCTTCATTTCACAAGTTGAACCTAAAAATATAAAAGAAGCTATAATTGATGAAGATTGGACAGTAGTTATGCAAGAAGAGTTAAATCAATTTAAAACAAGTGATGTTTAGGATTTAGAGACTAAACCTAATGAGCATCCTACTATTGGTAGTAAATGAGTATTTAAAAACAAAATGGATGACCAAGGAAGTTTGACAAGAAACAAAGGTAGGTTAGTAGGCCAATGATATAGAAAAGAAGAAAGAATTGACTACGATGAGACTTTAGCTCCTATAGCTAGATTAGAAGCCATTAGAATGCTTCTAGCATATTCATACTATAAGGATTTTAAGTTATATAAAATTGATGTTAAATCAGCGTTCTTAAATGGAATAATCCAAGAAGAAGTATATGTAGCTCAACCACTGAGTTTTGAAAATCATGATTATCCAAATCATGTATTCAAACTTAAAAAGGCCATTTATGGATTAAACAATCTTCTAGGGCGTGGTATGAGAGATAAAGCAATATCCTTCTTGAAAATGGATTTTCAAGAGGAAAAGTTGATACTATCTTATTTATTAAAGAACAAGAAAATGATCATTTTCTTATTCAAATATATGTTGATGATATCATATTTGGTGCTACTAATGATTCTCTTTGTCAGCATTTCGCCAAGTTAATGTTAAGAGAATTTGAGATAAGCATGATGGGTGAACTCAACTACTTTCTTGGACTTCAAATCAAGCAAAACAAAGATGGAGTATACATATCTCAAACAAAGTATACCAAGGATCTTCTCAAGAAATACAAGTTTCGAGGACGGAAGGAGTGTAAGCACACAAATGAGCGCAAGTACAAATCTTGATAAGGATGAAAAAGGAAATATGATTGAGGTAAATAAATGTAGGGGTATGATTGATAGTTTACTTTATTTAATGACTAGTAGACCAGATATATTACATTTTGTGTGCTTATGTGCTAGGTTTATAAGTATGCATAAGGAATCACATCTAGTTGCCCTAAAGCCTAGGTATTTGAAGGCACATCGAACGTGGTCTATTTTATCCCAAAAATGGGTGTTTTGACTTAAAAGAGTAAAGTGACTTAGATTATGTTGGAAATCTAGTTGATAGAAAAATCACCTCTGAGACATGTCAATTCCTTGGATATTGGTGTGTCACTTTCAATGGCAGAATCCGAATCTGTGTCAACCACCTCATGTTATGCCCAACTACTTTGTATGATAAACATCTTAAATGACTATAATGTCAAGTTTGATAAAGTACTTATCTTATGTGATAACACCTCAACCATAAGTATAGCTCAAAATCTGATCCATCATAGTAGAACCAAGCATATTAAAGTAAGGTATCACTTCATAAAGGATTGTGTTAAAAAAAGATTGGTGTGTGTTGACTTTGTTTCAACAAATGATCAATTAGATGACATTTTCACAAAATCTCTTCCCACCGAGACATTTGAATCAATTAGAACAAAATTAGGAATGACAAATAATGCTTGAAAGGTCAAAATTACAGAAAGTCAAAAACCAGCCTACATCGATCGATCGAGGTAGCCATTTGAGAGACTGAAGTATCAGTGATCGTTCAATGTGGACATCAGCCTCTAACATTGATCGATCGATTTCAGCGGGCGCAGGACTTATAAAAGCTGCAAAAACATAAAACTTCTTCATTCCAACTCTTCCTCACTTTTGAACCCTATCTCCCAATATTGCCTCTCTCCAAAAACTGACCCTTCTCTTCCGGATTCCAGCAAAACAATTCAATTTCTCTTCAGCCCTCTTGAATTTCACTTCACCTACTTCATCTTCCTCAAATGTTTTCTGGTTTTCTCAGTCCTAAACACCTAAACTCCATCAACATGTTATTAAGGAGCAAAAACACCTCTAAGAGGCCTAGAACCTCTCACAAAGAAGAAGAGGGGTCACATCAAGCTCCTCAAAATGTACCAACTGCCCTGAGAACTAAAGGGCATAAGAAAAAGAGGAAGCTTCAAAGAAGAAAATAAATTTCTCCCAAGAAAATATCCTGACTGAGGTTCGTGAGAGGCTAACTACCAAAAATTTTCCATGGCTCAAGTCCGGCGAGTATGAATAAGCCTTGGAAGAATCTAGAGCTCCAGGTAACTTTCACTACATCTCCTCTAGGGCACCAGAAGTATTTGATAAGTGGAAAATTACAAAGAGGTTTACAAATCCATTAAAGTTACTTAAACTTCAAGATATTTTGAGTAATGATGAATTGAGCCTTATCATCGATTGGTTGGATGATCAAATATGGAGGCCACTTTAGGATGAAACCGAAATCGATTGTATGTCTACCCGTTACACTCAAATGTTTTATGGCAACCTATGGGTATAATACTTAAATGGATTTCCATTGTCTTTAAATTTGGTCATTGATGGTCAACTTATTGATTTGGATGTGAAAAAGATAAATGAGCTACTTGGGTCCCTCATGAAGGTTTGGACAAATTTGATGGTTGGAGTGGGACACTTATTGATATGAAGTGACGGAGGATGAAGTTAAAACCTTCCTTGAATTTCATCCCAGCAAGAACACCAATAATATGACCTTGTTATATCGTGTCTTACTTGCCATTGTCACCTTCTATGTCAATGGTAAGTCACCCAAGCTCCCTGTAATCTAGACTTTTACATTACATATCGTATTGCCAAAGGGAGCCACTGAGTTTCGGAGAGATATTCTTTGTAAATGTGTTGGAGGCTGTCATTAAGAAAAGCAAGGCTCTTCATTATAGCAATCTTAATTATAGATTGCTCAAGAAATCGAATTTGGTTTTGGATGCTACGGATGAGGACAAAATAACCAATAAGGATTTCTACACCAAAGCCAGTATTCAACAAATTCACAAATCTCGGAAACAAGCGCAATATAGCAAAGGACTTCAAAATGAGCCCGAAGAGGGTGATTTAACGTCCCTTTCCAAGAAACTACCCATGCACACACTTCTGTCGCCCCAAACCTCAACCTAGCTCTACCTCCTATGCTGATAAAGGAAAAACACCGATGGAGGAGGATTCCAGTTCTGAGTACCAATTTGATATTGAGATTGAAACTGAAGAGCTGAATATGACCATCAACTAATAGGGAGAAAACAAACAAGAGAAAATTTGCACGGATGTTCTTGAGGTTGAAGTAGCCAACCTCAAAAACAGAGTCACCACACTAGAAACATAGCTAACCACCCACAAATCGAAATATCAAAAGCTGAAATCCAAACTTAAGGTGTTTGTCTCCGGGTCGTGTTTCTCATCCGACGAAGAATAGTTAAAATCCCCTCTTGTAGTCCTCTTAGGCTATCTAGGATATGCTTAGCTATTTGTTTCATGTATTGAACATATTTCGATCATTGTTTATGACTATTATTTTGATGTTTGCAAAAGAAGGAGAAGTTTGTGATTATGTTGCTTATGTTGTGTTTGAGTATTCTTTCTTGAATTTGCTTAGATATGATGTATATGCTTATTGTTATGTTGTTTGAGTATGCTTTCTTGAATTTGTTTGTATATAATGGATATGCTAATTATTATGTTGTTTTTTTGGTATGCCTGCTTGAATTTGTTTGGAGATGATGGATATGGTAATTAGATATGTAGGCTTGGTATGTTGATTGGACATGCTTGGCATAAGTTGGATATGTTGGAAGAACATATCATTAAGTATTTATTGCTAGTATGAACGTTGAATATGATGCATGTATAAAGAATGCATATGTTAAGAGGGAGTTTGAAATGAACTTGATATATATCACGTCTGTTAGTTTTAGGATGCCTAATATTGAGGGAGATTTGAAATCTTTGAAGTAATCTGGAGTATGTCCTTTATGTTTCATATATTGAGGGGGAACATAAATGCATTAACAAAGGGAAAAGGATGAAATTATAAGTTTTGAAAAATTTAGATAGCTCAAATATAATTTTTCAAACAAAAACATCTTTTAAAAGCCTTGGTTTTGAAAGCATAAAAAAGGGTGAGATTGTTGAAATCTGAAATTTTTGATGAAGTTAAAAGATGTTCTAAAAAGAGTTTTAAGATATTTCATACTTTCAAATTGAAACAAAATGAGAAAAACACACTGCGAGACATAGATCTCTCACATGAATCGATCGATATATACATCAGTCTCTTAAGAAGAGACATTGATGTATCTATGTTGGGATTGTCCAAGGTTGAAACCTTATTGTCCAACATCGATCTCTCAGTTTGGAAGACATCGATCGATCGATGTGACATCAGTCTCTAAAGTTAGAGACATCGATCAATCGATGTTGTTCAGGATCAAAGTTAAAACCTTACTGGAAGACATCAATTTATCAAGTTTGAGACATCAATCGATAGATGTATAGATCAGTCTGTCGGATAAAAGACATCGATCGATCGATGTATGTAAGGAATAAAACTGAAATCTTACTAGAAGACATTGATCTCTCAATGAGGAGACATCGACTGATCAATGTACACATCAATCTCTCAAAAAAGAGACATCGATCGATGTATGTAAGGTGCAAAACTGAAACCTTACTTGAAGACATCGATCTCTCAACATAGAGACATCGATCGATCGATGTCATCCAAGATTCAAATTTTAGGACCGTTGGAACAAAATCTAATGGAAATTTAAAGTGTTTTCTACCTTCAATCTTGTTCAAATTTCTTGTGGACTTTCCTTCAATCATGCTTTCTTGACTATCATGTACATGTCTAAGATATTATAGGGTGGCTTTGGAGCATCAAATCAAATTATAGAGCAGCTAAAGACTATTTGGACATTGTTAAGACAAAGGAGGCTGCAAAAACGTGGTTCATATACACTATGTATTGAAGAAGATCAGATGAGTCTCATATACACTTTCATCCTCCTCAAGCTTCTTTTTTCATTGTTGTAAAAAACTCTCATTTGTGCAAAAGTGTGTAAGACTTGTTAATCTCTTATTGCTTGTTCTTCATTGTTGTAAATTGTGAGAATACAAGTCTAATACAAGAGAAACTATACATTGATCTCCTGTTTGTGTTTAGACTGGCTAGAAAGTGTAAACCCCACTACTTCCCAAAACCCATTGTGTGAATGTTGTTTGATAGAAGTTTGTTGAAGTTATAAAGAAGCAAAAATTTGTTCTTGCTTATACCTAGTATTGTTGTTGTTTCACAAAGTGGTTTTGTACAAGAAATTGTTATTGTTGTTGCTTACAATAGTTGTTAGCGCAAGTATTGTTATTGTTGTTCTTATTGAGAGTAATAAGAATAGTAGTTGTTAAAAAACCAATTTGAAAACATAGTGGTAGCAGAGTAGAATCATTTAAGATTCGAACAACTCTATATCATGTTTATTCATTCATTATCTCTCATATCTTTCTTCATTGATTTGGAGAGCATTTGAGTTAGAGTGAGCTAAACCGAGAAAATTCTAAAAAATCGTGCAACACTTTATTCACCCACCTCTAGAGTGATTGTCACGGGTCTTACAAATACTTTGGTGAAAGTTTGCTCTATGACAGCTTGAGCGAGAATATCTGCCAGTTAGTCTCTGATCTTACAAACGGGAGTTCACTTGAGCCATCCTTGATCTTTTCTTTTATAAGCATTAATCTGCCTCCACATGTTTTGCTAGTCGTGCCACACAGGATTTTTTGAGAAACTTATTGCTGCTTTATTATCACATCTTAGGTGATTCGTAAGATTTGGTGGGAAGCCGATTTTGGTCATTAAATTTTTTAGCAACGAAATTTCAGTTATGCCTTTGAAAAATTCCTCAGAATTCCGCCTTGATGCTGAAAAGTGTCACAACCTTTTGTTTCTTAGTTTTCCATTTCGCTACCTTTCATCTGAACAATGTGAAGTACCGTGGTGTGGATCTTCGATCATTTTGGATTACCAGATCAATCAACACCAGTATAAGGTTCGATGTTGAGGTGACCATTACTTTTGAATGTAATTTTGTGTGTCCTGTTGTACCTTTCACGTATCGTAAGATTCTTATAAGTGCTTCTATATGTTCCACCTCTAGATAGTGTATGAAGTGACTTATAACTTCAACTGCATAAATTATATCTGATTGAGTATGTGACGGGTAGATCAGTTTTCTAATTAGTCGTTGTCCTTCTTTTTATGCCGATCTAGCACCTTCCACTATTTGAAGTCTGTGATTAACCTGTATCAGAGTATTTGTTGGTTTACGATTAATCATTCATGTTTTTACAGGCAAATTCAATATATGCTTTCGTTAAGCTATAAAGATTCCTTTGCTGGGATAATAGAACATCAAATCCCAAGAAGTACTTTAGCCCCCACTAAGTCCATCATCGCATAATTCTTTGAACAAACTCTTTTTCAACTATCTAATGTCCTTGGTATCACCTTTCTGTTATGATCATGTTATCTGTATAAATGACTAAGAAAATAATTAGACTACCGCTTTTTAGAAATAGAATGTACCGGAATTACTCTGCTTGTATTGATATCATTTCATTGACATAAGAATATCCCAATCATTCCCGTAGAGACTGTTTGAGACTATACAATGCCTTCTAGAGTTGACACACCTTGTCTTTATTGAACCCATCAGAGAAACCTGATGAAGCTTCCATATAACTTCCTTTTTTAAGTCTTTATGAAGAAATGTATTTTTTACATCGAACTGGTAAAGTGGTCAGTCTTTGTTTGCTGCAATTGAGAATAGAACTTAGATTGTATCTATGTTTGACACTTGAGAGAGTCTCAGGATAGTCGATTCCATAAGTCTGTGTGTATCCTTTGCCATTATTATAGCCTTTGTACCGTTCGATGGTTCAACAAGCCTTACGTTTGACAGTTAGACCAATTTGCATATAACCATTTTTTCTGCGGAAGTTAGCACTTCTTCCAAGTACCTTTTTTCAAGAGCATTCATTTTTATATTCATGGCCCACCAACATTCCCTACTTCTGTTTTGGCCTCTTAAGCGTTCCTTATGATTCCTGGTCGTACAGAGTTAGAGTAAATAATTTTGTCGCCTTGGACATGCTTCCTCTTACTAGGTCGCCCACTGGATACATGCTAGCTCGAGAGACATATTCAGGTGAGTATCGCACCGATGACATTCCTTGGTTAGTCCTATAAGGCAAACTATGCCTACTTTTGGCCACTATCAGATTATGATAAAAAATATCGTCATTAATTATAAGGGAGAAAGCATCTGAGCTGAGTTTTATTTTACTTGCCTCTTATCATACATTATCCAAAGGTTGATAAGTGGTGGGCATGAGTTCATTGGTCTCCTGCTATATTGACAGGTGTCCCTGTGCAGACAGTGTTTGGAAGGATTGAGTTACTCCACCCAATGAGTGAGTCATTTGTAATCTCCCCTATAAAGAGGTTGGTTGAGATAGTATAAATATGTTTCAAGAAGATTGCAATCTATGATGACATAGATGTGATAGTCAACTAGGCTGTAATAGTGGTATCCTTTCAGATGAACTGCATATCCCACTAATATGCATTTAATAGCACAAGGGCTGAGTTTAGATCTTTTAAACTTGAGAACATGGACAAATACAGAGCGACATAAAATTTGTGGCGGGAGAGTTAATATACATGGTATATATGTTTGGCTTTCCAGGTTTTGAAGAGGAGTTTTATGGCAAAGATTTTTATGGGTAAACGATTAAGCAGACAAGCTGATGTGGCCACAGCTTTTGGCCAAAAGTATTTTTGAATACTAGATATAAGCATTATGGCTCTGGTCGTTTAAAGGACAATGTGATTTTTTCTTTCTACAATGCCATTTTGTTGGGGTGTATTATGACACGATGTTTGATGAATAAGGCCGTTTTCATAGAAAAAGGTTTTCATTTCATATTTTCTGTACTCTCTGCCATTATTAGATGAAAGCATTTCAATTTTTTGGTTATATTGGGTCTGAATCATTCAGAAAAAATCAAGAAAGTTTGCATATACTTCAGATTCATGCATTATGAAGTATATCTAAGTCATACAGAAAAAGTCATCAACAAATATGACAAAGTACTGGAAACCATTAGAAATAGGATGAGGGGCAGACCCTCGCACATATCCGTGTATTAAGAAAAATAGAGACCGAATTTTAGTATTATTCAATATAAAGAAGTACGATGACTTTTCGTCAAAACGCAAGTTTCACAAGACAAGTGAGTATCCTTACTTGTGCAGAGATCAGGGAAAAATGACGCAGCGAACCGACAAATAGATATTCAAGACGATGATACCACACCCAGATTTGTTGATTTGATGTCCCATGAGAAGTAGGACAATCCCATGATGGACAACTTCATCAACATAATATAAGCCCGCATTAAGTACCACACCCAATAATTTCTTTTGTATAAATGATCTCTAAAAGACAACATTAAGGGTACATCAGTACAACACAATTTAATTCTTGTATAACATTGATTACGGACAGAAGTTTGCAAGAGATTGATCTTACATAAAGGTAAATATACAATTTTAACTTTAGAGAAATAGTAATATATTTCGCTCCTTTGACTACGGCTATACCACTATTGGCAGTTGAATATTAGTTTTTACTGGTTGTACTGGTTCAATAATATTGGTTATATCTTAGATTATGGTATCAGTGGCTTCCCATTCAGATATCTATCATTATATTTGGCTGGGCATTTTGTGGGTATAGAGTTGGTTTGATGGACTTTGGGTGAATGTGCAATATTTAAAACTTGTAGTGGCATTATTGCAGAGTCCGAGAACTTTAAGTTAAATGTGCAAAGTCTAAAAAATTAGGGGATAAAAACAGATTCTAGAAAACGTTGGGATAAATCTACAGACTTAAAAACATGGGGGATAAGATTTGGAGAGCCGGGATTTAAAACCCCAACCGCAATACCTCCATACCTATTTTTCATGTTTCTTTCTTCCTCCCTCATTTCGGTGCCTCTAAGCTGAAATGCTCATTTGCTCTGACATCGCTGTTTTCTCTAATTGTCTGGTGGGCATGGTGATTGCTGCTACCCATGTCGCTGTTTCTTTTGGTGACCTCCGATATGCTGGTGGTGGCGCGCTTCAAGGGTTGGAGTTGTTGGTATTTTGGCCGAGAAAGATGAATGGAAAGGTGATGATTTTATTCGAAGTCCTAAATTTTTTTCACGTTTATGTGTTGCCTACTTCTTTCAATTGTTGCCATGGCGAAAAACTGATCAAACTTATCCATTTTGCAAAAATGATTTTGAAATATTTTTTTGTAAGGCTGTCGATGTCGATAGCCTTCTTCGTCAAATTGTTTGTTTGAGATTGTGATGAACTTTTCTGAGTCTAATTTTTTTTTTTCTTCGGGTTTTTCTCCTTTTGTGGATGTACTGTATTGAATTGATTGAGACTGTGACTGTTGATGATTTATGTGTTTGCATATGGTACATTGTTTGACTAAATATGACAGAAATTACACAATTGTTTACATTAATAATATACAGATTTTACTCTAATTATAATACGTGATTGCTGCTTTAGTCATGGCTGGTATTTTTTTGATTGATGGTGAGATCTAACATATGATTCGACTACAAACTTCGCAACACACGTGGCAAGTATATTGAAAGGAAACAAGTTATGCTATAAAGTTGAATACTGACCTTTCTTGGTGATGTCTGCAACATTACTCACATTAGAATACAATATTCAAGATCTTCTGGACACCAGCAGTTTTCATGTATTGGGCATAGCCAATCAGTATCCTCACCACATGGTTCCCCAACACAAGTGCTTAATTTTCTCATCTTGCTGGATGGGAGAGTTTCATCCATGAAATTCCTACGTATCTTTTGCATGGATGTCGGTTTCATGATTTTTTCTGCTGTTGCTACGATCGTTACATCTGAATGATTGAAGAAGTAATCAAAGGAGAAATTAAAAGCTGAAAAAAAATATCGATAATGCACGCTAATAGCATTGAGTGAGTAGATTGCTAACCTGAATTAAGGAAGAAAAGAAAGAGAAGAAAATAAATATATTTTCTCATATCCTCAAAACTGCTTAGGTAATCCTTTTGCGTGATACTTTAAAATTATTCTTAATTATAGGCTTGAGTTTCTTTCATCAATCGGCGGAATGGGCATCTTTCCCCCACTTTTTAAGAATTTGATAGGCTAGCAATAAACAAATATAGATGGAATGACTTCACACTCTTATAATTTCTTGTGTGCTGATAATCATAGGCATACACTTCACCATATGGCAGAATATAATTTGTTTTGCTAAGTCCAACTTTGCCCTGGAAAGAATTCTCCCTTATACCCCAAAGAATATATTTGTTTTTCTAAGTCCAACTTTGCCCAGGAAAGAAATCTCCATTATACCCTAAAGAATATAATTTGTTTTACTAAATCAAACTTTCGCGTGGGAAGAATTCTCCACTATACGCCAAAGAAATCCAACGCATAAACAGCGTATAGAAGGCAGCTGTTAGAAATCGTCTTAAGTGACGCTGATTTTTTTGTATAGTACATGAAAAGAAAGAAGTTTTTGCCCCTCGAGGAGAATTATTTTATTTACTAAAGATGCCGGACAGTTTTAAAATACTAATATATGTGGAAACGAAGTGTTTCGTTTGCAAAGTTTTTGTTTTGTTGTTTTGAGTAAGCTTCCACAGAATCAAGAATCTGCGTCATTCACTTCAACATACGGCATCAAAATTGTTCATAGGAGTAATTTGTTGTATTCGATCATATTTTCTAGCATACACAGTTTTTCCAAGGGAAGCAAAGAGAATTATTTAATCCGATATGTTCCCCAGCCAAACTGGTTTTCTTTTTTTTTTTTTTTTTTGGTTTTCTAAAGATATACGTTGTCGACATCCGTGATTAAACTCTTTTAATACGTAAAGTCACCTAATTACTAAACGTTCTTCCATTTCTATAGACGGGCCAAACTTCTGGCCTCATTGACTTTATGGTTAAAATATGAGATGAAAGAAACTCGTTGATCTAATGAAACTAATCATAAATCAGATTGGTTTACTACTGAAACCAGTTAAGTATTGGACATCCCTTCTAGTTGGAGAGTCTCAATGGCCTAATGGAACTGAAGCCAATGACTAATTAAATTATTGGGATACTCTAAGACATGTTGGTGACCTAGAATGATGGAAGCCTCATTGGTATCATAAACATATTGAAGGCTTAGAGAAATATAAGATTCTAGGATGGCGTTGCATTAAAAAAGGCATAAAAAGAAGAATAAATAGGTGTGGTGAGACACACAAAAGTAACTAAATAAAAGGCAAAAAGAAAAAAAAATGAGAAAAAAAGAAAGAGACACGAGAAAAAGTGCAAGAGAGAATAGGAAGGAAAGAGAAACTCGTAGGTGTTAGGTAACCTTGCCATCTAAAAATTGTATTTCTTGAGTTTCCATCGTTGGATCGTCACTAAATTTTGACAGATTGTTTTCAACATGCGGAGATACGTTTTGAACGGTGAAGATGTGTTTTAGAGACATCTAGGTCAGTCTGATAAGTACATTTCCGAGAGAGTTTTTCATGTCAGAAAATTTCAACTTTATATTTTTCTCTTTTGTATCTTGTTGTGTTCCAATATTAGTTGTTTAATCCTGAAGATGATGTATTCCTCTAGTTGTGCCGAGAGAGAAATTGTTATACCCATTATTGATTATAGTGGAGATTCTTTAAGTGGTCTATGTTGGGTTTAATTTGGTCACATGCGTAGTGCACGACACATGTGACATAAAGGTTACATATTAAATTTATGTGGACTCATGTATGTGTATATTATATATTATTAACATGTCACATAATATTATATTATGTTCGTATCCGTGCGTTAAGTGATCGCTATGGTATATTAAGTGGATACGCATTGTAATATGAATGGACCCCTAAATACGTAGACAGTTGTACGGTTACAGTGGTTGATGGTAGAAGTCGGAACCGTATAATTAATGGCATTTGGTCCCTAAGGGACAAAAACCCACATGTATTTTTCTAGAAGTGTTTTAAGTAAGCTATTTAATATATAATTCACTATATATTAAAAATAGGATATTATCCTATTGTAAATTCATTGTATTTGAAAAGGTGAAAGATACATTGTAATGTATTTGGACAAGTGTAAAGATACATTGTAATGTATTTGGACAAGTGTAATTTACAATGTATCTCACTTTCTTCCTACTATATATATAAGCAAATATTGTTTCTATGAAGAGGTGGAAAAAGGTAATAGAAGCCATGTTGCATTTGCTTCGTCCTTCATATATATATATATATATATATATATATATATATATATATATATATATATATATATATATATATATAGAAAACACTTATGTGAGGAAGACACGCTACTTAACCTTTCTATTGGGTAAAGTAGCAGTGGTGATTGAGACTATATTAGGGAAATCAACTGCCGGTGGGTTCGTGCATACCTTGGAAGAACAATTGTCGTGCGTGTCATAATCAGAACAGCGTTAACTAATGGAGCAAAGTACACTTCTGCATTTATTTACTTTGCTTTTGTGTTCTCTTAAGCGATGCTCCGGGTAACAGATTTACTATGTAAATCTAACAGTCTACAGGTCTCGTTGTTTTTTACTCATACATTGGGAGATTTCTCTATGCTAAAAATTATTTGAGTTTTTCCTTGTGTTTTTCGTTTAATTATTTCTCCACAGTTGTGTTTTAGGAGATATTATTTGTTATTTTGTTGTGATATTGTAGTTTCCTTCTAACATTAAGAATGTTAAACAAATTTAACTCACTTGAGCCGGCGCTTCATCTAGCTGGACCAGTAACTGAGGGATTGGCTCTATTAGACTACTGGTTCAATTAATATCTAATTTATTGGTTTTAAATTTTGAGGCGTTTCTCGCTTTTATTTTGTTCTTTCTGTGTTCCTGGTATTTTCATGTTTCACTTATTCTGCTTCGGGACCTTTAATTTGCACAAACTATCTTTTCATTCTATCTGTTGTTGAGTTTATTTGCTCTTGTTTGCGATTGTTGGATATATTTGAAGAAAATCGCGACACTGTGACCATTGTTTTTTTAGAATTTTTATTTTTTTTCCTTTTCATTTCCTTGTTATAATCAGTAAATATCCAATAATGAAAAGAATGTCAGGCTGAATTTTAGTGGCCCAGATAAAAACTCAACGAGCAAAAATGTTGTTTACGTGAAGGTATTCAAAATTAAATCATTTGTTAATAATTCTCTCTTGTTCGCCACTAGTTAGTCTTCCTATTGCATATAAACATATACAGAAATATATATATATATATATATATATATATATATATATATATATATATATATATATATATATATATATATATATGCGCCCGCACGCACGTACATATGTATGTATGTATGTACAAAAGATAGTTAATGAAGTACGAAAAGAAAACAAATTATTTGAGCCGGTCAATGATCAATACTGTAGCCAGTTGCTTTATCACTATCATATTCTTTGCCCTTTTAAAATAATATAATATTGTTAGCAAAAGGTTGAACCCAAAGACAAAGAGTGCTCACTATCTCAGTCCCAAGGAGCTGCGGGAAGGAGGTAAATCTGAAGTAACAACACACGCTCTTATACCAATTGAAGTAAACAACGGATTCAAGAACACAACGCGTAAAAAGCACAACACACTTTTATTAATGTTCGGAAAATAACTCAAAACCGAACTACTACTCGCCGCCGCTACAACGGTTCGGCCGACTCCTTTAAATAGACTCAACTAGCCTAGACAAAACCTTAACCTAATAGGAAAACCAATAACACCTAAAAGGAAATATACCAAAATAAAACTCCTACAAACTAGGAGACTTTCTAAACCTTATCACATAAGGAAATTAACCAACATTCTCCCCCTTAATTTCCGAATGTACCCTCGGAACTTCTTCGATGCCACTTCAAACTTCGCATCTCCTTGAACCTTACGCGCGCCAACGGTTTAGTGAGGACGTCCGCCTTTTGCTTGTCACCACGAACGTGCTTCTGCAATACCTTTGACATTTTCAGCATTTCTTCAGCCTCATCAGTCCGCCCTTGCTGCCTTAGTGTACGAGTCTTCCTTTATACTTGAGCATGAATATCTTGTCCTCGACTATCTTCTGCTTCTTAGCCCTATCCGTATTTTGCTTCGGAGGCTTCTTTTCTTTTGTCTCTGATGTGTCAGCCTTGGCTGTTCTGCCAATGTCTGAGTGCTGGCGTTTCGGGCTCGGCCTGGGCAGAACTGGCACCTCTGCGCTTATGCTCGGCTGCGGCTGCGGCTGAAGCTGAGGCTGACCAATGTGAACCATCCTGGTACCTTCATCATCCATCTTAGCTTGAAGACACATCTGGACACCCGGCTTTATACAGATCTTGTACAGCCGATTCGGACTCTTTTGTACTTTCATCAACAAGCGGCCGCTCATATCATACATCATCAAGTGCTCACCCTTCAAGCTCACCTCACAACCACCCTCTATGGCTTGTCCAAGGCTGAGTATGTTGCTCCTTAACTCTGGTATATAATAGACCTCGGTAAGCAGCCTTTGTTCCCCTGTCTTGCCTTGAAGAAGTACCGTTCCTTTGCCTTTAATTTCAACGCAAGATCCATCTCCAAATCTTACTTTGCCTTTCACATTTTCATTCAACTTGGAGAAGTAAGATTTATTTCCCGACATATGATTGCTCGCACCATTATCCAGATACCATATATGATCTTCCATAGGCTCAGAAGTCAATTTACTCGGCATCAGGCTCCTTTCATTCAAGCACACTTCTTGATGTACGTAACCAACACCTTCGTGGACAAACACCGTTTCATCTACATCATGCTCATCAGCGATAAATGCCTCATCCGTTTTCGTTTTTCTCTTGGGACACTTCCTTGCAATGTGTCCGGGCTTGTCGCAACGAAAACATATTAACATCTCGGGACAGTTGCTTGCAAAGTGTCCGGGATTGTCGCAATGAAAACATATTAACTTCGAGCGATCCTTCCTCGTCTCTCTCCCTCGGCCTCGATCTTTTCCACGTGAGTCACGGCCTCTACCCGTCTGATCCGAAAATCCCTTATTTTGTTGATCGGAAGAAGATGAATATAACAAAATACTGTCTGACGTAGCATTGAAACTTTCTTCGCTAATTCGTTCTTCGTACGCTTTCAAGCGACCAACCACATCTTCGAAATCGATCTTGTTCAAATCCAACACTTGTTCTAGTGACGCAACAATATGTATGTACTTCGATCTCGGCAAACCATTAAGGAATTTCTTGACCATCTTGGAGTCATCTAGGGGCTGCCCAAGGGAGGCCGACTTTGCCGAAATTTCGGACAACTTTCCGGCATACACATCGATAGAATCGGTTTCTGCCATCTTGAGTCTATCGAATTCGGCAGCTAGGGTTTGGAGCCTCGCCTCTTTGACCCTCTCGGCACCCAAATATCTCGTCTTTATGGATTCCCAAATTCCTTTCGATGTTTCTTGATGGCTGACTTGTAAGATCAAATTCTCGGGGATCGCTTGAAACAAGAGGGCAATTGCTATATCATTCTTTTCAGCATCATCCGAACCCGGATCAATCGTATCCCAAACTTCGTGAACCCTAAGAACAACCTTCATGCGCATAGCCCACACGGCATAATTGGTTGGAGATAACATCGGACATTGAACGGTTGCAGAACTTACCTCCCTTCCACGCGTTTCACTCGCGGTGCTCACGGGCCTTGCGCTACTTTTGTCGACTTCACTCATTGTGGTTGGATCCTTCCAAAAACTCGTTGATCACAACCCCTATTTGGTCCTTTTTGGCCAGGTTCCTTTCGGCCTAGGGCAAAAGAAACTTTTACCCCTTTTAATTTCGAATTGCAAACTGCCAAGTCCCTTTTCGGCCTTGCAGTATTTGTGATTCTAAAATAGCCAACCCCTTTCGGCCATGGAGAAAAATTTGTTCCAGCCGAATCCTTTCGGCTTATGGCGGCGGCCTCCTTTTTTCGCTCCTTTTTTTTTCAATTACTCGTTGAACAAAATTCGGTCCTTGTTGATACGAAGAATACGGCAGCCTCCTCACGGGATCAACCCTAACACGGCAACTCTACCACGGTGGCTCCTCCCTCTTCAAACAACCTTGGCTCTGATATGAAGAACACGGCAGCCTCCTCCCGGGATCAACCTTCACACGGTGGCTCCTCCCTCCTCGAACAACCTGGCTCTGATACCAATTGAAGTAAACAACGGATTCAAGAACACAACGCGTAAAAAAGCACAACACACTTTTATTAATGTTCGGAAAATAACTCAAAATCGAACTACTACTCGCCGCCGCTACAACGGTTCGGCCGACTCCTTTAAATAGACTCAACTAGCCTAGACAAAACCTTAACCTAATAGGAAAACCAATAACACCTAAAAGGAAATATACCAAAATAAAACTCCTACAAACTAGGAGACTTCCTAAACCTTATCACATAAGGAAATTTACCAACAAAATCAAGAGTCCAGCGGTCTCCTAGATTGGATGAGATCTTACACAGTTACCCACACAAAATGCCCCCTACAAACCAGACCTTTGGCCTAACAACAGAGGAACACCTAAACACAAAGAGTTTTGTTTGCTTCCTGTTGTCGGAATCCTCATGAGAATATAAGCTGATAAAGGGGTTTTACTGCTCCTCTTGTCAAAAGACAATTAATTACATCAGCTGTATTTTATTTTTTATTATTTGTAGCTTGTGAAATACACTTCTTTTAACTAGTCAAAATATAGGGTTTTTTTTTTTTGGTTTAAGCAAACAACGTCATCCTTTCCCAATGAATAGAATGCCAGGGTGAATTCTGTTGGCCAGGATATGTATGTGTATGTATATATACACACAGTGTATATATGTATGTGTGTTTGTATATATGTGTATATCTGAATGTATGTATGATTTATGTATTTATATAAATGCATGTATTTATGTATGTATATGTTAGAACGTATCTATGCATACATGTATGTGTTTGTCTATATACAAAAAAAAGTGGAGTTTTGAAAGACGTTAAACATATGAGAGATTCTGTGCATTAATTTAAGTATGAAACATTTAAATACTTGAGACGGTCATTGATCAACACAGTGGACATTTCCTGTGCTTCATCACACCATAAATCACTATCCCTTAGAATTAGTCAATCAGTGTATGCAGGGGTTGGTATTTTCTTGAATAATGTAATATCGAGATCGTAAAAGTTTTAGTACATGAACCTTAATCAATACCCACAGTACCTTTGTCTTTTACCTCAATATTGTTTCCATTCCAAATTTTGACTATGGAAATACATGACCTGTCAAGGTTATGGAAAATGGATTCATCATATGACATGTGATGAGTACAACCGATATCCATTAGCCAAGAATTACTCGGAGTGGTGCTCCCAAAACAATTGACAACAAATAATTGATCATCATTCTCCTCCTGTATATCATGTACTTGAGCATGTTGATAATTTTCTTCTTCCTTGGAGAGGTCATACCTTGGTTCTAAATCTCTCATCGTTTCATCATCAAGGAGTATCGTGGAGAATGTAAATCAGGAACTCATCAGTATCTTAAATTACAGAGGTGATACATAAAGAACTCACACAAGATATCTTCTACGGACTGAATCATATTGTTCTTCCTGCAAACTGAATAATTTTTTTTTTTTTTTTTTTTTTGCAATACGGATGGGAAAGAAATTTACATTTTCTTCCTGCGCTGCTGGTTTTCATCATCTTTTATATTTTTGTTCCGTTGTCGCTTTTTACCCTTGCCACGTTGGTTTTGATATTCTTCTTCCGCTCCTTCCGTTTCTTCCTCATGCCGAATGATTCTGCTATAGTCTTGTGCTTCTTGTTGGAGAACAAGCGATAGTTTGTGATAAGAGTTCAAATTACAGATATGAATGGTTACAATCATATCTTAACAAATGGAGGTTAAAATCAAATCTTACCAAATTTTAATATGTATTTTTCAAATTGTTTAGATATGACTTGGTTAGAGGTTATAAATTGAGAATGATGTACCGTGATTGATTCAATGAAAAATAAAACAGTTTTTCATTCCAAACTTTCTACATGGTACTAGAGCAGTCTCTGATCCGTAAGACTCTAGAAACAAAAACACGATGTGTTCGTGTGTCTTCTTCCTGACCCAAATAGATCCAAGGAAAAAAAAGTTTTTTGAACTCAAACACTGATGACCAGTTCATCACAGTTCAATCAGGAACTCATTCTCATCATCATTCCTGAACTTTTTCTCGACCAGTTAGCCACAAAATGACCGAACCTAGCCCCTCAAAAACCCAGCCCGACAAGCTGGTCATCCAGTTAGTAAACTTACTCAAAAAAGTATAAGTCCCACGGTTGCCAACTCCGAGGATCTCCCACTGGGCTTTAAGTTCAATAGCGACAATTACCCATTGTGGTCTACACTAATTAAGAAGGCTATCGGTGGTAGGGGGAGGACTCAGCACCTCACGGAGAATCCTCTTCCACCACCTTCTACAGACTCGATTTATCCATAATGGGAACAAAGTGACCATCTTGTGTTCACCTGGCTAGTACAGAACATTGAACCCTCCTGGTGAATATAATGTATCACAGTATCCGACAGCACTGACGCTCTGGGATAGGTTGGCAACCACCTATGGATCAGGTGGTGATGCACTGCAGGTGTTTGACCTCCACCGAAAGGCCAACACCATTAGACAAGGAGGAGGCTCACTAGAGGATTGGTGGCATCGTCTCCATGGAGTCTGGATGACAATTGATGGAAGGGATCCCAATCCCATGAGGGATCCTACAGATATTGCCCTCATGGGATATTTTTGTATAATAAAAAAATACAAAAACAATGGTTGTTCCAGCTACTGACTGCGATAGATGAGAAGTTTAAAGGAGTGAAACGGGACCTTCTGAAAAGGGATCCTCTTCCAACTGTAGAGATGTCATACGGAGCCATTCGTAGAGAGGAAGCATGGATTGGAATTTTACACGGGCTCCCTTCAGACTCAGAGTCATCATCAAGGAGGACAGGGGCTGAAGGTGCAAGGAAAGACCCACTGGAATGTCGGCAACCTGCTCACATACATCAATGCTGGTGACTGATAAAGAAAAAGACAAGGACAAGCTTCGATGCATCTATTGTGGTATGGAAAAACATATCAGAGAAAACTGCTTCTAGCTGGTAAGATATCCAGACTGGTGGGAGGCATAGGGACGCAAAAAGCCATCGGAGCATCCAGGGCCATCAACACCAGGACGAGGAGCTGTTGCAGTCAGCACTGCTAGAACCACCAATCCCACTGGAGGCAACACCAGTAGTTGTAAAAGTGATGTATATAACTACGTACTCAACTAACTATTAAATTAGTCAATCTACACACACATAAACACACACTCACACATGTATATATATGTATATATGTATGTATATATATATATATATCTATATATGTATATATGTATGTATGTATATACACATACATACATACATACATATATATATAGAGACACACACACACACATATTTTTTTTTTTATGAAACATTTATTTGATTTAAATGAAAGCCTCACTTATGGCGGAGAAAACCATATTACATCAGTTCAGAGTAAGCGAACAAATGAAACAACGAACTAAGTATGACATATCTCCAGTCATATACGATATGCCGCATTAAAACCTTGTTAGGAAAAACCACCCTTGTGGATAAAACCCTAGCGAAGGAAAAAGCGTACACATTTATATGACCATCATCGAAATGTATAGAATGGCAATATGAGTACAAATGTTGATATTCTTCTAGTTGGCGTAGATGTCGGCGAAAGTCGAATGTTGGCTCCCGTAGTTCTGGCGTGTCAGACCAAGGCGTGTGCTTGTTAATGAGCGTGAAGTACTCCAAGGAGGGCAAACCAGCATTTAACTGGCGGCAGGTATAAGCCAAGACATGAAATAGCAGGCGCAAAGCAGTAATTATGATACAATGAGAAAAAAATATAAAATGCATGGCAATAGATAAGCAGACATACCGAACCTGCCTGAATCACTTAGGAAACAGGCAGGATGTGTGAAACAATGCCAATCCCAGTGGAAGACATGGACAGCTAGCCAACGCCAATGCCCCCCGCGCCACTTGCGTGGCCATGAAGGCTATGGTCAAATGGCGTGAGATGAGTATACATACATATATATATATACATATATATATATCTTGTAAAATATATATATATATATATATATATTATATTATAGACCACTCACATATATGGACAAGAGCATTGCATATATAGAGTAATTCACATTCATTTCCATATGTTTCATCGCTGTTACACCTAGTATCGTAATATTTTGAAATTATACTTTTATTTGTTTCATATCTGTTTGACTGAAAAAGGTTAATTTAAAAGAATTTATTTCCTGAGGTCAACGAAAAAAATTTAGAAGACCCAATTAACCCTAACATTCATTTTAATTATCATACCAACAACACTTTACTCAAAATTTCCAAGTCATCAACGAGTGAATTTCCTTCAAATTGGTGGAGAAGAAGGTTATTCCACATCATCTCCTT
>AP025040.1:13385618-13402776 GCA_036186865.1 Eustoma russellianum | reverse complement strand
GACAATGGGCGAAAAGAGGATTTTTTTTTGTAATTTTAGTTGTTATTTTGTTAACCCGACTAACCATGATTTAAATTCCTTTTAAGTTAAACTTCTGTCAAATGAATGTGAAACGTGACATTTTGGCAAACTTCTAGAGAGAAAATGTGTAATTTCAAAAGATAATGATACTTAATGTAACATTGAAGAAAAATATGGATATGAAATGCAAATTACTCTAGATATATAAACACACACACATGCATACATACATACATATATATATATATATATATATATATATATATATATAATATATATAATATATACAACATATACATACTATACATACTTATATTTATATACACATATATATAAACATATATCCATATGCATGTAATTACAAATACATACATACATACATATACACACATACACATACATACATAAATACGTATATATACACACCATGCATACATACATACATATATACACACATATATTATATATACACACACATACACATATATATATGTATGCATGTATGTATATGTATATAATCATGAAAGAAGACATATCCAACACAAAATCTCTCAAAGAGTACGTGTCAATCTAAACGAGAGTAACTTCCATAAGGTTTGGTTGGTCTAGTGACATATACTAAAGTACGGTCGGTTTTATAACCAATGAAAACATGGTCAAATTAAGCAAAGTCGTACTTAAAATGACCATAATTATGTTGGTTATGGAACTCACCCTACTTTAATTAGTCATTGGATAAACCTCACCTTTTGGCAGTTACTATGATAGATTGACAAGCCCATTTTTAGGCTTTTTTTTGTCAGATATGTTTTCTTCAATGAATGATTACATGTCAATTCTAAGTTGTTATAAACATGTATGAGTCATTTCATGTCAATTATAAGTAGTTACAAACGGGTCAGGATCTCCTGACCGTCAAGTCCGTGACCCCCTCCACGACCGCCTGCCACGTGGCAGCAGAGGGGTTGTGAGGCTGGATAAGGGTCACCCGCACACAGCCTCACCACCCCACCCCGCTGACACGTGTCAGGCGGTCACGAGGAGGGGGGTCAGGTGATCTCGTTCGGTTACAAACATGTATATTTTACTTTATAAGTGATGAAACTGGATCTTCACTAAGGATAAGAGATGATTCAAAATAAACGTCGTTAGCTCTACTTGACTTGTGTATCCAAAATATTTCCTTGATGACCTACACAGGGAAGCAAAGATCAGAGGTCCGGGTTATGATCCTGGGTTAAACACTCTGACACTCAAGTCAATTTGGGTCATTCTCACTGAGATATTTTGATATTTGAAGAGTTTTAGTTTGTTCTCACTGTGGAGTCTCGAGTTTTTCTGTTTGTGCTCTTGAAGATTAGGAGTTCCGAATCCCTTCCTCTTTGCCCCCTTCCTTGCTTTTATATGTTCCGTTGTTCAATGACTCTGCCAGATGATGAGACTGATGCATAAGCAAGAGGGCTAGTACGTTGTAGGTATGCAGCGTGAGTAGACAGATGCTTTAACAAGTTGTCTAGTCTAGGATGCGTAGATAGTCGGTGATAGCCATTCTTTACACTGTATCTCTGCCAATTGTACTGATGGGCCCAGTCGAACCTCCTTAGAAATCTTGTTATGAGCTAGTCGAATTGTTCAGGGTAAGCCCTTACGTGGCAGATGCCGAGGTGAGACCGAGGTGGACAGTGGGATCTGCCAACTCTATTAAAGACAGTTGTCTGACCTTACCTTCTGGTCGGATTGAAGGCCCAGGATAAGCAACTTATTGACCGAGGCAGCCCATAAAATGGGCCTAGGTTGACCGGTTAAATGGCTGAAGTGTGAGCTACGTGGATCGCTATTAACTAATTGTACAGTCTTGCTTTATCCGAGTAGGTGAATTTGGGTCTCATCATATTACCCCCAGATTAGTATACCGAGCCGAGCAGGAAGGGTGGACTAATCGATTTCAAAACTTAAATGCGTTGTCTAATCAATAAGTGATGTGCCAGCCTCTAATTGGCAAATGAACGCTTTTTATGAGCTACGCAGACTGTGAAGCGTCATTTGACCCCTTTTCATTCGGTGGTTGAGGTTACCAAGGACGAGGGTTACGAGGTGTCGTTCAAGATGAGCTAGGGGCTATAAATGAAGACCGCTGGATAGAAATTCGTTCTTTTCTTCCCCTCATCACGAGTTCTCTTTCTAATTTACATCTTTTCTTCCGGCGGTTCTATTTTAATCTCTCATTGGACTCTTTCTCTCCTCGGCAGCCTATCCTTGCCTCTTTTCCCAGCCTCCACTCCTTCTGTAAGTTTTTTTTTCATTATGTCTTCTGCGTCTGATTCCCAAAACGTATATGAGGGTGCATCTTACGCTGGCGATGATGGAGGAAATCTTAGTTCTTCATCATCGGAAAGGACGATTTCCACTGACGACCGTCCTTTGGCTAGGCTGCATAAGGCCACCAACGGCCCTGTTGGGCCTAATAAGCTTGCTCAACCCATCAGGACTGTTACCGTAGTTGAATTCTCGCCGGAGCAAGCAGAGACTGCTATTGTTCTGGCGGTTGCCATCCCTTCCGCTATGCCGAGAACGTCGCCTCTGCCGATGGTGATTGTTTACAGAGGCCCCCCATCTGCTATGGTGCAGGGGTCTTTCTGTACTTTGTCCGTGGCCGACCTGACCCAGATTTGTGATACATACAAGATTAACATGGAGCGTTTTAGTCCTCTTCTGCCTCAATCTGTCAGACAGCATATGATCCCCCAATGGATTATGAGGCTGTCTACGAGGAATGCTTCAAGTCTAGATTCAGCCTTCCTGTTCCTCTGTCTTTGGCCCGTATTCTTCAATCCTATAATCTTAGACTCCCACAAATAAAACCCAATAGCTTGAAAACCATTCTTTGCTTTTTTCCTTTTCTTGAGAGTCATTGAAACTCCATTTGACCAGAAAGTGTTCAAGGGTCTATTTTCTTGTAGAACCTCAGATAGCTGGTATTACTTTAGCAAGCAAGATCCTACCAGCGAATTCCATTTTGCCATCAATGTTCCCTTATTTAGCAAAAATTGGAAGGGTAGATTCTTTTTCATTAGAAAACAGGGATTGCCTAAATGGGATATATGGAAGTCTGGGAAGGCGGATAATCTGAAGCCTGGTCCAGAATCTTGTGATGAGGCAACCAGATTGCAGTCTCTGCCTGTGGTCATAGACTGGCAAAAGGTCGATGAAAAAATTATAAAGGCAGCTGACCTGAGTCATTTAGCCTCTGGTACCCACTTTCGGCCTCTTTCCCCAAAAAGCTTGGAAATAGTCAGGGGTAGGTGCCTGTCTTTCTTGTAATTTTTTATGCTGACTCGTTGTTCAGATAGTAAAAACCATTGCTCTTTATGTAGGTTCAATGGCTTCAGGAAGTGGAAGGATCGCAGCCAAATTAGCTGATATAGCGGCCCGTAAGAAACCAGAAAAGTCTCAGCCAAAGACTGTGAGGTATCTCCTGCACTAGCATTGCCCCCCGAGAAGATGTCACCATGGCTGAGCCGATTGCTGAAGCGATGTCGACTGAGGATGCTGTAAATCAACCGATCCTAGTCGTATCCGATTTTGTTGTCCCAGGTATTCCATTTCTTGCCACTTCGCTTTTTTCTGCTTAAAGAATGACTTTTCACCCTTTTTGGTCTAAAGGATAACCTTTTCCTTTAAAATTTCATTGCAGATCTGCCAATGCGGAGACATGGGAGGAGGGAGTCGAGGCATCTCCTTGGGACCCTACTCAGGCTGATTTCGAGCAAGTCTAGACGGCTAAGAACTCTGGCCTAAGAAAAAGGCAAAGGGCAAGGAATCATATGCTCCAGAGGCCGAGATCCCGACTCCTCAGGAAGAACAGTCGACGCTGATCATGGGCAAATTTTCTAAACATGATAGTGTGGCTAACCCAGCCACAGCTAGAAAGATGAACAACTTGATCCTTCCTCTGGATCGTCAAAGGTTCTCTGCTGCTTCTTGGGAACATCTAGAGGATGCTTATTATTGCAATTTAGCCCTGGTGAGTAACTGTACCTTTAGTGTATATTGTTGATCAAGTCATTTTTGCTAACTTTTAACTCTTACTGAGCAGATCTGCATCCAACAAATGGAGATCCTCAGCTGAGGCCGAGAGTTGAAAGATGCCCTCTTGGCCAAGATTCAAGAACTTGAGGAGGCTTCCCAAGTCATGGCCAATCAAGCCAAAGAAAATTTGGCCCTGAAGTTGGAAGCTACCAAACTTCAAGGTTTGAAGGAAGAGGCTGAGGTAAAGTGGGCAGCTTCCAACTCTTTGGTGACTGAGTTGGATAACAAAAATACAAAGCTGGTAGGCAGAAATGTTGACTTAGAAGCCTGCTTTACCCAGGCATCTTCTGAGCTGGCATCCTTGCAAAAGGACAAAGAGGCCCTACAAAAAGACAAAGAGGATGGGCTGCAGTGGGAGACAGATCTAGAGCAACGCGTGGCTGACCTGATCTTGCAACTGGCAGCGGCCAAAACTGAGGCAAGGGATGAATTCAGAAAGTTCCAACTTTTTGAATAAAACATGTTGTTGCTTCAAGGACCAGTTATGCAAATGGAGCAGACAAAGGCTATCGATGTCTGCTCAGAGGTCTGCCCCCAGCTGAATAAAGAGGATCCTCGACTTATCGAGCTTTACAACTCAACTGCCAAAGTGGACTTTGAGTCCCAATTTCAGAAATTTGTGGACGGAGCTGACCTGAGAGAATCTGAAGAGCAGATTTAGGATCCTTCTTGTAATAGGGCCAAAGAGACCTTCAGGATCTTTGTACTTAAAAACTTTTAATGAAAATTTCCATGTGTTCCAAGTACTGTATTCTTCAGCTTTTCATTCTGCTCGGCTTTTCTATTTCAGAATTATGTCAAGTAATAATTCTCGAATGAAATCTTCAAACTTTCCTCGCCGAGACTTAGGGTTGAGTAATGTGCTTCGACAAACTTTATCCTCGCATTCAGTCTTAAAATAAACTAAGTCTCGAAGTTTCAAACTTAGAATGAAACTTGCCACCCAGAATAGGTTGAGGCGAGGGTCTGCTTAGACATCAGGCCGAGCCAACAAACCTGATTTACTTTTGTTGAGAATGAGCTAGATAGCGTCAAGGACTTGGAATTATTTCAAGTCCTTAGTTGCCGCAATACTAGTGAAAGCGTCCTTCTCTGCCCGGCCATTTATGGGTCTTCTTACTATTAATTAGGCCGAACAACATATGCTTAGCCTCAGCCCTGCTAAGGTTCTTTAAACCGCTAGTGTTCAGCTCGGACTTTACTGGAGTCGGGATAAAAGTTCAAATTTGGAAAAAAGAATAATTCCCAATGTTCGAACTAAAGTAAACATGTTACTTTGTTTGATCACGCTAGTTTTTCAGCTAGATAAAAATTAAAATATTTTTCAATATCTCAACACCTGGCACTGCCATTAAACACTGTTTTATTCAAACCTCAGCACTGCTGATGGTTATATAAATAATTTATAAAACTTTTCCTAGACCTGCTAGGTGTTGATGAGGCTCATGTACACTGTCATGATTTACCTCCGCACCCTTCCCCTGGGGTGATTGTGAAACCTATTCACAAACTTTTGACCCTAAATGGGACTGTGCCTCAGACCTGCTGAGGTCTTATAGGGATACCTGTCCCAGTATTTGCCGAGTCCTGCTTGGCTAATTCAATCATGCTGAAGTGGGAGCGCTTGTTCATCGCTGACAGATGTGAAACATGTTCACAAATTTATAGGGATGCCTGTCGCAATTACTTTCCAAGACCTGCTTGGATTACTCAGTACTGCTGAGCTGGAATACTGGAACATCATTGATGTAGAAGTCTCAAGTGTACAGAAATTCCAGTTCGTGGTAAGGTCTTGCCTTCTAAGGTTTGTAATTTGTAAGCTCCTGCTAATTGCATCTCGATTATAAGATAAGGACCTTTCCACTTGAGGTTAAAAGTCCCTGTTGGTGCTGCATAACTGCTTCATTATTGCGCAATAATAAATCTCCCACTTGGTAAGACCTTGGTCGCACTCGATAATTATAGTAGTGAGCATTAAGTTTTTTTACTGAGCCATGCGAACGTGGGCTTGTTCCCTATTTTCTTCCAACTCATCCAGATTAAACACAACACTGTGGGCATTTGTCTGAGCAGAGTAGTTATTTACCCGAGCAGAGGTAGACCCAATTTCAGCTGGAATGACTGCCTTTGTTCCATAAACTAAGGAAAAAGATGTTTCCTTAGTTGAGCTGGAAGGAGTGGTGCAGTATATGCCCATAAAACGCTTGAAAGTTCATCCACCCAGCTTGCCCCAGTCTGTGTAGACGCTTCTCAGACCATCCTTGATTGGTCTGTTTGCCAAATCAACTTGACCATTAGCTTGTGGATGTGCTACTGAAGTGAATCGGTTGTTCAAATGTAGAGCTCAGCACACCAACTTTTGACAAGGTCATCAGCAAATTGCTTTCCCATTATCTGAGATAAGAACTTGTGGCAGGCCGAAGCGACAAATGACGTTCTTCCACAAGAACTTCTTTATCTGCCCCCTGTTATAGTATCTAAGGGCTCTGCTTCCACCCATTTGGTGAAGTTAATCAATGGCAACCACAAGGAACCTGACTGAACTTGGAGCTCGGGGTAAAGGTCCCATAAGATCAATTCCCCATTGCATAAATGGCTAAGGACTTGAAATGGCAGTGAACTCTTGACTTGGCAAGTGAGACATAGGAGCAATGTACTTGGCATGACTGACACTTCTTGACCCAATTCTTCTGCGTCATGGCATAGAGTGGCTAATAATAACCAGCAGGTAGCATTTGCGAGACAAAGATCGGGCGCCTGAATGATTTCCACAAATTCCTTGGTGGCAACTCGCGTAGAATGTAGTCTCCCTCTTCTTCAGTTACACACTTAACCAAGGATGTGAAAAAGACTTTTTATACAGATGGCCATAAATAGAGCATACCTTGCGGCCTTTAGCCGTAAACGCTGAGCTGATCCGTTTGTCTTCAAGCTGAGTTCCATGCTGCAGGAAGTTGACTATATACATCCATCCATGTATTGTGGTAATCACCCTGTAACACTTCATTGAGCATTAAAAGCGGCGTGCTTCACTAGCTCCACCACTATCTTTTTACCAAAGTGGCCGAGGTGGAGGAAGCAAGACGAGATAACACATCAGCCCTTTGTTGGCTGACCCTGAGGATGTGCTCTATGCAGAAGTGCTCATCATACTTGTATTCTTTATTCTTCCGCAATGTTTTATTCTTCTCAAGAACACATCCAAGTATTGGTTGCCTCAAAAACAAAAATATCCAAGAAAATACTCCTACTTGGTGAAACACACTATTCAACCCTCCTTCTAGTGTGTTCTAAGGGACCCTAACAGTTGGTATTAGAGCAAATCTTGAGTATTTGAGTTCAAATAGCAAGATTTGATCTTCAAAGTATGGATCCCTTAGTTATGATGATGCTAGTTCCTCTAGTGGTGATGCTTCAAGAAGAAGAAGGCAAAGTATCACTACTCCCTTCCATTTCTATAGTGTCTATATCAAGGTTTCTATGTTTGATCCTCTCAATTACCCACTATGGAAATCAAACATGGAAACATATTTACGTTCTTGGGGGGTACGACATATGGAGAGAGGTATCAAAAGGTTCTACCATTCATTTTGATGTTGATGATCCTATTCCAAGAGGAGGAGTTACAATTTGCGATAATAGCAAAGCTCTTGCTATTTTTGAATAGCTCTCTTTCACTAAATGAGAGAGCTCAAATATAAGGAGTCCAATCCGCACACGAAGCTTGGACAAGTTGGAGATGATCCATGAAGGAACATCTATGTGAGAAAGGCTAAGAGAAGACAACTCATCAAGCAATTCTATAACTTCAATGTTCTAAAGGTGAGAAGATTGAGGAGTCTATCCAAAGATAAACCAAGCTTGTCAACCTACTCACTGGCGGTTGACAAAAAGATTGAACAAGAGGATGCTCAACCATTGCTTTCCTAAATAGTTTAGGAAGAGAATGGAATGCAAAGGTAACGACCATCGAGGAGTCCAAGGATTTAGAGACTATTACCTTGGATGAGCTTTACAGGAATCTCATCACTTATGAGATTCATCTTGATGCTCAAGAGAAGAATGATCCAATCCGCAACTCGTCAAAAGCCTGAAGTCAGACTTTTTGTTCGAAGGTTTAGAGGATTTGCAAGAAGGAATGAAGATGAAGCCAAGAGATTCATCAAAGACAAATTCTCCAAGGACAAAGTGAAGGACCAAGAAAATAAATGCTACAAGTGTGGAAAGTTTGGTCACTTCATGAAAAATTGTCGGGCGAAGGAGCCGTAACTCAAAGACAAGAAGGCCATCTACCAACCGAAGAAGGCTTTACAAGAGGAAGCAGCCCATTGGGAGAGCATTCTTTCTGGATTCGAGAAGGAAAATGGTGACAATGATGATCTCTCTCTCACGGGGTCATCAATGACGATCTTGACAAGGAATTCTACGCTCTAATGGTCATTGACGACGACATGAAGGCATGCAGTATTTCATCTCACTATAGTTTAATTGATGAAAGAGATGATTTAGTGTAAGAAAATGATTTTCTAGATTTGAAATATAAACGTGTCAAAAAAGACTTTAGAGCATGCTTAAATGAATATAATGACACGTTAGAAAATCACATCGCATTACAACTTGAGCATGACATTTTATTGACAATGCATGTGATTGTAACAGAAGAGAAGCATGACTTGATGAAATCAAGTTCGTCTTCTCAAAGCCTTTTGAAGAAGAAAGTTCCTCAAAAGGAAAGTGCTAAAAAGGTTGAGAAAACTAAGGATGCATCTACATTGTGCATGAAATCAAAAATTAAACCTAGTGCATGTATGCATCTAAGAAGGGTAGACCAAGGGAACAAGCACAAGTTATCAAGGAGTCTAAAACCTCCTTGAAGAAACAAAGACACGTGCCTAAGGGAAAGGCAAACACACCAAAGGTGTCAAAAACTTTGGTTGAATTCGTGAAACAAAAACCTTCTTTGATTCCAAGAAAGGTTGTCCCTGAAAAGGAATCACGGAATGTGCCAATGCACAAGCATACACATCCACACAAACCCACTCCTACATGCTTTTATTGTAATAGAAAAGGTCATTTAGAAAGAGTTTGTAGAGCTAAGTACAACAAAAATCTTGTGTGGGTGCCAAAAGGCGAAATGAAGGTAACTTACCTTCAAGGACCCAAAACAAAAAGGATGCCAATATCATATGGTTCATTTGCAGGCCCTAGCACTCAATGGAGAAAGCAACGACAAGAAGGTCAAATGGGTTGTGGACAGTGGGTGTTCCAACCATATGACGGGAGACAAAGTCTCTTCCATAGACTCACTATGCAAGATGGAGGAGTTGTCCACTTTGGAGGTAGCAAAGGCCAAATCAAAAGACACGGTATTGTGGGTAACAATTCTTTCTCTCTTAGTGATGTTTTATATGTAGTAAGACTAAACTTTAACTTGATAAGTGTCAGTCAACTATGTGATGCTAATTATGAAGTTTCATTTTTGAAAACAAAGTGTGTTGTGAAAAGGGATAATACTATCCTATTTGAGGCTTTCAGATTCAAAAACATTTACAAACTTAGCATCAATGATTTGGTTTCTCAAAATGTATCTTGTCTAGTTGCTAAAAATGATTTGATGCAACTATGGCATAGACGTCTCAGACATGTTTGTTTCAAAATGTTTAAATTTATGTGCGAAAACAATAAAGTCCATAGCCTTCCGAAAATGAGTTTCGAAAACCATGATTTGTGTGACACTTGTCAAAAGGCAAAGCTTGTGAAAACAAGTTTTAAACTAAAAAAACATATCCACCTCCAAACCCCTACAATTACTACATATGGATTTGTATGAGGATGTTAGAACAAAGAGTTTGGGTTGTAAACATTATACCTTCGTGGTAGTAGATGACTATACTCGTTATACATGGTGATGTTTCTTGCTATGAAAAATGATGCATGTAATAAGTTTATGAATTTGAGTAGACGATTGGAAAATAACATGGATGACGCCATTAAAACCATCAAAAGTGATTGTGGTGGTGAGTTTGAAAGGTTTTGTGAATCAAAAGGATATTCACATGATCTTTCGGCACATAGAACTCCATAACAAAATGGTGTAGCCGAACGAAACAGAACTCTACAAGAAATGTATAGAGCAATGTTAAATGAGTTCGATTTGCCCAAGTACTTTTGGGCCGAAGCGGTAAATGCCGCTTGCCATGTGATTAACCGTGTGTATTTGAGACCATACCTAAATGTGACACCTTATGAGCTTTGGAATGGTAAAGTTCCCAATATTGGGTATTTCAAAGTGTTTGGCTGCAAGTGTTTCATGCTTAATGACAATGACACTTTGGACAAACTTGACCTCAAAGCGGATGAAGGTATCTTTCTAGGTTATGCCTCAAATAGTAAAGCATTTTGTGTTTTCAACAAAAGGAGTCAAAAGGTGGAAGAATCAATCCATGTTAAGTTTAATGAGTCACCTAATGACGAACCTAAAATTAATGAGGATTGTGAAGAAAATGAAGATGTGACTCCTCAAGAAGAAATTCTTGAGGACATCCCGACAGTTGCTCATCAACAAGAGATTGTTGATAGGCCTCCAAATGGGAACATCTTCATTGACTTGAGAGTAGAACCTATTGAAGATACTCTCCCACCTAGTGTGCATGAACTTAGTGAGTCAAATACAAATTCTTCTCATACTCATCTTGGTGATACACAAAATGTAGAAAATTCATCTCATATTCCGAAAAATGAAAATCATATAAATGGTGAGGTTTCATCACCTCCGGAAAGTGATCATGAGGAAGTTGGAGGAGATGTCTCCAACCTTCCTAGATCATTTAAGCATAAAATTTATCACCGACACAAGTTGGCCATAGGTGATTTAAATAGGAGTATCACTACACGAAGACAATATAGAGAGAACGCATTCATTTCTCTCATAAAGCTTAAGAATGTCAAAGATGCACTTCTTGATGAAAATTGAATCTTGGCTATGCAAGAAGAGTTAAACCAATTTGAAAGAAGTGATGTTTGGGAGTTGGTTCCCAAACCACATGATCATCCCATTTTTGGCACGAATGGGCATTTCATAACAAGATGGATGATCAAGGAAATGTCACTAGAAACAAAGCTAGATTAGTTGCTCAAAGATATCGTCAAGAAGAAGGTATCGATTTTGATGAGGCATTTGCACTCGTAGTATAGCTTGAAGCAATTAGAATGTTATTAGCATATGTTTGCTATATATATTTTAAATTTTACCGAATGGATGTTAAATCCGCCTTCTTGAATGGCGTTATTCAAGAAGAAGTGTATGTTGCACAACCTCCCGGGTTTGAATATCATGACTCACCACATCATATTTTCAAACTTAAAAAGGCTCTTTATGGCCTTAAACAAGCTCCAAGAGCTTGGTAGGAGAGGTTAAATACTTTTTTTTCTTAATAATGGATTCTCAAGGGGTAAAGTTGACACTACTTTGCTTATAAAAGAACAAGGTAGAAATCAATTAATTGTACAAGTATATGTTGATGATATTATTTTTGGTGCTACTAACAATTGTCTTTATGAGCAATTTACTAGCTTGATGCAAGGTGAATTCGAGATGAGCATGATGGGATAGCTAAACTACTTTCTTGGACTACAAATCAAGCAAACTAAAGAAGAAGTGTACATCTCTCAAACCAAATACACAAAGGACTTGCTAAAAAGTACAACTTTGGTGAATGAAGAGAAGTAAGCAATCCAATGAGCACAAGTGCCAAGCTTGACACGAATGAGAAAGGAAAGCATATCGAGGTAACTTTGTATCATGGCATTATAGGTAGTCTACTTTATTTAACTGCGAGTAGACCCGATATTTTACATGCAGTGTGCTTATGTGCTAGATTTCAAAGTGATCCTAGGGAAATGCATCTAATTGCGGTAAAACGTATTCTTAGATACCTTAGAGGTACTTTGAAATTTAGGCTATCTTATCCTAAAAATGCATGGTTTTATTTAAGGGGATATTGTGACTCCGATTATGCGGAGAGTCTTGTTGATTAGAAAGAGTAAATCCGGGACTTGTCAGTTTCTCAGTGATTGTTTTGTTTCTTGGTTCTATAAGAAACAAAACAATGTTTCTCTTTCTACGACGGAATCTGAATATGTTTCGGCCGCCTCTTGCTGCGCACAATTATTATGGATGACAAACACTTTAAATGATTATAACATTCACTTCTCTAAAGTGGCTATTTTGTGTGATAACACGTCTGCTATCAATATTGCACAAAATCCTGTCCAATATAGTCGGACTAAGCACATTGAAGTGAGGTATCATTTCATCCATGATTGTGTACAAAAGAACTTCGTTAGTGTGGAATTTGTTCCAACACGTGACCAATTAGCAGAAATATTCACGAAACCCTTGCCTAGTGATGTCTTTACATCAATAAAAAGTAGATTGGGGTTGCTTAACATGGGCTGATAATAACCCATCTTAAGTTTTGTGCAAGAAAATTTTCAAATTTTCAAGGTCAGTACACATAAGGCGCTTCATAGCAATTAGTTCAGGCGTTCAATGTCATATTAAGCGCCTGATGTTAAGGATGTCACTCGTTCAAAGGGACATCAGGCGCTCTATGTTTCTCAATACACGAGTTCGAAGTGGCTTTAAGTGCTTTATTAAAAGTGGTTCACTCGTTCGAAGTAACATTAAGCGCTTAATCCACTTACCCACAACCGTTCCAAGTCAATTCATGCGCTTCATCTGAGTTTATGAAGCCGTTCGAAGTGACATCATGTGCCTAAACGCTAGAAATTCATTGTCATTTCATGCGTCCTCATCTTTTTACGCGAATTGAAGGTTTGACTTGCAGCCATTCCACTTCTCCAAGTTTTCTCTCCTTTTCCCGACGATCTCTCCTCTTTCCCACGACCAAATCACACCTCCCCATAACTTTTCTACCTCTTCATCTTCTCCACTTTAATCTTCCACCTCTTCATCTTCCCCACTCTCCCACTTTCCCACTAATCCTGCATTCAACGCCCCTGCCTCCTCACCTTCCTTCCCTTCTCTTCCCTTTTAAATTCCATCTATTTTCTTCATCTCCTCTCACCAAATACACTTCAATCATCTTCTCCAAGCCAATTTCAACTACTTCTTCTCACACTCTAAGATGGCTTCTGCAGGACCTTTAAAGCAAACTCAAAGGGGATACAAATGCAAGAAAACCGCTAGCACTAATTAACCTCAAGAACTCACATTTATCCGCGAAAGGCTATCCAAGGAAAATTTTCCTTGGATGAAAACATTGGACTCAGATGCCACTAAAGCACCTTCTCATGTGGCCAAAGGTACTTATTTATCCCGCCTCTCTGGTTCAGATAAGATATGATGGAATTCTTCCGAGACCACACTATGCTGTTTTATACAAATATGTGGATAATTTCACAATCTGAGTCCCAGCAATTCACTTTGAACACCGTTGCTGCTGGTACACCCCTCAATTTCTCTATCTAAGAAATATGTGATGTTCTTGGAGTCAGAAATGAGGGGTTGGCTGATTTCTCTGTATTTAACTGGAGCAGCAAATACGGAGTTCAAGAGCAGGATGTCAAGTTTGATGTGGGATATCTCCCCACAAAGAAGACTCATAATATGTCCCTGGTGGATCGCATTTTGTTGGCTGTGATCACCTACTGCATCAACGGTAAGTCTACTAGCAATCCAAGCAATATGGATTTCTACGTTACTTACCGTATTAAACATGAGACCTAGCTTAACTTTGCATGGATTCTTGTGGAAGTCATGATGGCGGCACTTCAGAAAGGTTCAAAGGTCTTACCTTTTGCCAACATTTTTACTATATTGATGAAGTCCAAAGGTATCGATA
Source organism: Eustoma russellianum (assembly GCA_036186865.1). Taxonomy (NCBI): domain Eukaryota; kingdom Viridiplantae; phylum Streptophyta; class Magnoliopsida; order Gentianales; family Gentianaceae; genus Eustoma; species Eustoma russellianum. The sequence goes on along the minus strand of AP025040.1, from coordinate 13,388,800 downwards.
TACCTGATGGAGATCTGACAAAGGTGGCAAAGACTGACTTCTACAATAATTTCAACATTGCTCAAGCCGTCGATTCTCAGCGAAGGAAAGCCATCACAATTCCCGACATAAATGATGAGTTCGATGAAGGACCTCAAGGAGGTGCTGGTGGTAGCAGTGAGACAGCATTGCTATCATCATTGGAGCACTTGAACAGACTGATCAACGGTTGCAACTTCGTGATGACGAGCATGAATCTCGGCATGCGCAAAATGAATAACACATGACAGCATTCAAAAATGCTCTCATGCATATCAGTTTGTGGGTGCTTCCTCCTGATTATGATGATTTAGGTGGAGGAGGTGGTGGTGCTATAGGCAGCTTCGATGGTGCTGAAGGGTCCATGGCGGATTCGCTGACTTCGCATCAAGTGGTGGAGGTTTCGGACGTGGAGGATTTACACCTCTAGGTGGAGGTGTTAGTGGTGCTTAGTTGAAATTCACTTTCATTTTTTACATGTATAAAATCTCGCCGTTGAAGTTAAATGAATTTTATTTTGTTGATGGTATGATTAAACATTGTTTATGTTCATTTTTGGTTAATTCATCAAGTTCAAGTATTTGAGCATGAAGTAAGGGGAGCATAAATCAAGGGGGAGCAAACTTTAAAAGTTATGCATAATGTGAAATTGTTGGAATAAGTTAAGTTTTGATGATTTGTACATTTGACACTTCGAACACCTACATAAGGCACCTAATGTGAAGTGTCTGAAAGTCAGTACACTTCAAACGCCTACATAAAGCGCCTCATATGAAGGCTCTGGAAACGAGTATACTTCGAACGCCTATATTAGTCGCTTCATGTGTGTGAAGAAAAAGGCAGCATACTTTGAACGCTTGAACAAGCACTTCATGTGTACTACTAAGTCAAAAGTACCTTTCCCTCCGAAATGGGCACGTACATCAAGCAAATTTCTGATAAAAGTCACAACCACTTCGAACAAGCATGAAGGCTGAGATAAGGCGCTTCATGTAACTTCGAATGCATTAAGCTACCCACATAAGGCGCTTTATGTGACATCGAACGCCTGTTCAATTTTATATGAAGCGCTCCATGTCACATTGAACGCCTGTTCATTAAACAGATAAGGCGCTTCATGTGACCAACGTCACAAATGTCTTATGCCTTGTTTTCTAATACTTAATTTGACATTTGTACCCTCTCTTTTAATGCTATTTTCACAGGTTTTCTCTCATCCTCGAAGGAGTGATCTTTCTTCTTTAAGCTTTCAAGAAGAAGCTTCTCCAAGAAGCTTGCAACCATCCAAGAGAAGATCTCCAGTGATGAGGACATGCCATCACAAAAAGACAAAACCCATTATTGGTTCTGCAGGGAGTTTCAAACGGTAGGAAATTCAAAGAGAGATTAAACAAGGGTTTCATCTCTTCTTCCTCCAACTTTCTACCATTCAAGCTCTCAAGTTTCTCTCAAGTTTTGAAGCTCTCAAAATAGTTGTAATCTTGTATATTTTACTTTATTGTTGAGAGTTGTGTTGTAAAGAAGAAGAAGGGTATTCTTCTTAGTGAGTGAATATTGTGAGAGGCTGTGTAGATTATTGGTCAAGAAGCAAGGGTGCTTCTTGTTTAAGAAATCCAAACCTTGGAGGGTTAGTTGATAGTGTGGTGGTGCACTGTACTCCCTATAAGAATTCTTTGAGGGCAAAGAAGTTCTTTAGAGGCTAGACTTCAAGGGGTTGGTTTTCTTGGTTGTGGCCTAGACGTGTGGCCTAGTTGTTCATTGTTTGGATTTTGTTTTTTTGATTGTTGTTTCCCTCAAAAGAAATGACAATCCCCAGTTCAAAATCCTTCTTGTGAAAAATCAAGAAGGTAGAGGAGTAGAATCATTTGACTTGAACCTCTATAAATACTTGTGTTCTTTATTCTTTCGCAAAGTTTTATTCTTCTCAAAAACACATCCAAGCATTGGTTGCACTCAAAAACGTAAAATATCCAAGAAAATATACATAGGTGAACACACTATTCAACCCCCTTCTAGTGTGTTCTAAGGGACCTAACAGCTTGACCCATTATTGGCCAATTATTGTCTCCCCTCACCCAGGTTCTGATGTTCGTACCTGGTTTGTGACTGAGGGCGGGTCCACATGTTCATGTCTGGCTTGTGGTTTATGATTGAGAGAGTCCAGATGTTCATGCGTGACTTGTGGTTTGTGATTGAGGGTGGTTGTGGATGTTCATGCCTAGATTGTGGTTTATGATTGAGGGGTCCAGATGTTCTTGCTTGACTTGTGGTTTGTGATTGAGGGTGGGTCTAGATGTTCATGTTTGACTTGTAATTTGTGATTGAGAGAGGGTTTTAAGGTGCATGTGTATGTAAAGGCACGTTCTCTCATAAGGAAATAATGTCCCACATAGGACACTTTAAGATAAATACGGTTCAGGATTGGCAGTGGACAAAACAGATATCGCTGCCATACTCTTCTGAGGTATCACCCTGACCTTTTGGAAGTTTGTATCTTTTTGTCTGAAAGGAGTATACACGGTTGATCCGATTGATGCAAAGCACCTTGTTATCAACCTGCGACTGGAATAAGACTGTCAGGCTTTGGCTAAAACCAATCGGGTACCCTTATCGCGCATCGGCGTTGGCGTCGATGTGGATTACGTTGCCTTAGATCTTTTTAATAAATTAGCGCTCTACTTGATTGCACGTTTAATTCTTACGCCATAGAATTATATCAACCACGTTAGATATAAGTTAAATAATTCGACAATGCCCCACACGGTCGAAGGACACGAGTATCCGTAACAAAGGAGAATTACATAAACCAAACCAGAGAAAGCTGAAAGAAAACTACCAGAAAGCATAACAACTTCCAGGTTTTGGAATAGAGGACTACAACGCCTTAGCCATGATACACACCAATAGGAAGTCTGCGAGAGTCATGAAAGTGATATACACTTGTTCATGAATTATTACCATATCTAAGATTAACAAAGTCTTGTCTTGTTCAACTGTCTTCAGATGTATTCCTGTAATAACGGCCTGGGGAAAGTGTAAAAGTACCATAAATATGAAGCAAATCTGAGAAAAGCATCAGCTTTGTATTAGATGACGTAGAAAAATACAAAAACAGAAACATATTTACTAACAGCTATATCAAATTTGCTCCAAAAAAAAAAAAA
>AP025040.1:13371492-13385608 GCA_036186865.1 Eustoma russellianum | reverse complement strand
TTAAACATGTACACTAGTAACTGTAGATATTAAGTAATCGGATCCGACATACCATCATGTTATGACAAGGTTTGATGGAGGAAATTCCATTCTTTCATTCACAAATTGCATATATACACACACACACACACATATACATATATATATATATTATATTGTTCGGCTAAATATGCTAAATAATACACAATCATTTACAGTAACGATATGTGGATCTACTCATAATTATAATCCGTATTCCTTTGACCGTAGCCGGTATCTTCTTGATTGATAGTCGAATCTTCTAACACTCTCTTTCAAATTAACCAGTGGGATCTCCGATGCTTAACTTGCAGAATACTGTTGAAATATGAATTATTTTGATTAAGTCAAATGATGTTTTAAAAAGAGTTAAAAGATATTTCATATTTTGGAATTGAAACAAAGTGAAAAACATACTGTGAGACATATATTTCTCATATGGATTGATCAATGTATACATCAGTCTCTCAGGAAGAGATATCGATCGATCTATGTTAGGATTGTCCAAGGTTAAAACCTTATTCTCCAACATCCATCTCTCAGTTTGGGTCACATCGATCGATCGATGTGACTTTAGTCTCTATAGTTAGAGACATCAATCGATCGATGTTGTTAAGGATCAAAGTTAAAACCTTACTGGAAGACATCGATCTCTCAAATATGAGACATTGATCGATAGATGTATACATCAGTCTTTCAGAGTAGAGACATCGATCGATCGATGTATGTAAAGAATAAAACTTAAACCTTACTGGAAGACATCAATCTCTCAATGATAAGACATCTATTGATCGGTCTACACATCAGTCTCTCAAAGAAGAGACATCAATCGATGTATGTAAGGTGCAAAACTGAAACCTTACTAGAAGACATCGATCTTTCAACATAGAAACATCGATCGATCGATGTCATACATGACTTGAAATTTTTATGATCGTTGGATCAAAATCCAATGGAGATTGAAAGTGTTTTACCTCTCCAATCTTGTTCAAATTTCTTGTGGACTTTCCCCTAACATTAATACTCTAAACTTTTGATTGAGTTGAAGACTTAAGGTAGGATACAAAAACGCGGTTCGCATACTCTATATATGGGCTCATATACACTTTCATCCTCCTTAAGCTTCATTTTTCATTGTTATAAAAATGTCTAACACAAGAGAAACTTTACATAATTGATCTCTAACTTGTGTTTAGACTGGCTAGAAAGTGTACTGCTTCCCAAAACCCACTGTGTGAAAGTTGTTTAATAGAACTTCGTTGAAGTTGTAAATAAGCCAGAATTTGTTCTTGCTTATCGCTGTTATTGTTGTTGCACAAAGTGGTTTTGCGTAAGAAGCTGTTGTTGTTGTTGCTTACGCTACTTATTAGTATAAGCATTGCTGCTGTTATTTTTATTGAAAGTAATAAGAATAGATGCGGTTGAAAATCCACTTTTGAAACAAAGTGGTAGTGGAGTAGAATCATTTAAGATTCGAACCACTCTAATTCGAGCCTGATTATCCCTAAATCCAATGTGAGTTATTCAATAATTCCTTTTGTCTACCACCTTGTTCTAGTATCGTGTGCATTCATTCATTATCTCTTATATCTTTCTTTTTTGATCTGGAAAGTATTTGAGTTGGAGTGAGCTAGCAAGAGAAAATTCCACAAAATCGCCCAACACGCTATTCACCTCCCCCTCTAGAGTGATTGTCACGGACATTACAATTGGTATTAGTGCCTAATCATGATTCCTTGGCCAATTTTTGCAAGTAGCAAGGTTAAAGACTATGGCAACAACAACCTCTTCATCTTACAGCTCAACTTTTAAACCAACCACATTGTTCTCAAGATCAAACATTAAAGCTCCTATGTTTGATGTTCAAAGCTATTCTTTATGGAAATTTCAAATGGCAAATCATTTGAAAGGCTGCGTTTGTGATATATGGATAGCTGTTGTCAAAGGAACTAAAGTTCCTATGATTAGCAACTCGAAAGGAGAATCTATGTTCAAAGATGAGGATGATTACACCGACGAAGAAAAGATAAATTTTGCTATAAATGAAAAGACATATGATATTTCCCCATGTGCCTTAACCACTCTCGAGCTTATAAGACTTCAAGATCTTGAAACAGCTCATGAAACATAGAAAAGGCTAGAAATGATACATGAAGGGACTGAGAAAGTGAGAATGGCCAAAAGGCTTATGACCATGAATGAATACAAAATGTTCGGTTTGAAGAATGGTGAAAAGATTGAGGAGACCATTGGCTGGTTCACCCGAATAGTGAACCAAATTTCCGTGGTTGACAAGAAAATATCAAATGAAGATTTTGTCTCAAAACTTCTCTACTCTTTGCCAAGAGAATGGACACCCAAAGTGACCGGCATCACCGAGTCCAAAAATCTCAAGACCCTTACTCTTGATGAATTGTCTGCAAATCAACTCACTCATGAAATTCTAATTGATAAGCAAAATAGGATGAACCTTATCAAGCCCATACATGCATCACTCATAGGATTGGTAGTAGAGTCTGATGAGCCGAATGAGGAAGTTGTTCTTCTAGTTAGAAAGTTTAGAAGAGTAGCAATACAGAGTTCAAGCAAGAAAGCTTTTCAAGAAATCGCGGAAATTGCTATGGGTGTGGCCGACCTAGTCATTTCATTGCCGATTGTCATGTCAAGGAGCCGCAAAAGCAAGATAGGAAAGTCTTTCCTTAAAAAAAGAAAGCCTTAAACATGGAAGTAACCACATGATATTATCTTCTTTCGGAATCAGAAGGTGAAGAAAATGAAGACAAGGATGTTGGACTTATTGCAGTAGTCAAAAATCAAAAGGAACAACAGACTTGTCTCATGGAAATTGAGAATGACATTGATGTAAACTCTACATCTTCTAGTGTTAGTCTACAAGATGAAATATGAGACATACAAGATGGTTTTGAAAAACTTAACTTGAGACATAAACACTAGAAGAACTATTTTAAAAAATGTATACTAGAAAACAAGAACTTGCATGAAAAGATTATTTTGATTTACCAAGAGCTTGATATCATACTTACTATGCATAAGACCGTAGCTCCAGAAAATATAGAAATTAGGAATGAATGCGATAAATTAAGATTGATTTTACATAGATTAACAAACAGTAAGAGTAATTTAGATAAATTACTTGGAAACTAAAGGATAGGAAATGATAAATCTGGTTTAAGATTTAAGACCTCACATTCCACTGTTGAACCTAAGTTATTAAGCTAAAAGAAAAAGTCAAATAATAAAAAGACTCAAAATAGCCCGCTATATCACAAGTACAAAAGCACACAATTAAGATGTGTATATTCTTGTTTTCATTGTTACATAAAAAGACATGTAAAAAGTATATGTAGAGCTTGATTTCGTAACATGTATGTTTGGACACCTAAAGGTTGACAAGATAACCTAAAAGGACCCAACCATCAAAGGATACCAATATATAAACCTTTGGTTTTGTATTTACTCAAGATAAATGGAGTAGCCAAAGAAGAAGGAACCAAACAGCTTATGGACAACGGATGTTCAACACATGACCAGGGATAAGATTTTGTTCACTAAGCTCAAAATCCAAGGTGGAAGAACGTTGTATTTTGAAAATGAGAGAGCCAAAATCTTTAGGCATGGAGAAATTGATAACTCTTCTTTTGCTATCGTTAATGTATTATATGTTGAAGGGCTCAAGTATAATTTGATAAGTGTTAGCCAACTATGTGATGCTAATTTTCAAGTTGAATTTATAAAAAGAAAATGCATAGTGAAAAGGGATGGTAGAATTGTTTTTGAGGCTATAAGGAAAAAAGATGTTTATAAATTTAGCACACATAAATTGATATCCTCAAAAGTTTCATGTCTAATGGTCAAAAATAATTTGACAGGATCATGGTATAGACGACTTGGACATATGAGTTTCAAAAACTTCAAAGAAATTTGTAAATATGAAAAGGTCCAAGGTCTTATAAAATTAAAGTTTGAAACCATGGCTTATATGACACTTGTCAAAAGGCAAACCTTGTTAAAGCATGCTTCAAGTCCAAAATTGAATCTCCACCATCAAACCTCTACAATTGATTCATATGATTTGTATCAAGATATTGGTACGACAAGTCTAGGCAGAAAACTTTATACCTTTGTAGTGGTAGATGAATTTTCTAGGTTTACTTAGGTCATGTTCTTAGCCAAAAAGAATGATGCATGCCAAGAGCTTATAAAACTTTGTCAAAGATTAGAAAACCTAAGAGAAAATACCATCAAGGAAACCAGAAGTGATGGAGGTGGTGAGTTTGATGGTGAGTTTCAAGAATTTTATGTATCCAAAAGATATGGACACAACTTGTCGGCTCCTAGAACTTCTCAACAAAATGGTGTTACAGAAAGAAAGAATAAAACTCTTCAAGAAATAAGTAGAGCCATGCTAAATGAATTCGAGTTACCTAAGTACTTTTAGGCTGAAACAGTCAATAGCCCTTGCCATGTGATAAATACAGACTACTTGAGACCATCTCTAAAAAAGACTCCTTATGAGCTTTAAAAAGGAATAGTACCAAGCATTGAATACTTCAAGGTATTTGGTTGTAAGTGCCTCATACTTAACACCAAAGATAATTTGGATAAACTCGATTTCAAAGCAAATGAAGGAATCTTTATGGGTTTTGCTCAAAATAATAAGGCATTTAGAGCATAAAATAAAATGAATATGAAAGTTGAAGAGTCAATTCATGTTAAGTTTAATGAAATCCTTGATGATGAACCATGTCTAAATGATGATGAAGAAAGTGAGCAAGTTGAATTAAGTCATATAGAAAACCTTGAGAATATAAAAACAAACATTCTTGCTGATTTTAGAATTGTCCTGCTTGAAAGTGGATCTATTTCTAAGATAAAAGAAGAGGAAAAAGTGAAAGGTGATACTTCAAATTTACCGGAATAATTTAAATATAGGAAAGGCCATCCAAAAGAATTGATAGTGGGAGAAACAATTCAAGGCCTATTAACAAGGAGAAAATTTCATGAAAATGCCTTCATTTCACAAGTTGAACCTAAAAATATAAAAGAAGCTATAATTGATGAAGATTGGACAGTAGTTATGCAAGAAGAGTTAAATCAATTTAAAACAAGTGATGTTTAGGATTTAGAGACTAAACCTAATGAGCATCCTACTATTGGTAGTAAATGAGTATTTAAAAACAAAATGGATGACCAAGGAAGTTTGACAAGAAACAAAGGTAGGTTAGTAGGCCAATGATATAGAAAAGAAGAAAGAATTGACTACGATGAGACTTTAGCTCCTATAGCTAGATTAGAAGCCATTAGAATGCTTCTAGCATATTCATACTATAAGGATTTTAAGTTATATAAAATTGATGTTAAATCAGCGTTCTTAAATGGAATAATCCAAGAAGAAGTATATGTAGCTCAACCACTGAGTTTTGAAAATCATGATTATCCAAATCATGTATTCAAACTTAAAAAGGCCATTTATGGATTAAACAATCTTCTAGGGCGTGGTATGAGAGATAAAGCAATATCCTTCTTGAAAATGGATTTTCAAGAGGAAAAGTTGATACTATCTTATTTATTAAAGAACAAGAAAATGATCATTTTCTTATTCAAATATATGTTGATGATATCATATTTGGTGCTACTAATGATTCTCTTTGTCAGCATTTCGCCAAGTTAATGTTAAGAGAATTTGAGATAAGCATGATGGGTGAACTCAACTACTTTCTTGGACTTCAAATCAAGCAAAACAAAGATGGAGTATACATATCTCAAACAAAGTATACCAAGGATCTTCTCAAGAAATACAAGTTTGAGGACGGAAGGAGTGTAAGCACACAAATGAGCGCAAGTACAAATCTTGATAAGGATGAAAAAGGAAATATGATTGAGGTAAATAAATGTAGGGGTATGATTGATAGTTTACTTTATTTAATGACTAGTAGACCAGATATATTACATTTTGTGTGCTTATGTGCTAGGTTTATAAGTATGCATAAGGAATCACATCTAGTTGCCCTAAAGCCTAGGTATTTGAAGGCACATCGAACGTGGTCTATTTTATCCCAAAAATGGGTGTTTTGACTTAAAAGAGTAAAGTGACTTAGATTATGTTGGAAATCTAGTTGATAGAAAAATCACCTCTGAGACATGTCAATTCCTTGGATATTGGTGTGTCACTTTCAATGGCAGAATCCGAATCTGTGTCAACCACCTCATGTTATGCCCAACTACTTTGTATGATAAACATCTTAAATGACTATAATGTCAAGTTTGATAAAGTACTTATCTTATGTGATAACACCTCAACCATAAGTATAGCTCAAAATCTGATCCATCATAGTAGAACCAAGCATATTAAAGTAAGGTATCACTTCATAAAGGATTGTGTTAAAAAAAGATTGGTGTGTGTTGACTTTGTTTCAACAAATGATCAATTAGATGACATTTTCACAAAATCTCTTCCCACCGAGACATTTGAATCAATTAGAACAAAATTAGGAATGACAAATAATGCTTGAAAGGTCAAAATTACAGAAAGTCAAAAACCAGCCTACATCGATCGATCGAGGTAGCCATTTGAGAGACTGAAGTATCAGTGATCGTTCAATGTGGACATCAGCCTCTAACATTGATCGATCGATTTCAGCGGGCGCAGGACTTATAAAAGCTGCAAAAACATAAAACTTCTTCATTCCAACTCTTCCTCACTTTTGAACCCTATCTCCCAATATTGCCTCTCTCCAAAAACTGACCCTTCTCTTCCGGATTCCAGCAAAACAATTCAATTTCTCTTCAGCCCTCTTGAATTTCACTTCACCTACTTCATCTTCCTCAAATGTTTTCTGGTTTTCTCAGTCCTAAACACCTAAACTCCATCAACATGTTATTAAGGAGCAAAAACACCTCTAAGAGGCCTAGAACCTCTCACAAAGAAGAAGAGGGGTCACATCAAGCTCCTCAAAATGTACCAACTGCCCTGAGAACTAAAGGGCATAAGAAAAAGAGGAAGCTTCAAAGAAGAAAATAAATTTCTCCCAAGAAAATATCCTGACTGAGGTTCGTGAGAGGCTAACTACCAAAAATTTTCCATGGCTCAAGTCCGGCGAGTATGAATAAGCCTTGGAAGAATCTAGAGCTCCAGGTAACTTTCACTACATCTCCTCTAGGGCACCAGAAGTATTTGATAAGTGGAAAATTACAAAGAGGTTTACAAATCCATTAAAGTTACTTAAACTTCAAGATATTTTGAGTAATGATGAATTGAGCCTTATCATCGATTGGTTGGATGATCAAATATGGAGGCCACTTTAGGATGAAACCGAAATCGATTGTATGTCTACCCGTTACACTCAAATGTTTTATGGCAACCTATGGGTATAATACTTAAATGGATTTCCATTGTCTTTAAATTTGGTCATTGATGGTCAACTTATTGATTTGGATGTGAAAAAGATAAATGAGCTACTTGGGTCCCTCATGAAGGTTTGGACAAATTTGATGGTTGGAGTGGGACACTTATTGATATGAAGTGACGGAGGATGAAGTTAAAACCTTCCTTGAATTTCATCCCAGCAAGAACACCAATAATATGACCTTGTTATATCGTGTCTTACTTGCCATTGTCACCTTCTATGTCAATGGTAAGTCACCCAAGCTCCCTGTAATCTAGACTTTTACATTACATATCGTATTGCCAAAGGGAGCCACTGAGTTTCGGAGAGATATTCTTTGTAAATGTGTTGGAGGCTGTCATTAAGAAAAGCAAGGCTCTTCATTATAGCAATCTTAATTATAGATTGCTCAAGAAATCGAATTTGGTTTTGGATGCTACGGATGAGGACAAAATAACCAATAAGGATTTCTACACCAAAGCCAGTATTCAACAAATTCACAAATCTCGGAAACAAGCGCAATATAGCAAAGGACTTCAAAATGAGCCCGAAGAGGGTGATTTAACGTCCCTTTCCAAGAAACTACCCATGCACACACTTCTGTCGCCCCAACCTCAACCTAGCTCTACCTCCTATGCTGATAAAGGAAAAACACCGATGGAGGAGGATTCCAGTTCTGAGTACCAATTTGATATTGAGATTGAAACTGAAGAGCTGAATATGACCATCAACTAATAGGGAGAAAACAAACAAGAGAAAATTTGCACGGATGTTCTTGAGGTTGAAGTAGCCAACCTCAAAAACAGAGTCACCACACTAGAAACATAGCTAACCACCCACAAATCGAAATATCAAAAGCTGAAATCCAAACTTAAGGTGTTTGTCTCCGGGTCGTGTTTCTCATCCGACGAAGAATAGTTAAAATCCCCTCTTGTAGTCCTCTTAGGCTATCTAGGATATGCTTAGCTATTTGTTTCATGTATTGAACATATTTCGATCATTGTTTATGACTATTATTTTGATGTTTGCAAAAGAAGGAGAAGTTTGTGATTATGTTGCTTATGTTGTGTTTGAGTATTCTTTCTTGAATTTGCTTAGATATGATGTATATGCTTATTGTTATGTTGTTTGAGTATGCTTTCTTGAATTTGTTTGTATATAATGGATATGCTAATTATTATGTTGTTTTTTTGGTATGCCTGCTTGAATTTGTTTGGAGATGATGGATATGGTAATTAGATATGTAGGCTTGGTATGTTGATTGGACATGCTTGGCATAAGTTGGATATGTTGGAAGAACATATCATTAAGTATTTATTGCTAGTATGAACGTTGAATATGATGCATGTATAAAGAATGCATATGTTAAGAGGGAGTTTGAAATGAACTTGATATATATCACGTCTGTTAGTTTTAGGATGCCTAATATTGAGGGAGATTTGAAATCTTTGAAGTAATCTGGAGTATGTCCTTTATGTTTCATATATTGAGGGGGAACATAAATGCATTAACAAAGGGAAAAGGATGAAATTATAAGTTTTGAAAAATTTAGATAGCTCAAATATAATTTTTCAAACAAAAACATCTTTTAAAAGCCTTGGTTTTGAAAGCATAAAAAAGGGTGAGATTGTTGAAATCTGAAATTTTTGATGAAGTTAAAAGATGTTCTAAAAAGAGTTTTAAGATATTTCATACTTTCAAATTGAAACAAAATGAGAAAAACACACTGCGAGACATAGATCTCTCACATGAATCGATCGATATATACATCAGTCTCTTAAGAAGAGACATTGATGTATCTATGTTGGGATTGTCCAAGGTTGAAACCTTATTGTCCAACATCGATCTCTCAGTTTGGAAGACATCGATCGATCGATGTGACATCAGTCTCTAAAGTTAGAGACATCGATCAATCGATGTTGTTCAGGATCAAAGTTAAAACCTTACTGGAAGACATCAATTTATCAAGTTTGAGACATCAATCGATAGATGTATAGATCAGTCTGTCGGATAAAAGACATCGATCGATCGATGTATGTAAGGAATAAAACTGAAATCTTACTAGAAGACATTGATCTCTCAATGAGGAGACATCGACTGATCAATGTACACATCAATCTCTCAAAAAAGAGACATCGATCGATGTATGTAAGGTGCAAAACTGAAACCTTACTTGAAGACATCGATCTCTCAACATAGAGACATCGATCGATCGATGTCATCCAAGATTCAAATTTTTAGGACCGTTGGAACAAAATCTAATGGAAATTTAAAGTGTTTTCTACCTTCAATCTTGTTCAAATTTCTTGTGGACTTTCCTTCAATCATGCTTTCTTGACTATCATGTACATGTCTAAGATATTATAGGGTGGCTTTGGAGCATCAAATCAAATTATAGAGCAGCTAAAGACTATTTGGACATTGTTAAGACAAAGGAGGCTGCAAAAACGTGGTTCATATACACTATGTATTGAAGAAGATCAGATGAGTCTCATATACACTTTCATCCTCCTCAAGCTTCTTTTTTCATTGTTGTAAAAAACTCTCATTTGTGCAAAAGTGTGTAAGACTTGTTAATCTCTTATTGCTTGTTCTTCATTGTTGTAAATTGTGAGAATACAAGTCTAATACAAGAGAAACTATACATTGATCTCCTGTTTGTGTTTAGACTGGCTAGAAAGTGTAAACCCCACTACTTCCCAAAACCCATTGTGTGAATGTTGTTTGATAGAAGTTTGTTGAAGTTATAAAGAAGCAAAAATTTGTTCTTGCTTATACCTAGTATTGTTGTTGTTTCACAAAGTGGTTTTGTACCAGAAATTGTTATTGTTGTTGCTTACAATAGTTGTTAGCGCAAGTATTGTTATTGTTGTTCTTATTGAGAGTAATAAGAATAGTAGTTGTTAAAAAACCAATTTGAAAACATAGTGGTAGCAGAGTAGAATCATTTAAGATTCGAACAACTCTATATCATGTTTATTCATTCATTATCTCTCATATCTTTCTTCATTGATTTGGAGAGCATTTGAGTTAGAGTGAGCTAAACCGAGAAAATTCTAAAAAATCGTGCAACACTTTATTCACCCACCTCTAGAGTGATTGTCACGGGTCTTACAAATACTTTGGTGAAAGTTTGCTCTATGACAGCTTGAGCGAGAATATCTGCCAGTTAGTCTCTGATCTTACAAACGGGAGTTCACTTGAGCCATCCTTGATCTTTTCTTTTATAAAGCATTAATCTGCCTCCACATGTTTTGCTAGTCGTGCCACACAGTATTTTTTGAGAAACTTATTGCTGCTTTATTATCACATCTTAGGTGATTCGTAAGATTTGGTGGGAAGCCGATTTTGGTCATTAAATTTTTTAGCAACGAAATTTCAGTTATGCCTTTGAAAATTCCTCAGAATTCTGCCTTGATGCTGAAAAGTGTCACAACCTTTTGTTTCTTAGTTTTCCATTTCGCTACCTTTCATCTGAACAATGTGAAGTACCGTGGTGTGGATCTTCGATCATTTTGGATTACCAGATCAATCAACACCAGTATAAGGTTCGATGTTGAGGTGACCATTACTTTTGAATGTAATTTTGTGTGTCCTGTTGTACCTTTCACGTATCGTAAGATTCTTATAAGTGCTTCTATATGTTCCACCTCTAGATAGTGTATGAAGTGACTTATAACTTCAACTGCATAAATTATATCTGATTGAGTATGTGACGGGTATATCAGTTTTCTAATTAGTCGTTGTCCTTTCTTTTTATGCCGAGTCAGCACCTTCCACTATTTGAAGTCTGTGATTAACCTGTATCAGAGTATTTGTTGGTTTACGATTAATCATTCATGTTTTTACAGGCAAATTCAATATATGCTTTCGTTAAGCTATAAAGATTCCTTTGCTGGGTAATAGAACATCAAATCCCAAGAAGTACTTTAGCCCCACTAAGTCCATCATCGCAAATTCTTTGAACAAACTCTTTTTCAACTATCTAATTTCCTTGGTATCACTTTCTGTTATGATCATGTTATCTGTATAAATGACTAAGAAAATAATTAGACTACCGCTTTTTAGAAATAGAATGTAACCGGAATTACTCTGCTTGTATTTATATCATTTCATTGACATAAGAATATCCCAATCATTCCCGTAGAGACTGTTTGAGACTATACAATGCCTTCTAGAGTTGACACACCTTGTCTTTATTGAACCCATCAGAGAAACCTGATGGAGCTTCCATATAACTTCCTCTTTTAAGTCTTTATGAAGAAATGTATTTTTTACATCGAACTGGTAAAGTGGTCAGTCTTTGTTTGCTGCAATTGAGAATAGAACTTAGATTGTATCTATGTTTGACACTTGAGAGAGTCTCAGGATAGTCGATTCCATAAGTCTGTGTGTATCCTTTTGCCATTATTATAGCCTTGTACCGTTCGATGGTTCAACAAGCCTTACGTTTGACAGTTAGACCAATTTGCATATAACCATTTTTTCTGCGGGAAGTTAGCACTTCTTCCAAGTACCTTTTTTCAAGAGCATTCATTTTTATATTCATGGCCCACCAACATTCCTACTTCTGTTTGGCCTCTTAAGCGTTCCTTATGATTTCCTGGTCGTACAGAGTTAGAGTAAATAATTTTGTCGCCTTGGACATGCTTCCTCTTACTAGGTCGCCCACTGGATACATGCTAGCTCGAGAGACATATTCAGGTGAGTATCGCACCGATGACATTCCTTGGTTAGTCCTATAAGGCAAACTATGCCTACTTTTGGCCACTATCAGATTATGATAAAAAATATCGTCATTAATTATAAGGGAGAAAGCATCTGAGCTGAGTTTTATTTTACTTGCCTCTTATCATACATTATCCAAAGGTTGATAAGTGGTGGGCATGAGTTCATTGGTCTCCTGCTATATTGACAGGTGTCCCTGTGCAGACAGTGTTTGGAAGGATTGAGTTACTCCACCCAATGAGTGAGTCATTTGTAATCTCCCCTATAAAGAGGTTGGTTGAGATAGTATAAATATGTTTCAAGAAGATTGCAATCTATGATGACATAGATGTGATAGTCAACTAGGCTGTAATAGTGGTATCCTTTCAGATGAACTGCATATCCCACTAATATGCATTTAATAGCACAAGGGCTGAGTTTAGATCTTTTAAACTTGAGAACATGGACAAATACAGAGCGGCATAAAATTTGTGGCGGGAGAGTTAATATACATGGTATATATGTTTGGCTTTCCAGGTTTTGAAGAGGAGTTTTATGGCAAAGATTTTTATGGGTAAACGATTAAGCAGACAAGCTGATGTGGCCACAGCTTTTGGCCAAAAGTATTTTTGAATACTAGATATAAGCATTATGGCTCTGGTCGTTTAAAGGACAATGTGATTTTTTCTTTCTACAATGCCATTTTGTTGGGGTGTATTATGACACGATGTTTGATGAATAAGGCCGTTTTCATAGAAAAAGGTTTTCATTTCATATTTTCTGTACTCTCTGCCATTATTAGATGAAAGCATTTCAATTTTTTGGTTATATTGGGTCTGAATCATTCAGAAAAAATCAAGAAAGTTTGCATATACTTCAGATTCATGCATTATGAAGTATATCTAAGTCATACAGAAAAAGTCATCAACAAATATGACAAAGTACTGGAAACCATTAGAAATAGGATGAGGGGCAGACCCTCGCACATATCCGTGTATTAAGAAAAATAGAGACCGAATTTTAGTATTATTCAATATAAAGAAGTACGATGACTTTTCGTCAAAACGCAAGTTTCACAAGACAAGTGAGTATCCTTACTTGTGCAGAGATCAGGGAAAAATGACGCAGCGAACCGACAAATAGATATTCAAGACGATGATACCACACCCAGATTTGTTGATTTGATGTCCCATGAGAAGTAGGACAATCCCATGATGGACAACTTCATCAACATAATATAAGCCCGCATTAAGTACCACACCCAATAATTTCTTTTGTATAAATGATCTCTAAAAGACAACATTAAGGGTACATCAGTACAACACAATTTAATTCTTGTATAACATTGATTACGGACAGAAGTTTGCAAGAGATTGATCTTACATAAAGGTAAATATACAATTTTAACTTTAGAAAAATAGTAATATATTTCGCTCCTTTGACTACGGCTATACCACTATTGGCAGTTGAATATTAGTTTTTACTGGTTGTACTGGTTCAATAATATTGGTTATATCTTAGATTATGGTATCGGTGGCTTCCCATTCAGATATCTATTCATTATATTTGGCTGGGCATTTTGTGGGTATAGAGTTGGTTTGATGGACTTTGGGTGAATGTGCAATATTTAAAACTTGTAGTGGCATTATTGCAGAGTCCGAGAACTTTTAAGTTAAATGTGCAAAGTCTAAAAAATTAGGGGATAAAAAACAGATTCTAGAAAACGTTGGGATAAATCTACAGACTTAAAAACATGGGGGATAAGATTTGGAGAGCCGGGATTTAAAACCCCAACCGCAATACCTCCATACCTATTTTTCATGTTTCTTTCTTCCTCCCTCATTTCGGTGCCTCTAAGCTGAAATGCTCATTTGCTCTGACATCGCTGTTTTCTCTAATTATCTGGTGGGCATGTGATTGCTGCTACCCATGTCGCTGTTGCTTTTGGTGACCTCCGATATGCTGGTGGTGGCGCGCTTCAAGGG
>AP025040.1:13197630-13370162 GCA_036186865.1 Eustoma russellianum | reverse complement strand
TTTGGTTTTCTAAAGATATACGTTGTCGACATCCGTGATTAAACTCTTTTAATACGTAAAGTCACCTAATTACTAAACGTTCTTCCATTTCTATAGACGGGCCAAACTTCTGGCCTCATTGACTTTATGGTTAAAATATGAGATGAAAGAAACTCGTTGATCTAATGAAACTAATCATAAATCAGATTGGTTTACTACTGAAACCAGTTAAGTATTGGACATCCCTTCTAGTTGGAGAGTCTCAATGGCCTAATGGAACTGAAGCCAATGACTAATTAAATTATTGGAATACTCTAAGACATGTTGGTGACCTAGAATGATGGAAGCCTCATTGGTATCATAAACATATTGAAGGCTTAGAGAAATATAAGATTCTAGGATGGCGTTGCATTAAAAAAGGCATAAAAAGAAGAATAAATAGGTGTGGTGAGACACACAAAAAGTAACTAAATAAAAGGCAAAAAGAAAAAAAAATGAGAAAAAAAGAAAGAGACACGAGAAAAAGTGCAAGAGAGAATAGGAAGGAAAGAGAAACTCGTAGGTGTTAGGTAACCTTGCCATCTAAAAATTGTATTTCTTGAGTTTCCATCGTTGGATCGTCACTAAATTTTGACAGATTGTTTTCAACATGCGGAGATACGTTTTGAACGGTGAAGATGTGTTTTAGAGACATCTAGGTCAGTCTGATAAGTACATTTCCGAGAGAGTTTTTCATGTCAGAAAATTTCAACTTTATATTTTTTCTCTTTTGTATCTTGTTGTGTTCCAATATTAGTTTGTTTAATCCTTAAGATGATGTATTCCTCTAGTTATGCCGAGAGAGAAATTGTTATACCCATTATTGATTATAGTGGAGATTCTTTAAGTGGTCTATGTTGGGTTTAATTTGGTCACATGCGTAGTGCACGACACATGTGACATAAAGGTTACATATTAAATTTATGTGGACTCATGTATGTGTATATTATATATTATTAACATGTCACATAATATTATATTATGTTCGTATCCGTGCGTTAAGTGATCGCTATGGTATATTAAGTGGATACGCATTGTAATATGAATGGACCCCTAAATACGTAGACAGTTGTACGGTTACAGTGGTTGATGGTAGAAGTCGGAACCGTATAATTAATGGCATTTGGTCCCTAAGGGACAAAAACCCACATGTATTTTTCTAGAAGTGTTTTAAGTAAGCTATTTAATATATAATTCACTATATATTAAAAATAGGATATTATCCTATTGTAAATTCATTGTATTTGAAAAGGTGAAAGATACATTGTAATGTATTTGGACAAGTGTAAAGATACATTGTAATGTATTTGGACAAGTGTAATTTACAATGTATCTCACTTTCTTCCTACTATATATATAAGCAAATATTGTTTCTATGAAGAGGTGGAAAAAGGTAATAGAAGCCATGTTGCATTTGCTTCGTCCTTCATATATATATATATATATATATATATATATATATATATATATATATATATATATATATATATATATAGAAAACACTTATGTGAGGAAGACACGCTACTTAACCTTTCTATTGGGTAAAGTAGCAGTGGTGATTGAGACTATATAGGGAAATCAACTGCCGGTGGGTTCGTGCATACCTTGGAAGAACAATTGTCGTGCGTGTCATAATCAGAACAGCGTTAACTAATGGAGCAAAGTACACTTCTGCATTTATTTACTTTGCTTTTGTGTTCTCTTAAGCGATGCTCCGGGTAACAGATTTACTATGTAAATCTAACAGTCTACAGGGTCTCGTTGTTTTTTACTCATACATTGGGAGATTTCTCTATGCTAAAAATTATTG
Organism: Eustoma russellianum; assembly: GCA_036186865.1. Taxonomy (NCBI): domain Eukaryota; kingdom Viridiplantae; phylum Streptophyta; class Magnoliopsida; order Gentianales; family Gentianaceae; genus Eustoma; species Eustoma russellianum. The sequence goes on along the minus strand of AP025040.1, from coordinate 13,368,334 downwards.
GAGTTTTTACCTTGTGTTTTTCGTTTGATTATTTCTCCACAGTTGTTGTGTTTTAGGAGATATTATTTGTTATTTCGTTGTGATATCGTAGTTTCCTTCTAACATTAAGGATGTTAAACTAAATTTAACTCACTTGAGCCGGCGCTTCATCTAGCTGGACCAGTAACTGAGGGATTGGCTCTATTAGACTACTGGTTCAATTAATATCTAATTTATTGGTTTTAAATTTTGAGGCGTTTCTCGCTTTTTATTTTGTTCTTTTTGTTCCTGGTATTTTCATGTTTCACTTATTCTGCTTCGGGACATTTAATTTGCACAAACTATCTTTTCATTCTATCTGTTGTTGAGTTTATTTGCTCTTGTTTGCGATTGTTGGATATATTTGAAGAAAATCGCGACACTGTGACCATTGTTTTTTTAGAATTCTTATTTTTTTTTTCTTTTCATTTCCTCGTTAATCAGTAAATATCCAATAATGAAAAGAATTGTTATAAACTTGAACAATAATATAAAGAAACAACACCAAGATTATATAATATATCTTCTCCAAAGGTATATCAAATCTTACAAGAAGTTGTCCTATTTATAGGACATGAAAATTGTAACCTATTCTTAAGATTAATACCCACTATCACCATGATCTTTAGTGGGTGTTAATGGCCTTAATATTTGGACATCCACTTCCTTAGTGGGTGTAAATATTTGATATCCACTTTCCCCACTAACATCATCATAATTCACACCATAATAATTTACAATACTCCCCCTTGGATGTCCAAATTTTATAGAATATACCTCGTTAAAACCTTGCCAAGAAAAACCCAGTGGGATAAAAACTTGGTCGAAGGAAAAAGAGTACACATTCCTAAAATTGGTAAGTGTGATATACTGCCTCGTTAAAACCTTGCCAAGAAAAACCCTGTGGGATAAAAACTTGGACGAAGGAAAAAGAGTACAGTATGTATAGTAATCACACTCCCCCTGATGCTGACAAGAGGTCTTTGAGTTGACGCATTCCAATGCTGTAGACCATCTTTCTAAATGTAGTTGTTGGTAGTACTTTGGTGAACAAATCAGCAAAATTCTTATTTGATTGTATCTGCTGGATATCAATGTCGCCATTCTTCTCAAGATCATGAGTGTAGAAAAATTTTGGCGATATATGCTTTGTTCTGTCTCCTTTGATATAGCCATTCTTAATTTGAGCAATACATGCAGCATTATCTTCAAACAATATCGTCGGAGTCTTTCTTAGTGAAGATAATCCACATGATTCTTGAATATGTTGAATCATCGATCTTAACCATACACATTCACGACTCGCTTCATGTAATGCTAAAATCTCGGAATGGTTGGAAGATGTGGCTGTTAATGTCTGCTTCACTGATCTCCATGATATAGCTATACATGCAGCAAAAATGTTGTTTACGTGAAGGTATTCAAAATTAAATCATTTGTTAATAATTCTCTCTTGTTCGCCACTAGTTAGTCTTCCTATTGCATATAAACATATACAGAAATATATATATATATATATATATATATATATATATATATATATATATATATATATATATGCGCCCGCACGCACGTACATATGTATGTATGTATGTACAAAAGATAGTTAATGAAGTACGAAAAGAAAACAAATTATTTGAGCCGGTCAATGATCAATACTGTAGCCAGTTGCTTTATCACTATCATATTCTTTGCCCTTTTAAAATAATATAATATTGTTAGCAAAAGGTTGAACCCAAAGACAAAGAGTGCTCACTATCTCAGTCCCAAGGAGCTGCGGGAAGGAGGTAAATCTGAAGTAACAACACACGCTCTTATACCAATTGAAGTAAACAACGGATTCAAGAACACAACGCGTAAAAAACACAACACACTTTTATTAATGTTCGGAAAATAACTCAAAACCGAACTACTACTCGCCGCCGCTACAACGGTTCGGCCGACTCCTTTAAATAGACTCAACTAGCCTAGACAAAACCTTAACCTAATAGGAAAACCAATAACACCTAAAAGGAAATATACCAAAATAAAACTCCTACAAACTAGGAGACTTTCTAAACCTTATCACATAAGGAAATTAACCAACATTCTCCCCCTTAATTTCCGAATGTACCCTCGGAACTTCTTCGATGTCACTTCAAACTTCGCATCTCCTTGAACCTTACGCGCGCCAACGGTTTAGTGAGGACGTCCGCCTTTTGCTTGTCACCACGAACGTGCTTCTGCAATACCTTTGACATTTTCAGCATTTCTTCAGCCTCATCAGTCCGCCCTTGCTGCCTTAGTGTACGAGTCTTCCTTTTATACTTGAGCATGAATATCTTGTCCTCGACTATCTTCTGCTTCTTAGCCCTATCCGTATTTTGCTTCGGAGGCTTCTTTTCTTTTGTCTCTGATGTGTCAGCCTTGGCTGTTCTGCCAATGTCTGAGTGCTGGCGTTTCGGGCTCGGCCTGGGCAGAACTGGCACCTCTGCGCTTATGCTCGGCTGCGGCCTGCGGCTGAAGCTGAGGCTGACCAATGTGAACCATCCTGGTACCTTCATCATCCATCTTAGCTTGAAGACACATCTGGACACCCGGCTTTATACAGATCTTGTACAGCCGATTCGGACTCTTTTGTACTTTCATCAACAAGCGGCCGCTCATATCATACATCATCAAGTGCTCACCCTTCAAGCTCACCTCACAACCACCCTCTATGGCTTGTCCAAGGCTGAGTATGTTGCTCCTTAACTCTGGTATATAATAGACCTCGGTAAGCAGCCTTTGTTCCCCTGTCTTGCCTTGAAGAAGTACCGTTCCTTTGCCTTTAATTTCAACGCAAGATCCATCTCCAAATCTTACTTTGCCTTTCACATTTTCATTCAACTTGGAGAAGTAAGATTTATTTCCCGACATATGATTGCTCGCACCATTATCCAGATACCATATATGATCTTCCATAGGCTCAGAAGTCAATTTACTCGGCATCAGGCTCCTTTCATTCAAGCACACTTCTTGATGTACGTAACCAACACCTTCGTGGACAAACACCGTTTCATCTACATCATGCTCATCAGCGATAAATGCCTCATCCGTTTTCGTTTTTCTCTTGGGACACTTCCTTGCAATGTGTCCGGGCTTGTCGCAACGAAAACATATTAACATCTCGGGACAGTTGCTTGCAAAGTGTCCGGGATTGTCAGCAATGAAAACATATTAACTTCGAGCGATCCTTCCTCGTCTCTCTCCCTCGGCCTCGATCTTTTCCACGTGAGTCACGGCCTCTACCCGTCTGATCCGAAAATCCCTTATTTTGTTGATCGGAAGAAGATGAATATAACAAAATACTGTCTGACGTAGCATTGAAACTTTCTTCGTTAATTCGTTCTTCGTACGCTTTCAAGCGACCAACCACATCTTCGAAATCGATCTTGTTCAAATCCAACACTTGTTCTAGTGACGCAACAATATGTATGTACTTCGATCTCGGCAAACCATTAAGGAATTTCTTGACCATCTTGGAGTCATCTAGGGGCTGCCCAAGGGAGGCCGACTTTGCCGAAATTTCGGACAACTTTCCGGCATACACATCGATAGAATCGGTTTCTGCCATCTTGAGTCTATCGAATTCGGCAGCTAGGGTTTGGAGCCTCGCCTCTTTGACCCTCTCGGCACCCAAATATCTCGTCTTTATGGATTCCCAAATTCCTTTCGATGTTTCTTGATGGCTGACTTGTAAGATCAAATTCTCGGGGATCGCTTGAAACAAGAGGGCAATTGCTATATCATTCTTTTCAGCATCATCCGAACCCGGATCAATCGTATCCCAAACTTCGTGAACCCTAAGAACAACCTTCATGCGCATAGCCCACACGGCATAATTGGTTGGAGATAACATCGGACATTGAACGGTTGCAGAACTTACCTCCCTTCCACGCGTTTCACTCGCGGTGCTCACGGGCCTTGCGCTACTTTTGTCGACTTCACTCATTGTGGTTGGATCCTTCCAAAAACTCGTTGATCACAACCCCTATTTGGTCCTTTTTGGCCAGGTTCCTTTCGGCCTAGGGCAAAAGAAACTTTTACCCCTTTTAATTTCGAATTGCAAACTGCCAAGTCCCTTTTCGGCCTTGCAGTATTTGTGATTCTAAAATAGCCAACCCCTTTCGGCCATGGAGAAAAATTTGTTCCAGCCGAATCCTTTCGGCTTATGGCGGCGGCCTCCTTTTTCGCTCCTTTTTTTTTCAATTACTCGTTGAACAAAATTCGGTCCTTGTTGATACGAAGAATACGGCAGCCTCCTCACGGGATCAACCCTAACACGGCAACTCTACCACGGTGGCTCCTCCCTCTTCAAACAACCTTGGCTCTGATATGAAGAACACGGCAGCCTCCTCCCGGGATCAACCTTCACACGGTGGCTCCTCCCTCCTCGAACAACCTGGCTCTGATACCAATTGAAGTAAACAACGGATTCAAGAACACAACGCGTAAAAAGCACAACACACTTTTATTAATGTTCGGAAAATAACTCAAAATCGAACTACTACTCGCCGCCGCTACAACGGTTCGGCCGACTCCTTTAAATAGACTCAACTAGCCTAGACAAAACCTTAACCTAATAGGAAAACCAATAACACCTAAAAGGAAATATACCAAAATAAAACTCCTACAAACTAGGAGACTTCCTAAACCTTATCACATAAGGAAATTTACCAACAAAATCAAGAGTCCAGCGGTCTCCTAGATTGGATGAGATCTTACACAGTTACCCACACAAAATGCCCCCTACAAACCAGACCTTTGGCCTAACAACAGAGGAACACCTAAACACAAAGAGTTTTGTTTGCTTCCTGTTGTCGGAATCCTCATGAGAATATAAGCTGATAAAGGGGTTTTACTGCTCCTCTTGTCAAAAGACAATTAATTACATCAGCTGTATTTTATTTTTTATTATTTGTAGCTTGTGAAATACACTTCTTTTAACTAGTCAAAATATAGGGTTTTTTTTTTTTTGGTTTAAGCAAACAACGTCATCCTTTCCCAATGAATAGAATGCCAGGGTGAATTCTGTTGGCCAGGATATGTATGTGTATGTATATATACACACGTGTATATATGTATGTGTGTTTGTATATATGTGTATATCTGAATGTATGTATGATTTATGTATTTATATAAATGCATGTATTTATGTATGTATATGTTAGAACGTATCTATGCATACATGTATGTGTTTGTCTATATACAAAAAAAAGTGGAGTTTTGAAAGACGTTAAACATATGAGAGATTCTGTGCATTAATTTAAGTATGAAACATTTAAATACTTGAGACGGTCATTGATCAACACAGTGGACATTTCCTGTGCTTCATCACACCATAAATCACTATCCCTTAGAATTAGTCAATCAGTGTATGCAGGGGTTGGTATTTTCTTGAATAATGTAATATCGAGATCGTAAAAGTTTTAGTACATGAACCTTAATCAATACCCACAGTACCTTTGTCTTTTACCTCAATATTGTTTCCATTCCAAATTTTGACTATGGAAATACATGACCTGTCAAGGTTATGGAAAATGGATTCATCATATGACATGTGATGAGTACAACCGATATCCATTAGCCAAGAATTACTCGGAGTGGTGCTCCCAAAACAATTGACAACAAATAATTGATCATCATTCTCCTCCTGTATATCATGTACTTGAGCATGTTGATAATTTTCTTCTTCCTTGGAGAGGTCATACCTTGGTTCTAAATCTCTCATCGTTTCATCATCAAGGAGTATCGTGGAGAATGTAAATCAGGAACTCATCAGTATCTTAAATTACAGAGGTGATACATAAAGAACTCACACAAGATATCTTCTACGGACTGAATCATATTGTTCTTCCTGCAAACTGAATAATTTTTTTTTTTTTTTTTTTTTTGCAATACGGATGGGAAAGAAATTTACATTTTCTTCCTGCGCTGCTGGTTTCATCATCTTTTATATTTTTGTTCCGTTGTCGCTTTTTACCCTTGCCACGTTGGTTTTGATATTCTTCTTCCGCTCCTTCCGTTTCTTCCTCATGCCGAATGATTCTGCTATAGTCTTGTGCTTCTTGTTGGAGAACAAGCGATAGTTTGTGATAAGAGTTCAAATTACAGATATGAATGGTTACAATCATATCTTAACAAATGGAGGTTAAAATCAAATCTTACCAAATTTTAATATGTATTTTTCAAATTGTTTAGATATGACTTGGTTAGAGGTTATAAATTGAGAATGATGTACCGTGATTGATTCAATGAAAAATAAAACAGTTTTTCATTCCAAACTTTCTACATGGTACTAGAGCAGTCTCTGATCCGTAAGACTCTAGAAACAAAAACACGATGTGTTCGTGTGTCTTCTTCCTGACCCAAATAGATCCAAGGAAAAAAAAGTTTTTTGAACTCAAACACTGATGACCAGTTCATCACAGTTCAATCAGGAACTCATTCTCATCATCATTCCTGAACTTTTTCTCGACCAGTTAGCCACAAAATGACCGAACCTAGCCCCTCAAAAACCCAGCCCGACAAGCTGGTCATCCAGTTAGTAAACTTACTCAAAAAAGTATAAGTCCCACGGTTGCCAACTCCGAGGATCTCCCACTGGGCTTTAAGTTCAATAGCGACAATTACCCATTGTGGTCTACACTAATTAAGAAGGCTATCGGTGGTAGGGGGAGGACTCAGCACCTCACGGAGAATCCTCTTCCACCACCTTCTACAGACTCGATTTATCCATAATGGGAACAAAGTGACCATCTTGTGTTCACCTGGCTAGTACAGAACATTGAACCCTCCTGGTGAATATAATGTATCACAGTATCCGACAGCACTGACGCTCTGGGATAGGTTGGCAACCACCTATGGATCAGGTGGTGATGCACTGCAGGTGTTTGACCTCCACCGAAAGGCCAACACCATTAGACAAGGAGGAGGCTCACTAGAGGATTGGTGGCATCGTCTCCATGGAGTCTGGATGACAATTGATGGAAGGGATCCCAATCCCATGAGGGATCCTACAGATATTGCCCTCATGGGATATTTTTGTATAATAAAAAAATACAAAAACAATGGTTGTTCCAGCTACTGACTGCGATAGATGAGAAGTTTAAAGGAGTGAAACGGGACCTTCTGAAAAGGGATCCTCTTCCAACTGTAGAGATGTCATACGGAGCCATTCGTAGAGAGGAAGCATGGATTGGAATTTTACAACGGGCTCCCTTCAGACTCAGAGTCATCATCAAGGAGGACAGGGGCTGAAGGTGCAAGGAAGACCCACTGGAATGTCGGCAACCTGCTCACATACATCAATGCTGGTGACTGATAAAGAAAAAGACAAGGACAAGCTTCGATGCATCTATTGTGGTATGGAAAAACATATCAGAGAAAACTGCTTCCAGCTGGTAAGATATCCAGACTGGTGGGAGGCATAGGGACGCAAAAAGCCATCGGAGCATCCAGGGCCATCAACACCAGGACGAGGAGCTGTTGCAGTCAGCACTGCTAGAACCACCAATCCCACTGGAGGCAACACCAGTAGTTGTAAAAGTGATGTATATAACTACGTACTCAACTAACTATTAAATTAGTCAATCTACACACACATAAACACACACTCACACATGTATATATATGTATATATGTATGTATATATATATATATATCTATATATGTATATATGTATGTATGTATATACACATACATACATACATACATATATATATAGAGACACACACACACACATATTTTTTTTTATGAAACATTTATTTGATTTAAATGAAAGCCTCACTTATGGCGGAGGAAAACCATATTACATCAGTTCAGAGTAAGCGAACAAATGAAACAACGAACTAAGTATGACATATCTCCAGTCATATACGATATGCCGCATTAAAACCTTGTTAGGAAAAACCACCCTTGTGGATAAAACCCTAGCGAAGGAAAAAGCGTACATATTTATATGACCATCATCGAAATGTATAGAATGGCAATATGAGTACAAATGTTGATATTCTTCTAGTTGGCGTAGATGTCGGCGAAAGTCGAATGTTGGCTCCCGTAGTTCTGGCGTGTCAGACCAAGGCGTGTGCTTGTTAATGAGCGTGAAGTACTCCAAGGAGGGCAAACCAGCATTTAACGGCGGCAGGTATAAGCCAAGACATGAAATAGCAGGCGCAAAGCAGTAATTATGATACAATGAGAAAAAAATATAAAATGCATGGCAATAGATAAGCAGACATACCGAACCTGCCTGAATCACTTAGGAAACAGGCAGGATGTGTGAAACAATGCCAATCCCAGTGGAAGACATGGACAGCTAGCCAACGCCAATGCCCCCGCGCCACTTGCGTGGCCATGAAGGCATGGTCAAATGCGTGAGATGAGTATACATACATATATATATATACATATATATATATCTTGTAATATATATATATATATATATATATATATATATATATATATATATATATATATATATATATATATATATATATATAGACACTCACATATATGGACAAGAGCATTGCATATATAGAGTAATTCACATTCATTTCCATATGTTTCATCGCTGTTACACCTAGTATCGTAATATTTGAAATTATACTTTTTATTTGTTTCATATCTGTTTGACTGAAAAAGGTTAATTTAAAAAGAATTTATTTCCTGAGGTCAACGAAAAAAATTTAGAAGACCCAATTAACCCTAACATTCATTTAATTATCATACCAACTAACACTTTACTCAAAAATTTCCAAGTCATCAACGAGTGAATTTCCTTCAAATTGGTGGAGAAGAAGGTTATTCCACATCATCTCCTTCGACAATGGGCGAAAAGAGGGATTTTTTTTGTAATTTTAGTTGTTATTTTGTTAACCCGACTAACCATGATTTAAATTCCTTTTAAGTTAAACTTCTGTCAAATGAATGTGAAACGTGACATTTTGGCAAACTTCTAGAGAGAAAATGTGTAATTTCAAAAGATAATGATACTTAATGTAACATTGAAGAAAAATATGGATATGAAATGCAAATTACTCTAGATATATAAACACAAACACACATGCATACATACATACATACATACATACATATATATATATATATATATATATATATATATATATATATATATATATATATATATATACAACATATACATACATATACATACTTATATTTATATACACATATATATATAAACATATATCCATATGCATGTAATTACAAATACATACATACATACATATACACACATACACATACATACATAAATACGTATATATACACACACATGCATACATACATACATATATACACATACATATATATATACACACACACATACACACATATATATATATGTATGCATGTATGTATATGTATATAATCATGAAAGAAGACATATCCAACACAAAATCTCTCAAAGAGTACGTGTCAATCTAAACAAGAGAGTAACTTCCATAAGGTTTGGTTGGTCTAGTGACATATACTAAAGTACGGTCGGTTTTATAACCAATGAAAACATGGTCAAATTAAGCAAAGTCGTACTTAAAATGACCATAATTATGTTGGTTATGGAACTCACCCTACTTTAATTAGTCATTGGATAAACCTCACCTTTTGGCAGTTACTATGATAGATTGACAAGCCCATTTTTAGAGGCTTTTTTTTGTCAGATATGTTTTCTTCAATGAATGATTACATGTCAATTCTAAGTTGTTATAAACATGTATGAGTCATTTCATGTCAATTATAAGTAGTTACAAACGGGTCAGGATCTCCTGACCGTCAAGTCCGTGACCCCCTCCACGACCGCCTGCCACGTGGCAGCAGAGGGGTTGTGAGGCTGGATAAGGGTCACCCGCACACAGCCTCACCACCCCACCCCGCTGACACGTGTCAGGCGGTCACGAGGAGGGGGGTCAGGTGATCTCGTTCGGTTACAAACATGTATATTTTACTTTATAAGTGATGAAACTGGATCTTCACTAAGGATAAGAGATGATTCAAAATAAACGTCGTTAGCTCTACTTGACTTGTGTATCCAAAATATTTCCTTGATGACCTACACAGGGAAGCAAAGATCAGAGGTCCGGGTTATGATCCTGGGTTAAACACTCTGACACTCAAGTCAATTTGGGTCATTCTCACTGAGATATTTTGATATTTGAAGAGTTTTAGTTTGTTCTCACTGTGGAGTCTCGAGTTTTTCTGTTTGTGCTCTTGAAGATTAGGAGTTCCGAATCCCTTCCTCTTTGCCCCCTTCCTTGCTTTTATATGTTCCGTTGTTCAATGACTCTGCCAGATGATGAGACTGATGCATAAGCAAGAGGGCTAGTACGTTGTAGGTATGCAGCGTGAGTAGACAGATGCTTTAACAAGTTGTCTAGTCTAGGATGCGTAGATAGTCGGTGATAGCCATTCTTTACACTGTATCTCTGCCAATTGTACTGATGGGCCCAGTCGAACCTCCTTAGAAATCTTGTTATGAGCTAGTCGAATTGTTCAGGGTAAGCCCTTACGTGGCAGATGCCGAGGTGAGACCGAGGTGGACAGTGGGATCTGCCAACTCTATTAAAGACAGTTGTCTGACCTTACCTTCTGGTCGGATTGAAGGCCCAGGATAAGCAACTTATTGACCGAGGCAGCCCATAAAATGGGCCTAGGTTGACCGGTTAAATGGCTGAAGTGTGAGCTACGTGGATCGCTATTAACTAATTGTACAGTCTTGCTTTATCCGAGTAGGTGAATTTGGGTCTCATCATATTACCCCCCAGATTAGTATACCGAGCCGAGCAGGAAGGGTGGACTAATCGATTTCAAAACTTAAATGCGTTGTCTAATCAATAAGTGATGTGCCAGCCTCTAATTGGCAAATGAACGCTTTTTATGAGCTACGCAGACTGTGAAGCGTCATTTGACCCCTTTTCATTCGGTGGTTGAGGTTACCAAGGACGAGGGTTACGAGGTGTCGTTCAAGATGAGCTAGGGGCTATAAATGAAGACCGCTGGATAGAAATTCGTTCTTTTCTTCCCCTCATCACGAGTTCTCTTTCTAATTTACATCTTTTCTTCTCCGGCGGTTCTATTTTAATCTCTCATTGGACTCTTTCTCTCCTCGGCAGCCTATCCTTGCCTCTTTTCCCAGCCTCCACTCCTTCTGTAAGTTTTTTTTCTTCATTATGTCTTCTGCGTCTGATTCCCAAAACGTATATGAGGGTGCATCTTACGCTGGCGATGATGGAGGAAATCTTAGTTCTTCATCATCGGAAAGGACGATTTCCACTGACGACCGTCCTTTGGCTAGGCTGCATAAGGCCACCAACGGCCCTGTTGGGCCTAATAAGCTTGCTCAACCCATCAGGACTGTTACCGTAGTTGAATTCTCGCCGGAGCAAGCAGAGACTGCTATTGTTCTGGCGGTTGCCATCCCTTCCGCTATGCCGAGAACGTCGCCTCTGCCGATGGTGATTGTTTACAGAGGCCCCCCATCTGCTATGGTGCAGGGGTCTTTCTGTACTTTGTCCGTGGCCGACCTGACCCAGATTTGTGATACATACAAGATTAACATGGAGCGTTTTAGTCCTCTTCTGCCTCAATCTGTCAGACAGCATATGATCCCCCAATGGATTATGAGGCTGTCTACGAGGAATGCTTCAAGTCTAGATTCAGCCTTCCTGTTCCTCTGTCTTTGGCCCGTATTCTTCAATCCTATAATCTTAGACTCCCACAAATAAAACCCAATAGCTTGAAAACCATTCTTTGCTTTTTTCCTTTTCTTGAGAGTCATTGAAACTCCATTTGACCAGAAAGTGTTCAAGGGTCTATTTTCTTGTAGAACCTCAGATAGCTGGTATTACTTTAGCAAGCAAGATCCTACCAGCGAATTCCATTTTGCCATCAATGTTCCCTTATTTAGCAAAAATTGGAAGGGTAGATTCTTTTTCATTAGAAAAAAGGGATTGCCTAAATGGGATATATGGAAGTCTGGGAAGGCGGATAATCTGAAGCCTGGTCCAGAATCTTGTGATGAGGCAACCAGATTGCAGTCTCTGCCTGTGGTCATAGACTGGCAAAAGGTCGATGAAAAAATTATAAAGGCAGCTGACCTGAGTCATTTAGCCTCTGGTACCCACTTTCGGCCTCTTTCCCCAAAAAGCTTGGAAATAGTCAGGGGTAGGTGCCTGTCTTTCTTGTAATTTTTTATGCTGACTCGTTGTTCAGATAGTAAAAACCATTGCTCTTTATGTAGGTTCAATGGCTTCAGGAAGTGGAAGGATCGCAGCCAAATTAGCTGATATAGCGGCCCGTAAGAAACCAGAAAAGTCTCAACCAAAGACTGTGAGGTATCTCCTGCACTAGCATTGCCCCCCGAGAAGATGTCACCATGGCTGAGCCGATTGCTGAAGCGATGTCGACTGAGGATGCTGTAAATCAACCGATCCTAGTCGTATCCGATTTTGTTGTCCCAGGTATTCCATTTCTTGCCACTTCGCTTTTTTCTGCTTAAAGAATGACTTTTCACCCTTTTTGGTCTAAAGGATAACCTTTTCCTTTAAAATTTCATTGCAGATCTGCCAATGCGGAGACATGGGAGGAGGGAGTCGAGGCATCTCCTTGGGACCCTACTCAGGCTGATTTCGAGCAAGTCTAGACGGCTAAGAACTCTGGCCTAAGAAAAAGGCAAAGGGCAAGGAATCATATGCTCCAGAGGCCGAGATCCCGACTCCTCAGGAAGAACAGTCGACGCTGATCATGGGCAAATTTTCTAAACATGATAGTGTGGCTAACCCAGCCACAGCTAGAAAGATGAACAACTTGATCCTTCCTCTGGATCGTCAAAGGTTCTCTGCTGCTTCTTGGGAACATCTAGAGGATGCTTATTATTGCAATTTAGCCCTGGTGAGTAACTGTACCTTTAGTGTATATTGTTGATCAAGTCATTTTTGCTAACTTTTAACTCTTACTGAGCAGATCTGCATCCAACAAATGGAGATCCTCAGCTGAGGCCGAGAGTTGAAAGATGCCCTCTTGGCCAAGATTCAAGAACTTGAGGAGGCTTCCCAAGTCATGGCCAATCAAGCCAAAGAAAATTTGGCCCTGAAGTTGGAAGCTACCAAACTTCAAGGTTTGAAGGAAGAGGCTGAGGTAAAGTGGGCAGCTTCCAACTCTTTGGTGACTGAGTTGGATAACAAAAATACAAAGCTGGTAGGCAGAAATGTTGACTTAGAAGCCTGCTTTACCCAGGCATCTTCTGAGCTGGCATCCTTGCAAAAGGACAAAGAGGCCCTACAAAAAGACAAAGAGGATGGGCTGCAGTGGGAGACAGATCTAGAGCAACGCGTGGCTGACCTGATCTTGCAACTGGCAGCGGCCAAAACTGAGGCAAGGGATGAATTCAGAAAGTTCCAACTTTTTGAATAAAACATGTTGTTGCTTCAAGGACCAGTTATGCAAATGGAGCAGACAAAGGCTATCGATGTCTGCTCAGAGGTCTGCCCCCAGCTGAATAAAGAGGATCCTCGACTTATCGAGCTTTACAACTCAACTGCCAAAGTGGACTTTGAGTCCCAATTTCAGAAATTTGTGGACGGAGCTGACCTGAGAGAATCTGAAGAGCAGATTTAGGATCCTTCTTTGTAATAGGGCCAAAGAGACCTTCAGGATCTTTGTACTTAAAAACTTTTAATGAAAATTTCCATGTGTTCCAAGTACTGTATTTCTTCAGCTTTTCATTCTGCTCGGCTTTTCTATTTCAGAATTATGTCAAGTAATAATTCTCGAATGAAATCTTCAAACTTTCCTCGCCGAGACTTAGGGTTGAGTAATGTGCTTCGACAAACTTTATCCTCGCATTCAGTCTTAAAATAAACTAAGTCTCGAAGTTTCAAACTTAGAATGAAACTTGCCACCCAGAATAGGTTGAGGCGAGGGTCTGCTTAGACATCAGGCCGAGCCAACAAACCTGATTTACTTTTGTTGAGAATGAGCTAGATAGCGTCAAGGACTTGGAATTATTTCAAGTCCTTAGTTGCCGCAATACTAGTGAAAGCGTCCTTCTCTGCCCGGCCATTTTATGGGTCTTCTTACTATTAATTAGGCCGAACAACATATGCTTAGCCTCAGCCCTGCTAAGGTTCTTTAACCGCTAGTGTTCAGCTCGGACTTTACTGGAGTCGGGATAAAAGTTCAAATTTGGAAAAAAGAATAATTCCCAATGTTCGAACTAAAGTAAACCTGTTACTTTGTTTGATCACGCTAGTTTTTCAGCTAGATAAAAATTAAAATATTTTTCAATATCTCAACACTGGCACTGCCATTAAACACTGTTTTATTCAAACCTCAGCACTGCTGATGGTTATATAAATAATTTATAAAACTTTTCCTAGACCTGCTAGGTGTTGATGAGGCTCATGTACACTGTCATGATTTACCTCCGCACCCTTCCCCTGGGGTGATTGTGAAACCTATTCACAAAACTTTTGACCCTAAATGGGACTGTGCCTCAGACCTGCTGAGGTCTTATAGGGATACCTGTCCCAGTATTTGCCGAGTCATGCTTGGCTAATTCAATCATGCTGAAGTGGAGCGCTTGTTCATCGCTGACAGATGTGAAACATGTTCACAAATTTATAGGGATGCCTGTCGCAATTACTTTCCAAGACCTGCTTGGATTACTCAGTACTGCTGAGCTGGAATACTGGAACATCATTGATGTAGAAGTCTCAAGTGTACAGAATTCCAAGTTCGTGGTAAGGTCTTGCCTTCTAAGGTTTGTAATTTGTAAGCTCCTGCTAATTGCATCTCGATTATAAGATAAGGACCTTTCCACTTGAGGTTAAAAGTCCCTGTTGGTGCTGCATAACTTGCTTCATTATTGCGCAATAATAAATCTCCCACTTGGTAAGACCTTGGTCGCACTCGATAATTATAGTAGTGAGCAATTAAGTTTTTTTACTGAGCCATGCGAACGTGGGCTTGTTCCCTATTTTCTTCCAACTCATCCAGATTAAACACAACACTTGGGCATTTGTCTGAGCAGAGTAGTTATTTACCCGAGCAGAGGTAGACCCAATTTCAGCTGGAATGACTGCCTCTGTTCCATAAACTAAGGAAAAAGATGTTTCCTTAGTTGAGCTGGAAGGAGTGGTGCAGTATATGCCCATAAAACGCTTGAAAGTTCATCCACCCAGCTTGCCCCAGTCTTGTGTAGACGCTTTCTCAGACCATCCTTGATTCTTCTGTTTGCCAAATCAACTTGACCATTAGCTTGTGGATGTGCTACTGAAGTGAATCGTTGTTCAATGTAGAGCTCAGCACACCAACTTTTGACAAGGTCATCAGCAAATTGCTTTCCATTATCTGAGATAAGAACTTGTGGCAGGCCGAAGCGACAAATGACGTTCTTCCACAAGAACTTCTTTATCTGCCCCCTGTTATAGTATCTAAGGGCTCTGCTTCCACCCATTTGGTGAAGTAATCAATGGCAACCACAAGGAACCTGACTGAACTTGGAGCTCGGGGTAAAGGTCCCATAAGATCAATTCCCCATTGCATAAATGGCTAAGGACTTGAAATGGCAGTGAACTCTTGACTTGGCAAGTGAGACATAGGAGCATGTACTTGGCATGACTGACACTTCTTGACCAATTCTTCTGCGTCATGGCATAGAGTGGCTAATAATAACCAGCAACGTAGCATTTGCGAGACAAAGATCGGGCGCCTGAATGATTTCCACAAATTCCTTGGTGCAACTCGCGTAGAATGTAGTCTCCCTCTTCTTCAGTTACACACTTTAACCAAGGCTGTGAAAAAGACTTTTTATACAGATGGCCATTAAATAGAGCATACCTTGCGGCCTTTAGCCGTAAACGCTGAGCTGATCGTTTGTCTTCAAGCTGAGTTCCATGCTGCAGGAAGTTGACTATCTCATCCATCCATGTATTGTGGTAATCAACCTGTAACACTTCATTGGCATTAAAAGCGCGATGCTTCACTAGCTCCACCACTATCTTTTTTACCAAAGTGGCCGAGGTGGAGGAAGCAAGACGAGATAACACATCAGCCCTTTTGTTGGCTGACCTGAGGATGTGCTCTATGCAGAAGTGCTCATCATACTTGTATTCTTTATTCTTCCGCAATGTTTTATTCTTCTCAAGAACACATCCAAGTATTGGTTGCACTCAAAAACAAAAAATATCCAAGAAAATACCCATACTTGGTGAACACACTATTCAACCCTCCTTCTAGTGTGTTCTAAGGGACCTAACAGTTGGTATTAGAGCAAAATCTTGAGTATTTGAGTTCAAATAGCAAGATTTGATCTTCAAAGTATGGATCCCTTTAGTTATGATGATGCTAGTTCCTCTAGTGGTGATGCTTCAAGAAGAAGAAGGCAAGTATCACTACTCCCTTCCATTTCTAGTGTCTATATCAAGGTTTCTATGTTTGATCCTCTCAATTACCCACTATGGAAATCAAACATGGAAACATATTTACGTTCTTGGGGGTACGACATATGGAGAGAGGTATCAAAAGGTTCTACCATTCATTTTGATGTTGATGATCCTATTCCAGAGGAGGAGTTACAATTTGCGATAAATAGCAAAGCTCTTGCTATTTTGAATAGCTCTCTTTCACTAAATGAGAGAGCTCAAATATAAGGAGTCCAATCCGCACACGAAGCTTGGACAAAGTTGGAGATGATCCATGAAGGAACATCTTATGTGAGAAAGGCTAAGAGAAGACAACTCATCAAGCAATTCTATAACTTCAATGTTCTAAAAGGTGAGAAGATTGAGGAGTCTATCCAAAGATAAACCAAGCTTGTCAACCTACTCACGGCGGTTGACAAAAAGATTGAACAAGAGGATCTCAACCATTGCTTCCTAAATAGTTTAGGAAGAGAATGGAATGCAAAGGTAACGACCATCGAGGAGTCCAAGGATTTAGAGACTATTACCTTGGATGAGCTTTACAGGAATCTCATCACTTATGAGATTCATCTTGATGCTCAAGAGAAGAATGATCCAATCCGCAACTCGTCAAAAGCCTGAAGTCAGACTTTTTGTTCGAAGGTTTAGAGGATTTGCAAGAAGGAATGAAGATGAAGCCAAGAGATTCATCAAAGACAAATTCTCCAAGGACAAAGTGAAGGACCAAGAAAATAAATGCTACAAGTGTGGAAAGTTTGGTCACTTCATGAAAAATTGTCGGGCGAAGGAGCCGTAACTCAAAGACAAGAAGGCCATCTACCAACCGAAGAAGGCTTTACAAGAGGAAGCAGCCCATTGGGAGAGCATTCTTTCTGGATTCGAGAAGGAAAATGGTGACAATGATGATCTCTCTCTCACGGGGGTCATCAATGACGATCTTGACAAGGAATTCTACGCTCTAATGGTCATTGACGACGACATGAAGGCATGCAGTATTTCATCTCACTATAGTTTAATTGATGAAAGAGATGATTTAGTGCAAGAAAATGATTTTCTAGATTTGAAATATAAACGTGTCAAAAAAGACTTTAGAGCATGCTTAAATGAATATAATGACACGTTAGAAAATCACATCGCATTACAACTTGAGCATGACATTTTATTGACAATGCATGTGATTGTAACAGAAGAGAAGCATGACTTGATGAAATCAAGTTCGTCTTCTCAAAGCCTTTTGAAGAAGAAAGTTCCTCAAAAGGAAAGTGCTAAAAAGGTTGAGAAAACTAAGGATGCATCTACATTGTGCATGAAATCAAAAATTAAACCTAGTGCCATGTATGCATCTAAGAAGGGTAGACCAAGGGAACAAGCACAAGTTATCAAGGAGTCTAAAACCTCCTTGAAGAAACAAAGACACGTGCCTAAGGGAAAGGCAAACACACCAAAGGTGTCAAAAACTTTGGTTGAATTCGTGAAACAAAAACCTTCTTTGATTCCAAGAAAGGTTGTCCCTGAAAAGGAATCACGGAATGTGCCAATGCACAAGCATACACATCCACACAAACCCACTCCTACATGCTTTTATTGTAATAGAAAAGGTCATTTAGAAAGAGTTTGTAGAGCTAAGTACAACAAAAATCTTGTGTGGATGCCAAAAGGCGAAATGAAGGTAACTTACCTTCAAGGACCCAAAACAAAAAGGATGCCAATATCATATGGTTCATTTGCAGGCCCTAGCACTCAATGGAGAAAGCAACGACAAGAAGGTCAAATGGGTTGTGGACAGTGGGTGTTCCAACCATATGACGGGAGACAAAGTCTCTTCCATAGACTCACTATGCAAGATGGAGGAGTTGTCCACTTTGGAGGTAGCAAAGGCCAAATCAAAAGACACGGTATTGTGGGTAACAATTCTTTCTCTCTTAGTGATGTTTTATATGTAGTAAGACTAAACTTTAACTTGATAAGTGTCAGTCAACTATGTGATGCTAATTATGAAGTTTCATTTTTGAAAACAAAGTGTGTTGTGAAAAGGGATAATACTATCCTATTTGAGGCTTTCAGATTCAAAAACATTTACAAACTTAGCATCAATGATTTGGTTTCTCAAAATATATCTTGTCTAGTTGCTAAAAATGATTTGATGCAACTATGGCATAGACGTCTCAGACATGTTTGTTTCAAAATGTTTAAATTTATGTGCGAAAACAATAAAGTCCATAGCCTTCCGAAAATGAGTTTCGAAAACCATGATTTGTGTGACACTTGTCAAAAGGCAAAGCTTGTGAAAACAAGTTTTAAACTAAAAAAACATATCCACCTCCAAACCCCTACAATTACTACATATGGATTTGTATGAGGATGTTAGAACAAAGAGTTTGGGTTGTAAACATTATACCTTCGTGGTAGTAGATGACTATACTCGTTATACATGGTGATGTTTCTTGCTATGAAAAATGATGCATGTAATAAGTTTATGAATTTGAGTAGACGATTGGAAAATAACATGGATGACGCCATTAAAACCATCAAAAGTGATTGTGGTGGTGAGTTTGAAAGGTTTTGTGAATCAAAAGGATATTCACATGATCTTTCGGCACATAGAACTCCATAACAAAATGGTGTAGCCGAACGAAACAGAACTCTACAAGAAATGTATAGAGCAATGTTAAATGAGTTCGATTTGCCCAAGTACTTTTGGGCCGAAGCGGTAAATGCCGCTTGCCATGTGATTAACCGTGTGTATTTGAGACCATACCTAAATGTGACACCTTATGAGCTTTGGAATGGTAAAGTTCCCAATATTGGGTATTTCAAAGTGTTTGGCTGCAAGTGTTTCATGCTTAATGACAATGACACTTTGGACAAACTTGACCTCAAAGCGGATGAAGGTATCTTTCTAGGTTATGCCTCAAATAGTAAAGCATTTTGTGTTTTCAACAAAAGGAGTCAAAAGGTGGAAGAATCAATCCATGTTAAGTTTAATGAGTCACCTAATGACGAACCTAAAATTAATGAGGATTGTGAAGAAAATGAAGATGTGACTCCTCAAGAAGAAATTCTTGAGGACATCCCGACAGTTGCTCATCAACAAGAGATTGTTGATAGGCCTCCAAATGGGAACATCTTCATTGACTTGAGAGTAGAACCTATTGAAGATACTCTCCCACCTAGTGTGCATGAACTTAGTGAGTCAAATACAAATTCTTCTCATACTCATCTTGGTGATACACAAAATGTAGAAAATTCATCTCATATTCCGAAAAATGAAAATCATATAAATGGTGAGGTTTCATCACCTCCGGAAAGTGATCATGAGGAAGTTGGAGGAGATGTCTCCAACCTTCCTAGATCATTTAAGCATAAAATTTATCACCGACACAAGTTGGCCATAGGTGATTTAAATAGGAGTATCACTACACGAAGACAATATAGAGAGAACGCATTCATTTCTCTCATAAAGCTTAAGAATGTCAAAGATGCACTTCTTGATGAAAATTGAATCTTGGCTATGCAAGAAGAGTTAAACCAATTTGAAAGAAGTGATGTTTGGGAGTTGGTTCCCAAACCACATGATCATCCCATTTTTGGCACGAATGGGCATTTCATAACAAGATGGATGATCAAGGAAATGTCACTAGAAACAAAGCTAGATTAGTTGCTCAAAGATATCGTCAAGAAGAAGGTATCGATTTTGATGAGGCATTTGCACTCGTAGTATAGCTTGAAGCAATTAGAATGTTATTAGCATATGTTTGCTATATATATTTTAAATTTTACCGAATGGATGTTAAATCCGCCTTCTTGAATGGCGTTATTCAAGAAGAAGTGTATGTTGCACAACCTCCCGGGTTTGAATATCATGACTCACCACATCATATTTTCAAACTTAAAAAGGCTCTTTATGGCCTTAAACAAGCTCCAAGAGCTTGGTAGGAGAGGTTAAATACTTTTTTTTCTTAATAATGGATTCTCAAGGGGTAAAGTTGACACTACTTTGCTTATAAAAGAACAAGGTAGAAATCAATTAATTGTACAAGTATATGTTGATGATATTATTTTTGGTGCTACTAACAATTGTCTTTATGAGCAATTTACTAGCTTGATGCAAGGTGAATTCGAGATGAGCATGATGGGATAGCTAAACTACTTTCTTGGACTACAAATCAAGCAAACTAAAGAAGAAGTGTACATCTCTCAAACCAAATACACAAAGGACTTGCTAAAAAGTACAACTTTGGTGAATGAAGAGAAGTAAGCAATCCAATGAGCACAAGTGCCAAGCTTGACACGAATGAGAAAGGAAAGCATATCGAGGTAACTTTGTATCATGGCATTATAGGTAGTCTACTTTATTTAACTGCGAGTAGACCCGATATTTTACATGCAGTGTGCTTATGTGCTAGATTTCAAAGTGATCCTAGGGAAATGCATCTAATTGCGGTAAAACAGTATTCTTAGATACCTTAGAGGTACTTTGAAATTTAGGCTATCTTATCCTAAAAATGCATGGTTTTATTTAAGGGGATATTGTGACTCCGATTATGCGGAGAGTCTTGTTGATTAGAAAGAGTAAATCCGGGACTTGTCAGTTTCTCAGTGATTGTTTTGTTTCTTGGTTCTATAAGAAACAAAACAATGTTTCTCTTTCTACGACGGAATCTGAATATGTTTCGGCCGCCTCTTGCTGCGCACAATTATTATGGATGACAAACACTTTAAATGATTATAACATTCACTTCTCTAAAGTGGCTATTTTGTGTGATAACACGTCTGCTATCAATATTGCACAAAATCCTGTCCAATATAGTCGGACTAAGCACATTGAAGTGAGGTATCATTTCATCCATGATTGTGTACAAAAGAACTTCGTTAGTGTGGAATTTGTTCCAACACGTGACCAATTAGCAGAAATATTCACGAAACCCTTGCCTAGTGATGTCTTTACATCAATAAAAAGTAGATTGGGGTTGCTTAACATGGGCTGATAATAACCCATCTTAAGTTTTGTGCAAGAAAATTTTCAAATTTTCAAGGTCAGTACACATAAGGCGCTTCATAGCAATTAGTTCAGGCGTTCAATGTCATATTAAGCGCCTGATGTTAAGGATGTCACTCGTTCAAAGGGACATCAGGCGCTCTATGTTTCTCAATACACGAGTTCGAAGTGGCTTTAAGTGCTTTATTAAAAGTGGTTCACTCGTTCGAAGTAACATTAAGCGCTTAATCCACTTACCCACAACCGTTCCAAGTCAATTCATGCGCTTCATCTGAGTTTATGAAGCCGTTCGAAGTGACATCAGGTGCCTAAACGCTAGAAATTCATTGTCATTCCATGCGTCCTCATCTTTTTACGCGAATTGAAGGTTTGACTTGCAGCCATTCCACTTCTCCAAGTTTTCTCTCCTTTTCCCGACGATCTCTCCTCTTTCCCACGACCAAATCACACCTCCCCATAACTTTTCTACCTCTTCATCTTCTCCACTTTAATCTTCCACCTCTTCATCTTCCCCACTCTCCCACTTTCCCACTAATCCTGCATTCAACGCCCCTGCCTCCTCACCTTCCTTCCCTTCTCTTCCCTTTTAAATTCCATCTATTTTCTTCATCTCCTCTCACCAAATACACTTCAATCATCTTCTCCAAGCCAATTTCAACTACTTCTTCTCACACTCTAAGATGGCTTCTGCAGGACCTTTAAAGCAAACTCAAAGGGGATACAAATGCAAGAAAACCGCTAGCACTAATTAACCTCAAGAACTCACATTTATCCGCGAAAGGCTATCCAAGGAAAATTTTCCTTGGATGAAAACATTGGACTCAGATGCCACTAAAGCACCTTCTCATGTGGCCAAAGGTACTTATTTATCCCGCCTCTCTGGTTCAGATAAGATATGATGGAATTCTTCCGAGACCACACTATGCTGTTTTATACAAATATGTGGATAATTTCACAATCTGAGTCCCAGCAATTCACTTTGAACACCGTTGCTGCTGGTACACCCCTCAATTTCTCTATCTAAGAAATATGTGATGTTCTTGGAGTCAGAAATGAGGGGTTGGCTGATTTCTCTGTATTTAACTGGAGCAGCAAATACGGAGTTCAAGAGCAGGATGTCAAGTTTGATGTGGGATATCTCCCCACAAAGAAGACTCATAATATGTCCCTGGTGGATCGCATTTTGTTGGCTGTGATCACCTACTGCATCAACGGTAAGTCTACTAGCAATCCAAGCAATATGGATTTCTACGTTACTTACCGTATTAAACATGAGACCTAGCTTAACTTTGCATGGATTCTTGTGGAAGTCATGATGGCGGCACTTCAGAAAGGTTCAAAGGTCTTACCTTTTGCCAACATTTTTACTATATTGATGAAGTCCAAAGGTATCGATATACCTGATGGAGATCTGACAAAGGTGGCAAAGACTGACTTCTACAATAATTTCAACATTGCTCAAGCCGTCGATTCTCAGCGAAGGAAAGCCATCACAATTCCCGACATAAATGATGAGTTCGATGAAGGACCTCAAGGAGGTGCTGGTGGTAGCAGTGAGACAGCATTGCTATCATCATTGGAGCACTTGAACAGACTGATCAACGGTTGCAACTTCGTGATGACGAGCATGAATCTCGGCATGCGCAAAATGAATAACACATGACAGCATTCAAAAATGCTCTCATGCATATCAGTTTGTGGGTGCTTCCTCCTGATTATGATGATTTAGGTGGAGGAGGTGGTGGTGCTATAGGCAGCTTCGATGGTGCTGAAGGGTCCATGGCGGATTCGCTGACTTCGCATCAAGTGGTGGAGGTTTCGGACGTGGAGGATTTACACCTCTAGGTGGAGGTGTTAGTGGTGCTTAGTTGAAATTCACTTTCATTTTTTACATGTATAAAATCTCGCCGTTGAAGTTAAATGAATTTTATTTTGTTGATGGTATGATTAAACATTGTTTATGTTCATTTTTGGTTAATTCATCAAGTTCAAGTATTTGAGCATGAAGTAAGGGGAGCATAAATCAAGGGGGAGCAAACTTTAAAAGTTATGCATAATGTGAAATTGTTGGAATAAGTTAAGTTTTGATGATTTGTACATTTGACACTTCGAACACCTACATAAGGCACCTAATGTGAAGTGTCTGAAAGTCAGTACACTTCAAACGCCTACATAAAGCGCCTCATATGAAGGCTCTGGAAACGAGTATACTTCGAACGCCTATATTAGTCGCTTCATGTGTGTGAAGAAAAAGGCAGCATACTTTGAACGCTTGAACAAGCACTTCATGTGTACTACTAAGTCAAAAGTACCTTTCCCTCCGAAATGGGCACGTACATCAAGCAAATTTCTGATAAAAGTCACAACCACTTCGAACAAGCATGAAGGCTGAGATAAGGCGCTTCATGTAACTTCGAATGCATTAAGCTACCCACATAAGGCGCTTTATGTGACATCGAACGCCTGTTCAATTTTATATGAAGCGCTCCATGTCACATTGAACGCCTGTTCATTAAACAGATAAGGCGCTTCATGTGACCAACGTCACAAATGTCTTATGCCTTGTTTTCTAATACTTAATTTGACATTTGTACCCTCTCTTTTAATGCTATTTTCACAGGTTTTCTCTCATCCTCGAAGGAGTGATCTTTCTTCTTTAAGCTTTCAAGAAGAAGCTTCTCCAAGAAGCTTGCAACCATCCAAGAGAAGATCTCCAGTGATGAGGACATGCCATCACAAAAAGACAAAACCCATTATTGGTTCTGCAGGGAGTTTCAAACGGTAGGAAATTCAAAGAGAGATTAAACAAGGGTTTCATCTCTTCTTCCTCCAACTTTCTACCATTCAAGCTCTCAAGTTTCTCTCAAGTTTTGAAGCTCTCAAAATAGTTGTAATCTTGTATATTTTACTTTATTGTTGAGAGTTGTGTTGTAAAGAAGAAGAAGGGTATTCTTCTTAGTGAGTGAATATTATGAGAGGCTGTGTAGATTATTGGTCAAGAAGCAAGGGTGCTTCTTGTTTAAGAAATCCAAACCTTGGAGGGTTAGTTGATAGTGTGGTGGTGCACTGTACTCCCTATAAGAATTCTTTGAGGGCAAAGAAGTTCTTTAGAGGCTAGACTTCAAGGGGTTGGTTTTCTTGGTTGTGGCCTAGACGTGTGGCCTAGTTGTTCATTGTTTGGATTTTGTTTTTTTGATTGTTGTTTCCCTCAAAAGAAATGACAATCCCCAGTTCAAAATCCTTCTTGTGAAAAATCAAGAAGGTAGAGGAGTAGAATCATTTGACTTGAACCTCTATAAATACTTGTGTTCTTTATTCTTTCGCAAAGTTTTATTCTTCTCAAAAACACATCCAAGCATTGGTTGCACTCAAAAACGTAAAATATCCAAGAAAATATACATAGGTGAACACACTATTCAACCCCCTTCTAGTGTGTTCTAAGGGACCTAACAGCTTGACCCATTATTGGCCAATTATTGTCTCCCCTCACCCAGGTTCTGATGTTCGTACCTGGTTTGTGACTGAGGGCGGGTCCACATGTTCATGTCTGGCTTGTGGTTTATGATTGAGAGAGTCCAGATGTTCATGCGTGACTTGTGGTTTGTGATTGAGGGTGGTTGTGGATGTTCATGCCTAGATTGTGGTTTATGATTGAGGGGTCCAGATGTTCTTGCTTGACTTGTGGTTTGTGATTGAGGGTGGGTCTAGATGTTCATGTTTGACTTGTAATTTGTGATTGAGAGAGGGTTTTAAGGTGCATGTGTATGTAAAGGCACGTTCTCTCATAAGGAAATAATGTCCCACATAGGACACTTTAAGATAAATACGGTTCAGGATTGGCAGTGGACAAAACAGATATCGCTGCCATACTCTTCTGAGGTATCACCCTGACCTTTTGGAAGTTTGTATCTTTTTGTCTGAAAGGAGTATACACGGTTGATCCGATTGATGCAAAGCACCTTGTTATCAACCTGCGACTGGAATAAGACTGTCAGGCTTTGGCTAAAACCAATCGGGTACCCTTATCGCGCATCGGCGTTGGCGTCGATGTGGATTACGTTGCCTTAGATCTTTTTAATAAATTAGCGCTCTACTTGATTGCACGTTTAATTCTTACGCCATAGAATTATATCAACCACGTTAGATATAAGTTAAATAATTCGACAATGCCCCACACGGTCGAAGGACACGAGTATCCGTAACAAAGGAGAATTACATAAACCAAACCAGAGAAAGCTGAAAGAAAACTACCAGAAAGCATAACAACTTCCAGGTTTTGGAATAGAGGACTACAACGCCTTAGCCATGATACACACCAATAGGAAGTCTGCGAGAGTCATGAAAGTGATATACACTTGTTCATGAATTATTACCATATCTAAGATTAACAAAGTCTTGTCTTGTTCAACTGTCTTCAGATGTATTCCTGTAATAACGGCCTGGGGAAAGTGTAAAAGTACCATAAATATGAAGCAAATCTGAGAAAAGCATCAGCTTTGTATTAGATGACGTAGAAAAATACAAAAACAGAAACATATTTACTAACAGCTATATCAAATTTGCTCAAAAAAAAAAAACAGCTATGTCAAATTGCATTCGTCAAGGAAAATAAAGAAAAATCTCCGATAGGGAACCTTAAGGGAGGACGGATCAATAGAACGCAAAAAGGATAAAAAAAAAGGAAATTAATAAAATATAACGAATATATTTGCCATATGCTTGCTCTAATTCACATAATTTAGAGAAAAAAAAAACTACTTAAACATGTACACTAGTAACTGTAGATATTAAGTAATCGGATCCGACATACCATCATGTTATGACAAGGTTTGATGGAGGAAATTCCATTCTTTCATTCACAAATTGCATATATACACACACACACACATATACATATATATATATATTATATTGTTCGGCTAAATATGCTAAATAATACACAATCATTTACAGTAACGATATGTGGATCTACTCATAATTATAATCCGTATTCCTTTGACCGTAGCCGGTATCTTCTTGATTGATAGTCGAATCTTCTAACACTCTCTTTCAAATTAACCAGTGGGATCTCCGATGCTTAACTTGCAGAATACTGTTGAAATATGAATTATTTTGATTAAGTCAAATGATGTTTTAAAAAGAGTTAAAAGATATTTCATATTTTGGAATTGAAACAAAGTGAAAAACATACTGTGAGACATATATTTCTCATATGGATTGATCAATGTATACATCAGTCTCTCAGGAAGAGATATCGATCGATCTATGTTAGGATTGTCCAAGGTTAAAACCTTATTCTCCAACATCCATCTCTCAGTTTGGGTCACATCGATCGATCGATGTGACTTTAGTCTCTATAGTTAGAGACATCAATCGATCGATGTTGTTAAGGATCAAAGTTAAAACCTTACTGGAAGACATCGATCTCTCAAATATGAGACATTGATCGATAGATGTATACATCAGTCTTTCAGAGTAGAGACATCGATCGATCGATGTATGTAAAGAATAAAACTTAAACCTTACTGGAAGACATCAATCTCTCAATGATAAGACATCTATTGATCGGTCTACACATCAGTCTCTCAAAGAAGAGACATCAATCGATGTATGTAAGGTGCAAAACTGAAACCTTACTAGAAGACATCGATCTTTCAACATAGAAACATCGATCGATCGATGTCATACATGACTTGAAATTTTTATGATCGTTGGATCAAAATCCAATGGAGATTGAAAGTGTTTTACCTCTCCAATCTTGTTCAAATTTCTTGTGGACTTTCCCCTAACATTAATACTCTAAACTTTTGATTGAGTTGAAGACTTAAGGTAGGATACAAAAACGCGGTTCACATACTCTATATATGGGCTCATATACACTTTCATCCTCCTTAAGCTTCATTTTTCATTGTCATAAAAATGTCTAACACAAGAGAAACTTTACATAATTGATCTCTAACTTGTGTTTAGACTGGCTAGAAAGTGTACTGCTTCCCAAAACCCACTGTGTGAAAGTTGTTTAATAGAACTTCGTTGAAGTTGTAAATAAGCCAGAATTTGTTCTTGCTTATCGCTGTTATTGTTGTTGCACAAAGTGGTTTTGCGTAAGAAGCTGTTGTTGTTGTTGCTTACGCTACTTATTAGTATAAGCATTGCTGCTGTTATTTTTATTGAAAGTAATAAGAATAGATGCGGTTGAAAATCCACTTTTGAAACAAAGTGGTAGTGGAGTAGAATCATTTAAGATTCGAACCACTCTAATTCGAGCCTGATTATCCCTAAATCCAATGTGAGTTATTCAATAATTCCTTTTGTCTACCACCTTGTTCTAGTATCGTGTGCATTCATTCATTATCTCTTATATCTTTCTTTTTTGATCTGGAAAGTATTTGAGTTGGAGTGAGCTAGCAAGAGAAAATTCCACAAAATCGCCCAACACGCTATTCACCTCCCCCTCTAGAGTGATTGTCACGGACATTACAATTGGTATTAGTGCCTAATCATGATTCCTTGGCCAATTTTTGCAAGTAGCAAGGTTAAAGACTATGGCAACAACAACCTCTTCATCTTACAGCTCAACTTTTAAACCAACCACATTGTTCTCAAGATCAAACATTAAAGCTCCTATGTTTGATGTTCAAAGCTATTCTTTATGGAAATTTCAAATGGCAAATCATTTGAAAGGCTGCGTTTGTGATATATGGATAGCTGTTGTCAAAGGAACTAAAGTTCCTATGATTAGCAACTCGAAAGGAGAATCTATGTTCAAAGATGAGGATGATTACACCGACGAAGAAAAGATAAATTTTGCTATAAATGAAAAGACATATGATATTTCCCCATGTGCCTTAACCACTCTCGAGCTTATAAGACTTCAAGATCTTGAAACAGCTCATGAAACATAGAAAAGGCTAGAAATGATACATGAAGGGACTGAGAAAGTGAGAATGGCCAAAAGGCTTATGACCATGAATGAATACAAAATGTTCGGTTTGAAGAATGGTGAAAAGATTGAGGAGACCATTGGCTGGTTCACCCGAATAGTGAACCAAATTTCCGTGGTTGACAAGAAAATATCAAATGAAGATTTTGTCTCAAAACTTCTCTACTCTTTGCCAAGAGAATGGACACCCAAAGTGACCGGCATCACCGAGTCCAAAAATCTCAAGACCCTTACTCTTGATGAATTGTCTGCAAATCAACTCACTCATGAAATTCTAATTGATAAGCAAAATAGGATGAACCTTATCAAGCCCATACATGCATCACTCATAGGATTGGTAGTAGAGTCTGATGAGCCGAATGAGGA
The DNA here is from genome assembly GCA_036186865.1 of Eustoma russellianum. NCBI lineage: Eukaryota > Viridiplantae > Streptophyta > Magnoliopsida > Gentianales > Gentianaceae > Eustoma > Eustoma russellianum. The sequence goes on along the minus strand of AP025040.1, from coordinate 13,339,548 downwards.
AGTTGTTCTTCTAGTTAGAAAGTTTAGAAGAGTAGCAATACAGAGTTCAAGCAAGAAAGCTTTTCAAGAAATCGCGGAAATTGCTATGGGTGTGGCCGACCTAGTCATTTCATTGCCGATTGTCATGTCAAGGAGCCGCAAAAGCAAGATAGGAAAGTCTTTCCTTAAAAAAAGAAAGCCTTAAACATGGAAGTAACCACATGATATTATCTTCTTTCGGAATCAGAAGGTGAAGAAAATGAAGACAAGGATGTTGGACTTATTGCAGTAGTCAAAAATCAAAAGGAACAACAGACTTGTCTCATGGAAATTGAGAATGACATTGATGTAAACTCTACATCTTCTAGTGTTAGTCTACAAGATGAAATATGAGACATACAAGATGGTTTTGAAAAACTTAACTTGAGACATAAACACTAGAAGAACTATTTTAAAAAATGTATACTAGAAAACAAGAACTTGCATGAAAAGATTATTTTGATTTACCAAGAGCTTGATATCATACTTACTATGCATAAGACCGTAGCTCCAGAAAATATAGAAATTAGGAATGAATGCGATAAATTAAGATTGATTTTACATAGATTAACAAACAGTAAGAGTAATTTAGATAAATTACTTGGAAACTAAAGGATAGGAAATGATAAATCTGGTTTAAGATTTAAGACCTCACATTCCACTGTTGAACCTAAGTTATTAAGCTAAAAGAAAAAGTCAAATAATAAAAAGACTCAAAATAGCCCGCTATATCACAAGTACAAAAGCACACAATTAAGATGTGTATATTCTTGTTTTCATTGTTACATAAAAAGACATGTAAAAAGTATATGTAGAGCTTGATTTCGTAACATGTATGTTTGGACACCTAAAGGTTGACAAGATAACCTAAAAGGACCCAACCATCAAAGGATACCAATATATAAACCTTTGGTTTTGTATTTACTCAAGATAAATGGAGTAGCCAAAGAAGAAGGAACCAAACAGCTTATGGACAACGGATGTTCAACACATGACCAGGGATAAGATTTTGTTCACTAAGCTCAAAATCCAAGGTGGAAGAACGTTGTATTTTGAAAATGAGAGAGCCAAAATCTTTAGGCATGGAGAAATTGATAACTCTTCTTTTGCTATCGTTAATGTATTATATGTTGAAGGGCTCAAGTATAATTTGATAAGTGTTAGCCAACTATGTGATGCTAATTTTCAAGTTGAATTTATAAAAAGAAAATGCATAGTGAAAAGGGATGGTAGAATTGTTTTTGAGGCTATAAGGAAAAAAGATGTTTATAAATTTAGCACACATAAATTGATATCCTCAAAAGTTTCATGTCTAATGGTCAAAAATAATTTGACAGGATCATGGTATAGACGACTTGGACATATGAGTTTTAAAAACTTCAAAGAAATTTGTAAATATGAAAAGGTCCAAGGTCTTATAAAATTAAAGTTTGAAACCATGGCTTATATGACACTTGTCAAAAGGCAAACCTTGTTAAAGCATGCTTCAAGTCCAAAATTGAATCTCCACCATCAAACCTCTACAATTGATTCATATGATTTGTATCAAGATATTGGTACGACAAGTCTAGGCTGAAAACTTTATACCTTTGTAGTGGTAGATGAATTTTCTAGGTTTACTTAGGTCATGTTCTTAGCCAAAAAGAATGATGCATGCCAAGAGCTTATAAAACTTTGTCAAAGATTAGAAAACCTAAGAGAAAATACCATCAAGGAAACCAGAAGTGATGGAGGTGGTGAGTTTGATGGTGAGTTTCAAGAATTTTATGTATCCAAAAGATATGGACACAACTTGTCGGCTCCTAGAACTTCTCAACAAAATGGTGTTACAGAAAGAAAGAATAAAACTCTTCAAGAAATAAGTAGAGCCATGCTAAATGAATTCGAGTTACCTAAGTACTTTTAGGCTGAAACAGTCAATAGCCCTTGCCATGTGATAAATACAGACTACTTGAGACCATCTCTAAAAAAGACTCCTTATGAGCTTTAAAAAGGAATAGTACCAAGCATTGAATACTTCAAGGTATTTGGTTGTAAGTGCCTCATACTTAACACCAAAGATAATTTGGATAAACTCGATTTCAAAGCAAATGAAGGAATCTTTATGGGTTTTGCTCAAAATAATAAGGCATTTAGAGCATAAAATAAAATGAATATGAAAGTTGAAGAGTCAATTCATGTTAAGTTTAATGAAATCCTTGATGATGAACCATGTCTAAATGATGATGAAGAAAGTGAGCAAGTTGAATTAAGTCATATAGAAAACCTTGAGAATATAAAAACAAACATTCTTGCTGATTTTAGAATTGTCCTGCTTGAAAGTGGATCTATTTCTAAGATAAAAGAAGAGGAAAAAGTGAAAGGTGATACTTCAAATTTACCGGAATAATTTAAATATAGGAAAGGCCATCCAAAAGAATTGATAGTGGGAGAAACAATTCAAGGCCTATTAACAAGGAGAAAATTTCATGAAAATGCCTTCATTTCACAAGTTGAACCTAAAAATATAAAAGAAGCTATAATTGATGAAGATTGGACAGTAGTTATGCAAGAAGAGTTAAATCAATTTAAAACAAGTGATGTTTAGGATTTAGAGACTAAACCTAATGAGCATCCTACTATTGGTAGTAAATGAGTATTTAAAAACAAAATGGATGACCAAGGAAGTTTGACAAGAAACAAAGGTAGGTTAGTAGGCCAATGATATAGAAAAGAAGAAAGAATTGACTACGATGAGACTTTAGCTCCTATAGCTAGATTAGAAGCCATTAGAATGCTTCTAGCATATTCATACTATAAGGATTTTAAGTTATATAAAATTGATGTTAAATCAGCGTTCTTAAATGGAATAATCCAAGAAGAAGTATATGTAGCTCAACCACTGAGTTTTGAAAATCATGATTATCCAAATCATGTATTCAAACTTAAAAAGGCCATTTATGGATTAAACAATCTTCTAGGGCGTGGTATGAGAGATAAAGCAATATCCTTCTTGAAAATGGATTTTCAAGAGGAAAAGTTGATACTATCTTATTTATTAAAGAACAAGAAAATGATCATTTTCTTATTCAAATATATGTTGATGATATCATATTTGGTGCTACTAATGATTCTCTTTGTCAGCATTTCGCCAAGTTAATGTTAAGAGAATTTGAGATAAGCATGATGGGTGAACTCAACTACTTTCTTGGACTTCAAATCAAGCAAAACAAAGATGGAGTATACATATCTCAAACAAAGTATACCAAGGATCTTCTCAAGAAATACAAGTTTGAGGACGGAAGGAGTGTAAGCACACAAATGAGCGCAAGTACAAATCTTGATAAGGATGAAAAAGGAAATATGATTGAGGTAAATAAATGTAGGGGTATGATTGATAGTTTACTTTATTTAATGACTAGTAGACCAGATATATTACATTTTGTGTGCTTATGTGCTAGGTTTATAAGTATGCATAAGGAATCACATCTAGTTGCCCTAAAGCCTAGGTATTTGAAGGCACATCGAACGTGGTCTATTTTATCCCAAAAATGGGTGTTTTGACTTAAAAGAGTAAAGTGACTTAGATTATGTTGGAAATCTAGTTGATAGAAAAATCACCTCTGAGACATGTCAATTCCTTGGATATTGGTGTGTCACTTTCAATGGCAGAATCCGAATCTGTGTCAACCACCTCATGTTATGCCCAACTACTTTGTATGATAAACATCTTAAATGACTATAATGTCAAGTTTGATAAAGTACTTATCTTATGTGATAACACCTCAACCATAAGTATAGCTCAAAATCTGATCCATCATAGTAGAACCAAGCATATTAAAGTAAGGTATCACTTCATAAAGGATTGTGTTAAAAAAAGATTGGTGTGTGTTGACTTTGTTTCAACAAATGATCAATTAGATGACATTTTCACAAAATCTCTTCCCACCGAGACATTTGAATCAATTAGAACAAAATTAGGAATGACAAATAATGCTTGAAAGGTCAAAATTACAGAAAGTCAAAAACCAGCCTACATCGATCGATCGAGGTAGCCATTTGAGAGACTGAAGTATCAGTGATCGTTCAATGTGGACATCAGCCTCTAACATTGATCGATCGATTTCAGCGGGCGCAGGACTTATAAAAGCTGCAAAAACATAAAACTTTTTCATTCCAACTCTTCCTCACTTTTGAACCCTATCTCCCAATATTGCCTCTCTCCAAAAACTGACCCTTCTCTTCCGGATTCCAGCAAAACAATTCAATTTCTCTTCAGCCCTCTTGAATTTCACTTCACCTACTTCATCTTCCTCAAATGTTTTCTGGTTTTCTCAGTCCTAAACACCTAAACTCCATCAACATGTTATTAAGGAGCAAAAACACCTCTAAGAGGCCTAGAACCTCTCACAAAGAAGAAGAGGGGTCACATCAAGCTCCTCAAAATGTACCAACTGCCCTGAGAACTAAAGGGCATAAGAAAAAGAGGAAGCTTCAAAGAAGAAAATAAATTTCTCCCAAGAAAATATCCTGACTGAGGTTCGTGAGAGGCTAACTACCAAAAATTTTCCATGGCTCAAGTCCGGCGAGTATGAATAAGCCTTGGAAGAATCTAGAGCTCCAGGTAACTTTCACTACATCTCCTCTAGGGCACCAGAAGTATTTGATAAGTGGAAAATTACAAAGAGGTTTACAAATCCATTAAAGTTACTTAAACTTCAAGATATTTTGAGTAATGATGAATTGAGCCTTATCATCGATTGGTTGGATGATCAAATATGGAGGCCACTTTAGGATGAAACCGAAATCGATTGTATGTCTACCCGTTACACTCAAATGTTTTATGGCAACCTATGGGTATAATACTTAAATGGATTTCCATTGTCTTTAAATTTGGTCATTGATGGTCAACTTATTGATTTGGATGTGAAAAAGATAAATGAGCTACTTGGGTCCCTCATGAAGGTTTGGACAAATTTGATGGTTGGAGTGGGACACTTATTGATATGAAGTGACGGAGGATGAAGTTAAAACCTTCCTTGAATTTCATCCCAGCAAGAACACCAATAATATGACCTTGTTATATCGTGTCTTACTTGCCATTGTCACCTTCTATGTCAATGGTAAGTCACCCAAGCTCCCTGTAATCTAGACTTTTACATTACATATCGTATTGCCAAAGGGAGCCACTGAGTTTCGGAGAGATATTCTTTGTAAATGTGTTGGAGGCTGTCATTAAGAAAAGCAAGGCTCTTCATTATAGCAATCTTAATTATAGATTGCTCAAGAAATCGAATTTGGTTTTGGATGCTACGGATGAGGACAAAATAACCAATAAGGATTTCTACACCAAAGCCAGTATTCAACAAATTCACAAATCTCGGAAACAAGCGCAATATAGCAAAGGACTTCAAAATGAGCCCGAAGAGGGTGATTTAACGTCCCTTTCCAAGAAACTACCCATGCACACACTTCTGTCGCCCCAACCTCAACCTAGCTCTACCTCCTATGCTGATAAAGGAAAAACACCGATGGAGGAGGATTCCAGTTCTGAGTACCAATTTGATATTGAGATTGAAACTGAAGAGCTGAATATGACCATCAACTAATAGGGAGAAAACAAACAAGAGAAAATTTGCACGGATGTTCTTGAGGTTGAAGTAGCCAACCTCAAAAACAGAGTCACCACACTAGAAACATAGCTAACCACCCACAAATCGAAATATCAAAAGCTGAAATCCAAACTTAAGGTGTTTGTCTCCGGGTCGTGTTTCTCATCCGACGAAGAATAGTTAAAATCCCCTCTTGTAGTCCTCTTAGGCTATCTAGGATATGCTTAGCTATTTGTTTCATGTATTGAACATATTTCGATCATTGTTTATGACTATTATTTTGATGTTTGCAAAAGAAGGAGAAGTTTGTGATTATGTTGCTTATGTTGTGTTTGAGTATTCTTTCTTGAATTTGCTTAGATATGATGTATATGCTTATTGTTATGTTGTTTGAGTATGCTTTCTTGAATTTGTTTGTATATAATGGATATGCTAATTATTATGTTGTTTTTTTGGTATGCCTGCTTGAATTTGTTTGGAGATGATGGATATGGTAATTAGATATGTAGGCTTGGTATGTTGATTGGACATGCTTGGCATAAGTTGGATATGTTGGAAGAACATATCATTAAGTATTTATTGCTAGTATGAACGTTGAATATGATGCATGTATAAAGAATGCATATGTTAAGAGGGAGTTTGAAATGAACTTGATATATATCACGTCTGTTAGTTTTAGGATGCCTAATATTGAGGGAGATTTGAAATCTTTGAAGTAATCTGGAGTATGTCCTTTATGTTTCATATATTGAGGGGGAACATAAATGCATTAACAAAGGGAAAAGGATGAAATTATAAGTTTTGAAAAATTTAGATAGCTCAAATATAATTTTTCAAACAAAAACATCTTTTAAAAGCCTTGGTTTTGAAAGCATAAAAAAGGGTGAGATTGTTGAAATCTGAAATTTTTGATGAAGTTAAAAGATGTTCTAAAAAGAGTTTTAAGATATTTCATACTTTCAAATTGAAACAAAATGAGAAAAACACACTGCGAGACATAGATCTCTCACATGAATCGATCGATATATACATCAGTCTCTTAAGAAGAGACATTGATGTATCTATGTTGGGATTGTCCAAGGTTGAAACCTTATTGTCCAACATCGATCTCTCAGTTTGGAAGACATCGATCGATGTGACATCAGTCTCTAAAGTTAGAGACATCGATCAATCGATGTTGTTCAGGATCAAAGTTAAAACCTTACTGGAAGACATCAATTTATCAAGTTTGAGACATCAATCGATAGATGTATAGATCAGTCTGTCGGATAAAAGACATCGATCGATCGATGTATGTAAGGAATAAAACTGAAATCTTACTAGAAGACATTGATCTCTCAATGAGGAGACATCGACTGATCAATGTACACATCAATCTCTCAAAAAAGAGACATCGATCGATGTATGTAAGGTGCAAAACTGAAACCTTACTTGAAGACATCGATCTCTCAACATAGAGACATCGATCGATCGATGTCATCCAAGATTCAAATTTTTAGGACCGTTGGAACAAAATCTAATGGAAATTTAAAGTGTTTTCTACCTTCAATCTTGTTCAAATTTCTTGTGGACTTTCCTTCAATCATGCTTTCTTGACTATCATGTACATGTCTAAGATATTATAGGGTGGCTTTGGAGCATCAAATCAAATTATAGAGCAGCTAAAGACTATTTGGACATTGTTAAGACAAAGGAGGCTGCAAAAACGTGGTTCATATACACTATGTATTGAAGAAGATCAGATGAGTCTCATATACACTTTCATCCTCCTCAAGCTTCTTTTTTCATTGTTGTAAAAAACTCTCATTTGTGCAAAAGTGTGTAAGACTTGTTAATCTCTTATTGCTTGTTCTTCATTGTTGTAAATTGTGAGAATACAAGTCTAATACAAGAGAAACTATACATTGATCTCCTGTTTGTGTTTAGACTGGCTAGAAAGTGTAAACCCCACTACTTCCCAAAACCCATTGTGTGAATGTTGTTTGATAGAAGTTTGTTGAAGTTATAAAGAAGCAAAAATTTGTTCTTGCTTATACCTAGTATTGTTGTTGTTTCACAAAGTGGTTTTGTACCAGAAATTGTTATTGTTGTTGCTTACAATAGTTGTTAGCGCAAGTATTGTTATTGTTGTTCTTATTGAGAGTAATAAGAATAGTAGTTGTTAAAAAACCAATTTGAAAACATAGTGGTAGCAGAGTAGAATCATTTAAGATTCGAACAACTCTATATCATGTTTATTCATTCATTATCTCTCATATCTTTCTTCATTGATTTGGAGAGCATTTGAGTTAGAGTGAGCTAAACCGAGAAAATTCTAAAAAATCGTGCAACACTTTATTCACCCACCTCTAGAGTGATTGTCACGGGTCTTACAAATACTTTGGTGAAAGTTTGCTCTATGACAGCTTGAGCGAGAATATCTGCCAGTTAGTCTCTGATCTTACAAACGGGAGTTCACTTGAGCCATCCTTGATCTTTTCTTTTATAAAGCATTAATCTGCCTCCACATGTTTTGCTAGTCGTGCCACACAGGATTTTTTGAGAAACTTATTGCTGCTTTATTATCACATCTTAGGTGATTCGTAAGATTTGGTGGGAAGCCGATTTTGGTCATTAAATTTTTTAGCAACGAAATTTCAGTTATGCCTTTGAAAATTCCTCAGAATTCTGCCTTGATGCTGAAAAGTGTCACAACCTTTTGTTTCTTAGTTTTCCATTTCGCTACCTTTCATCTGAACAATGTGAAGTACCGTGGTGTGGATCTTCGATCATTTTGGATTACCAGATCAATCAACACCAGTATAAGGTTCGATGTTGAGGTGACCATTACTTTTGAATGTAATTTTGTGTGTCCTGTTGTACCTTTCACGTATCGTAAGATTCTTATAAGTGCTTCTATATGTTCCACCTCTAGATAGTGTATGAAGTGACTTATAACTTCAACTGCATAAATTATATCTGATTGAGTATGTGACGGGTAGATCAGTTTTCTAATTAGTCGTTGTCCTTTCTTTTTATGCCGAGTCAGCACTTTCCACTATTTGAAGTCTGTGATTAACCTGTATCAGAGTATTTGTTGGTTTACGATTAATCATTCATGTTTTTACAGGCAAATTCAATATATGCTTTCGTTAAGCTATAAAGATTCCTTTGCTGGGTAATAGAACATCAAATCCCAAGAAGTACTTTAGCCCCACTAAGTCCATCATCGCAAATTCTTTGAACAAACTCTTTTTCAACTATCTAATTTCCTTGGTATCACTTTCTGTTATGATCATGTTATCTGTATAAATGACTAAGAAAATAATTAGACTACCGCTTTTTAGAAATAGAATGTAACCGGAATTACTCTGCTTGTATTTATATCATTTCATTGACATAAGAATATCCCAATCATTCCCATAGAGACTGTTTGAGACTATACAATGCCTTCTAGAGTTGACACACCTTGTCTTTATTGAACCCATCAGAGAAACCTGATGGAGCTTCCATATAACTTCCTCTTTTAAGTCTTTATGAAGAAATGTATTTTTTACATCGAACTGGTAAAGTGGTCAGTCTTTGTTTGCTGCAATTGAGAATAGAACTTAGATTGTATCTATGTTTGACACTTGAGAGAGTCTCAGGATAGTCGATTCCATAAGTCTGTGTGTATCCTTTTGCCATTATTATAGCCTTGTACCGTTCGATGGTTCAACAAGCCTTACGTTTGACAGTTAGACCAATTTGCATATAACCATTTTTTCTGCGGGAAGTTAGCACTTCTTCCAAGTACCTTTTTTCAAGAGCATTCATTTTTATATTCATGGCCCACCAACATTCCTACTTCTGTTTGGCCTCTTAAGCGTTCCTTATGATTTCCTGGTCGTACAGAGTTAGAGTAAATAATTTTGTCGCCTTGGACATGCTTCCTCTTACTAGGTCGCCCACTGGATACATGCTAGCTCGAGAGACATATTCAGGTGAGTATCGCACCAATGACATTCCTTGGTTAGTCCTATAAGGCAAACTATGCCTACTTTTGGCCACTATCAGATTATGATAAAAAATATCGTCATTAATTATAAGGGAGAAAGCATCTGAGCTGAGTTTTATTTTACTTGCCTCTTATCATACATTATCCAAAGGTTGATAAGTGGTGGGCATGAGTTCATTGGTCTCCTGCTATATTGACAGGTGTCCCTGTGCAGACAGTGTTTGGAAGGATTGAGTTACTCCACCCAATGAGTGAGTCATTTGTAATCTCCCCTATAAAGAGGTTGGTTGAGATAGTATAAATATGTTTCAAGAAGATTGCAATCTATGATGACATAGATGTGATAGTCAACTAGGCTGTAATAGTGGTATCCTTTCAGATGAACTGCATATCCCACTAATATGCATTTAATAGCACAAGGGCTGAGTTTAGATCTTTTAAACTTGAGAACATGGACAAATACAGAGCGGCATAAAATTTGTGGCGGGAGAGTTAATATACATGGTATATATGTTTGGCTTTCCAGGTTTTGAAGAGGAGTTTTATGGCAAAGATTTTTATGGGTAAACGATTAAGCAGACAAGCTGATGTGGCCACAGCTTTTGGCCAAAAGTATTTTTGAATACTAGATATAAGCATTATGGCTCTGGTCGTTTAAAGGACAATGTGATTTTTTCTTTCTACAATGCCATTTTGTTGGGGTGTATTATGACACGATGTTTGATGAATAAGGCCGTTTTCATAGAAAAAGGTTTTCATTTCATATTTTCTGTACTCTCTGCCATTATTAGATGAAAGCATTTCAATTTTTTGGTTATATTGGGTCTGAATCATTCAGAAAAAATCAAGAAAGTTTGCATATACTTCAGATTCATGCATTATGAAGTATATCTAAGTCATACAGAAAAAGTCATCAACAAATATGACAAAGTACTGGAAACCATTAGAAATAGGATGAGGGGCAGACCCTCGCACATATCCGTGTATTAAGAAAAATAGAGACCGAATTTTAGTATTATTCAATATAAAGAAGTACGATGACTTTTCGTCAAAACGCAAGTTTCACAAGACAAGTGAGTATCCTTACTTGTGCAGAGATCAGGGAAAAATGACGCAGCGAACCGACAAATAGATATTCAAGACGATGATACCACACCCAGATTTGTTGATTTGATGTCCCATGAGAAGTAGGACAATCCCATGATGGACAACTTCATCAACATAATATAAGCCCGCATTAAGTACCACACCCAATAATTTCTTTTGTATAAATGATCTCTAAAAGACAACATTAAGGGTACATCAGTACAACACAATTTAATTCTTGTATAACATTGATTACGGACAGAAGTTTGCAAGAGATTGATCTTACATAAAGGTAAATATACAATTTTAACTTTAGAAAAATAGTAATATATTTCGCTCCTTTGACTACGGCTATACCACTATTGGCAGTTGAATATTAGTTTTTACTGGTTGTACTGGTTCAATAATATTGGTTATATCTTAGATTATGGTATCGGTGGCTTCCCATTCAGATATCTATTCATTATATTTGGCTGGGCATTTTGTGGGTATAGAGTTGGTTTGATGGACTTTGGGTGAATGTGCAATATTTAAAACTTGTAGTGGCATTATTGCAGAGTCCGAGAACTTTTAAGTTAAATGTGCAAAGTCTAAAAAATTAGGGGATAAAAAACAGATTCTAGAAAACGTTGGGATAAATCTACAGACTTAAAAACATGGGGGATAAGATTTGGAGAGCCGGGATTTAAAACCCCAACCGCAATACCTCCATACCTATTTTTCATGTTTCTTTCTTCCTCCCTCATTTCGGTGCCTCTAAGCTGAAATGCTCATTTGCTCTGACATCGCTGTTTTCTCTAATTATCTGGTGGGCATGTGATTGCTGCTACCCATGTCGCTGTTGCTTTTGGTGACCTCCGATATGCTGGTGGTGGCGCGCTTCAAGGGTTGGAGTTGTTGGTATTTTGGCCGAGAAAGATGAATGGAAAGGTGATGATTTTATTCGAAGTCCTAAATTTTTTTCACGTTTATGTGTTGCCTACTTCTTTCAATTGTTGCCATGGCGAAAACTGATCAAACTTATCCATTTTGCAAAAATGATTTTGAAATATTTTTTTGTAAGGCTGTCGATGTCGATAGCCTTCTTCGTCAAATTGTTTGTTTGAGATTGTGATGAACTTTTCTGAGTCTAATTTTTTTTTTCTTCGGGTTTTTCTCCTTTTGTGGATGTACTGTATTGAATTGATTGAGACTGTGACTGTTGATGATTTATGTGTTTGCATATGGTACATTGTGTTACGAGACCTATGGTTGAATTCAATGGGAGAAAGTTTGGAGCGTTGGATTGATCACTTAATCCAACGATATGAGTTGATTGGAAGAGAATAGTGCACGTGTGTATGGAGGTGGTGCAACGGAGGTGAGGCGTGTTGCTGCAGTAGCGAAGTGATCAGCCGAAGAAGAAGTAGCAGGGGGCGCGGGAGTTTTAAAAATAAGAGGAAAATTACCATTTTGTCCTTTATTATGTTTGTTCTAGGAAATAACTGTAAGGGTAGTTTGGTAACTTTGGTGGTGGCAGTTATTTGTGGCCTTCTTCTTTGTATTTCAACTGGTTTGTTCGACGTTTTTGGCAGAATGGAAGTTACAGCCATTTTCGATATTCCTCTTCTCTCTAAGCTTGCGTTTTTCTTCTCTTGATCAAATTTGTTGTCTCTAATGGCGAATTTGTGCATTTGCGTCTTGTTTTCTTCGATGTGTGTTGTAATGTCGAATTGATCATTGTGTGATCAAGATTTTCACATGGTATCAGAGAGAACTCATATGTGATTTCGGAATTGTTTGTGATTGATGAAATTTGGTACTTTCATGGCTGCAAATCAGAACTCTCCATCGTCCTCCTCAAACAATATGACTAATTCCGTTCAGTTAGATCCTTCGGAGGATCCCCTGTATATTCATCCTAGCGATAGCCCGTCCTTGGTCCTCGTTCAGCCATTACTGGATGGAAACAACTTTCATAGTTGGAGCAGAGCGTTTCGTAGAGCTTTGGAGTCTAAAAACAAAGTAGGCTTCATAACAGGTATGATTCCTAAACCTGCGGACACCAATCGTAGACTTGTGGCGTGGTCCAAGGCAAATAACATGGTAGCATCTTGGATAGTTAATTCAGTAGTTCCATCCATTGCACAGAGCATTTTATGGTTTGATAATGCTGTGGATATATGGAGTGATCTGAAGCAAAGGTATGGCAATGCGGATGTATTTAGATTATCGGATTTACAGGAACAGTTTTATGCCACAAAGCAGGAAAACTGTACTGTCACTGAGTATTATACAAAATTAAAGGTGATCTGGGAGGAACTTATGGTTTTGAGAGCTTTACCGAATTGTTTGTGTAATCGTTGTACTTGCAATATTACTGGCCAAATAAACAAGTTCATTGAAGATGATTATGTCATTAGGTTCATAAAAGGATTAAGTGAGGAGTATGAACCTGTGAAATCTCAAGTATTGTTGATGTCTCCACTTCCTGATTTGAGGACTACCTTTGCTATGGCTGTCAAGTTAGAAAGAAAGCTGAATTATACATCTGTTCAAGGTTCATTTGTTAACAATCCTTCTGTTGTGTTGAACGCGAATGCTGGAAATGTGAAGGCTGGGCAATATAATGCCAAGATGAACAGCCAAAGTGGAAACTGGTATAAGCCGACGGGTAGAGGCTTCAGGAAGGACTCTCAACGGCCTATGTGCACTCACTGTGGCATGCCTGGACATACGGTTGATAGATGTTATAAGAAGCATGGCTATCCTCCAGGTTATAAACCTAGAGGTCAGATTAACTGTGTTGAAGGGAACTACCAAAATAATCAAGACATTGAAGGTGGCTGTCAGACAGAGTATGAACATTGTCAAAGTGCTGAGGAATATCCAATGAACAAAGGAGTGCAGGTAATGTCTCCATTCACAGAGGAACAATATAATCAGCTTATGAGTTTGTTACAGGAGCACAAGAGTAGAGGACGTATGGAGGGCAATGTTCAAACGGAGGGGAGTAGGGGACACCATGCCGTGATGTCAGCTCGGCAAGCTGATGTCTCTGAAAAGCAGACAGGTAATGTATTGCACCCTAATATTAATCGTGTATGGATTTTGGATTCTGGTGCTACAGATCACATCTGCTGTTCTTTGTCCCTATTTGAGTCATATCATTCAGTTAAATCCATGTTTGTCAAACTTCCAAATAACGTTCTAGCTTCTGTCACTCATATGGGCACAGTACGTTTAAGCCCATTCCTTACTCTATACAACGTCCTTCATGTGCCTTCCTTCGCATTTAATCTTTTGTCCTTGAGCAAACTCACAGAAAAGGGTGATGTAGAATTAAATTTTCATGCAAATTCATGTGCAATACAGGATCATCTCAGCAAGAAGATGATTGGTTTAGCTGAGGTGAATCACGGATTATATCATCTTCTGGGCAATTCTCAGTCTTCAGCTTTGTCCCTACCTTGCTGCTCTCAAGTCCATACTATAGAATCTTCTGAAGCTTATCTTTGGCACTCAAGGCTTGGACATTTGTCATCTCCCAGGCTAGCAGAGATCAGCAAGACTAATCCATATATAGATGCATCTTTCCATTCTTCTTCTTGTACTATATGTCCTTTAGCTAAGCACAAAAGGTTCCCGTTTCCTTCTTCCACTTCAGCATCTAAGGCACCCTTTTCTCTTGTTCATATGGACATATGGGGTCCATATAAGCACCCCACATTGTATAGACAGAAGTATTTCCTTACAGTGATTGATGACTATACTCGATATGTTTGGATCTATTTGATGAAATCAAAGGCAGAAACTAGGAACATTGTTGAAAGTTTCTGTTCTTATGTCCATGTTCAGTTTAATGATTCCATCAAAACCATAAGAACTGATAATGGGGTTGAATTCAAAATGAACCAGTTCTATGCATCAAAGGGGATATTACATCAGACTAGCTGCGTGTATACCCCTCAACAAAACGGGGTAGTAGAACGCAAACATCAGCACATCCTCAATGTGGCTCGGGCATTAAAATTTCAATCTAATCTACCCATTACTCATTGGGGTTTTTGTGTGCAACATGCTGTGTACCTCATCAATATTACACCATCACCCTTGATTAACCACAAAACTCCATATGAGCTGTTGTACGGCAAGTCCCCCGTATATACTCATTTAAAGGTGTTTGGATGCCTATGTTTTGCAGCAAACACCTCCCCAGCTAAAGATAAATTTTCTGTTAGGTCCAGGAAAAGTGTTTTCCTTGGGTTGTCCCATCTCACAAAAGGCTATGTCCTCCAAGATATCACTACCAAAGAAGTATTCATTTCCCGGGATGTCCTATTCCATGAAGCTGTATTTCCTCATCAACCCAGTGCCAGTTCAAATCCTACTCTGAATTCATCAGCTTCATTCACACCCTTTGAACCTTCCATACTTCAACCCACCAATGAAACCAATTTATCATCACCCAGATGTGTTCCCCCTGAGTCCACATCTAGGGGGGCACACCATCAAATCTCTCCTTGTTCTTCTCCATCTTCTTCTGATCCCATCCAACACCAACAAATCTCACCTTCTTCTTCTGATCCCATCCTTCCTGCCCACCAAGCTACCTCTGCCTCTCCTTCACCTTCCTCTTCACCTGTTCTGGCTCCACCTGCATTCTTACCAAATGCCCAACTTGATCAAGCACAGACACATAACATGCCCATAATTCCTGATCCGTCAACCACACCTTCTTGTTCTTCTCACTCAATCCCAAATGATAACAGCAGCTCCATTGATGCTCAAGAAATGCCTATCAGTTCTATACATATTGAATTACCTGTGTCAAGACCCCACAGAAACAGACAGGCTCCGTCATATCTTAAACAGTACTACTGCAACCAAATACAAATAGCTCCAACAAATACTTCACTTCCAGCATCTTCACTTTCTGCTGCTCATTCTAAGTCCAAGCCACATCCAATCCAAAACTATCTTTCTATGGATTCTCTAGCACCAAAATACAAAACATATGCTTTAAATATTGGTTTGCATACAGAACCTAACTCCTTTGCAGAGGCAGCCAGCTATGTCGAATGGCAGCAAGCCATGGACAATGAGATTGCAGCGTTGAAGGCAAATAATACGTGGACGATGACTGAGTTACCTCCAGGAAAACAACCCATAGGATGCAAGTGGGTTTACAAAATTAAGCACAAGGCTGATGGGTCTGTTGAGAGGTACAAGGCTAGACTTGTAGCTAAGGGATATACGCAACAACTAGGGGTGGATTACCAGGAAACTTTCTCACCCGTTGCAAAGATGACTACTGTGAGGATGGTTTTGGCTTTGGCATCCAGACTTAATTGGTGTGTGCACCAATTGGATGTAAATAATGCCTTTTTACATGGTGATTTACATGAAGAAATATATATGCTGCCACCTCCTGGAATTGTGACAGAAAGTCCTAATGTGGTTTGTAAATTGCAAAAATCTTTGTATGGATTGAAGCAAGCTAGTAGGGAATGGAATGCCAAATTGACAAACTTTCTGGTTTCTCAAGGATTCTCTCAATCAAAGAATGATTATACGCTGTTTAGCAAATTAGTCAATGGTTCTTTACTGGTATTGCTTGTATACGTGGATGATATAATTGTGGCATGTGAAGATGCTCAGGCTATTGGAGAGATTAAGGATGCTTTGAACAGTGAGTTCAGAATAAAGGACTTGGGTAGCTTGAAATTTTTCTTAGGGATTGAGGTAGCCAGATCATCAAAAGGGATGGTGCTTAATCAGAGAAAATATGCGCTGGAGTTGTTGGATGAAACAGGATTTCTGGGCTCTAAGCCAGTGGCCACACCTATGGAGAGTCATGCCAAACTGTTGCATAATGACTCAAGTCTATTGGACAATGTGAGTGAGTATAGGAGGCTGATTGGAAAGCTCATTTATCTTACAATTACTAGGCCTGACATTGCTTTTAGCGTGCAACAATTGAGTCAATTTTTGGATTGCCCAACTGTGAACCATCTGAAGGCAGCACACAGAGTCTTAAGGTATTTGAAGGGGACTGCTGGACAAGGGTTGTTATTGCCTAACACTGGTGAGCTGAAACTAAGGGGGTTTGTTGATTCAGATTGGGCAGGATGTCATGAAACGCGGAGGTCTGTTACTGGATATTGCGTCTTCCTTGGAGACAGCTTGATATCATGGAAAGCCAAGAAACAAACGACAGTTTCCAAATCCTCAGCAGAAGCTGAATACAGGGCGATGGCTTCAGCAGTTTGTGAGTTACAGTGGCTTCTTTATTTGGCCAAAGATTTGATGCTTGATGAGATGAAACCAGTGGAACTGTTCTGTGACAGTAAGAGTGCATTGTACATTGCTGAGAATCCGGTATTTCATGAACGAACGAAACATATCGAAATTGACTGTCATATAGTTAGAGATAAGGTACAGCAGCACGTTGTCAAGCTAATGCCAGTTAAGACGCAGTTTCAATTAGCTGATATGTTCACCAAGGCATTGGATGGTAAGAGGTTGGCAGATTTGATTGGTAGCATAGGGATGTATAATATCTACAAGGCAAGCTGAGCTTGAGGGGGGCTGTTACGAGACCTATGGTTGAATTCAATGGGAGAAAGTTTGGAGCGTTGGATTGATCACTTAATCCAACGATATGAGTTGATTGGAAGAGAATAGTGCACGTGTGTATGGAGGTGGTGCAACGGAGGTGAGGCGTGTTGCTGCAGTAGCGAAGTGATCAGCCGAAGAAGAAGTAGCAGGGGGCGCGGGAGTTTTAAAAATAAGAGGAAAATTACCATTTTGTCCTTTATTATGTTTGTTCTAGGAAATAACTGTAAGGGTAGTTTGGTAACTTTGGTGGTGGCAGTTATTTGTGGCCTTCTTCTTTGTATTTCAACTGGTTTGTTCGACGTTTTTGGCAGAATGGAAGTTACAGCCATTTTCGATATTCCTCTTCTCTCTAAGCTTGCGTTTTTCTTCTCTTGATCAAATTTGTTGTCTCTAATGGCGAATTTGTGCATTTGCGTCTTGTTTTCTTCGATGTGTGTTGTAATGTCGAATTGATCATTGTGTGATCAAGATTTTCACACATTGTTTGACTAAATATGACAGAAATTACACAATTGTTTACATTAATAATATACAGATTTTACTCTAATTATAATACGTGATTGCTGCTTTAGTCATGGCTGGTATTTTTTTGATTGATGGTGAGATCTAACATATGATTCGACTACAAACTTCGCAACACACGTGGCAAGTATATTGAAAGGAAACAAGTTATGCTATAAAGTTGAATACTGACCTTTCTTGGTGATGTCTGCAACATTACTCACATTAGAATACAATATTCAAGATCTTCTGGACACCAGCAGTTTTCATGTATTGGGCATAGCCAATCAGTATCCTCACCACATGGTTCCCCAACACAAGTGCTTAATTTTCTCATCTTGCTGGATGGGAGAGTTTCATCCATGAAATTCCTACGTATCTTTTGCATGGATGTCGGTTTCATGATTTTTTCTGCTGTTGCTACGATCGTTACATCTGAATGATTGAAGAAGTAATCAAAGGAGAAATTAAAAGCTGAAAAAAAATATCGATAATGCACGCTAAATAGCATTGAGTGAGTAGATTGCTAACCTGAATTAAGGAAGAAAAGAAAGAGAAGAAAATAAATATATTTTCTCATATCCTCAAAACTGCTTAGGTAATCCTTTTGCGTGATACTTTAAAATTATTCTTAATTATAGGCTTGAGTTTCTTTCATCAATCGGCGGAATGGGCATCTTTCCCCCACTTTTTAAGAATTTGATAGGCTAGCAATAAACAAATATAGATGGAATGACTTCACACTCTTATAATTTCTTGTGTGCTGATAATCATAGGCATACTGTGAAATTTCTAACGAAGAACAAGCAATTCAAATGCTTAACAACAAATCAAACCGTGCAAAGGCAAATTAAGAAGCTAAGAAGTGAATTCATAAGAAGATAGCACGGAGAGGCACGAAGAAACTCTTGGAAATTTCTGGAAAACCAACACACCTACAAATGCGAAGCTGCCAAACTTATATAGGCTAGCCCGCTGAAGAAGAAGAAACAGAACCAGCGAAATTACACTTATGCCCTTCAACTAACTAACATTATAACAGCATTAGTAAGGGCAATAACGTCATTTCACCCATTTAAACACACTCCCGCCAAGGCAATCGTCTTCCTCTTCCTCCTGTACGCTCTACTTCGATGGCAGGCTCTTCAACCAGCCAAAGCACACTGCCCCACCGTACAAACCAGGTGCAGCTTCATTCAATTGGCAGCTAACACTTCTAATTAGCAAGGGCAGTACACAATTCAAGTAAGCTGCCACACTACTTGAGGATTCACCTAACATCTTTAACATCCCCCCTCAAGCTTGGCTTGCCATAAAGATTGTGAATCCCAAGTGACCCAACATGCTGCAACAACCGTTTTGAATCCAAAGCCTTGGTGAAGATGTCAGCCAATTGCAGCTCTGTCCGTATTGGCATCAATCTAATCACCCCTTCTTGCACCTTATCTCTAACCACATGGCAATCAATCTCTATGTGTTTAGTCCTCTCATGAAACACCGGATTTTCTGCAATATACATTGCACTCCTACAATCACAAAACATCTCCACTGGCTTCTGATCCCTTAATCCCAAGTCTTCTAACAAATACAGAAGCCATTGAACCTCACAAGTCACCATGGCCATGGCTCTGTATTCTGCCTCAGCAGATGATCTAGAAACCGTAGACTGCTTCTTTGCCTTCCATGATATCAAAGAATCTCCAAAGAAAACGCAGTATCCCGTCACAGACCTCCTAGTCTCGTGACATCCACCCCAGTCAGCATCTACAAATGCCCGTAGTTTCAGCACTCCTTTCCTTGGAAACAGTATGCCTTGACCTATGGTTCCCTTAATGTATCTGAGAAGTCTGTGTGCAGCTCTCAAATGATTTTCAGTGGGACAATCCAAAAACTGACTTAACTGCTGGACTGCAAAGGCAATGTCGGGCCTAGTGATAGTTAAGTATATAAGCTTCCCAATTAACCTTCTATACTGTGTGACATCCTCTAATGCAGGAGAATCCAAATGAGTTAGGCTAACATGACTTTCCATGGGGGTCTTAGCAGGCTTAGCATTTAAAAAACCAGTTTGCTCCAAGAGATCCAAAGTATACCGCCTTTGATTAATGTGTACCCCCCCTGTAGCCTGAGCTACCTCTATGCCAAGAAAGAAACGCAACTGGCCCAAGTCTTTGATCTTAAAAGCATGATGTAAAGCTTGTTTAACCTTAGCAATGGAATCCTCATCACTGGAGGCCACTATGATGTCATCTACATAGACCAACAAAGCCATAAACGCAGCACCATCATGTCTGAGAAACAGCGTATAGTCACACTTGGACTGCTTAAACCCCATGGCCAGCAGGAACTTAGTAAGAGTAGCATTCCACTCTCTGCTGGCCTGCTTCAAGCCATACAGGGACTTGTGCAATTTACACACCATATTGGACCCTTCTACAGACACACCAGGAGGTAGAGACATATAAATGTCCTCATGGAGATCACCATGCAAAAAAGCATTGTTCACATCTAGTTGATGTATATGCCATTGAAATCTTGCGGCCAAGGCTAATATGACTCTAACAGTGGTCATCTTGGCAACAGGAGAGAACGTGTCCTGGTAATCAATTCCATACTGCTGTGTGTACCCCTTGGCCACCAACCTAGCCTTATACCTCTCCACACTTCCATCAGCCTTGAGTTTGACTTTATAAACCCATCTGCATCCTATTGCTTTCTTGCCTGGAGGTAAAGGCACCACAGTCCAAGTCCTGTTGGCTTCTAATGCAGACAATTCAGCATTCATAGCTGCCTGCCAGACAGGCAACCTAGCAGCCTCTGAATAAGTGCTAGGCTCTGTATGTGCATTTAAACTCAAAACATAAGATCTGTATTGTGGAGCTAGCAAATCATAACTAAACACTTTATGTAAAGAATGGGGAGATGTATGGACCAGTTGATCACAAGGAAGAGACATAGCATTACAATGATAATCTTGAAGATACTTGGGTGGATTCTTGACTCTGACAGGCCTAGTAGGAGAATTAAGAATTGGAGGCAAATCAACAACTAGCTGACCATCCATCAATGGAGGAAGATCTGTGCTTGGGACAGTGTACAGACCCTCAGTAGAAGAAGGAGGTGACTGTGAGCTAGATTGAGGAATATCAGCTGACTGTAGAAGACTATTATCAGGTAATGAGGGGACAGAAGACTGAGCAGGAGATGAGATAGGAGCATCATGGAGGAGGTTAGCAGGCTGAGAGTGAAAAGACTGGAAGCAAGGGGGACCAGAACTGGGACTAAGAACATGACCAATTGAACTATCAGATGGAGTAGATGAGGAAGGTGCTTCTGTGCCAAAGGGAAATTTGGTTTCATGAAACAACACATCCCTTGAAACATAAACATCCTTAGTATTCAAATCTTGCAGAATGTAACCTTTGGTGGTATGTGACAATCCCAAGAACACACTACGTCTAGCTCTTGCGTCAAACTTGCCTTTGTGATTTTGTGTATTGGCTCCGAATGCTAGGCAACCAAACACTTTGAGGTGACTGTAGGAAGGAAACCTATTATACAAAATCTCATAAGGAGTTTTATGACTCAAGATAGGAGTTGGAGTGATGTTAATGAGAAAGACTGAGTGCTGGACGCAAAAGCCCCAGTACTCAGAAGGAAGAGAGGATTGAAATCTCAGTGATCTTGACACATTCAGAATATGCTGATGCTTTCGTTCCACTATACCATTCTGCTGTGGTGTATTCACACAGCTAGTTTGATGAACAATGCCATGAGCAGCAAAGAATTTATTCATGGAAAATTCTGGACCATTGTCCGTTCGAATTACTCTAACTTTACTATCAAACTGAACAGAAGCAAAGCTACAGAAACTTTCAATGATGTTTCTAACATCAGACTTAGATTTCATCAAGTAAACCCAACAGTATCTGCTAAAATCATCAATCACAGTAAGGAAATAACGCTGATTATACATTGTGGGGTATTTATAAGGCCCCCAAATATCCATATGCACAAGTGCAAAAGGAACAGAAGCTACAGAGTAAGAAACTGGAAATGGAGTTCTCTTTTGTTTGGCCAAAGGACAGACACTACAATCCAGATGAGAATCAGAGGCTTGGACAGAAGAATCAAGTTTCTGGATTTCTTTAACTCTTGGCAAGGACATATGACCCAATCTACAGTGCCACAACATTGCACCTGAAGAGGCAACAGCATGTACGAAAGGTGAGGACAGAAAAGGAGAGATGGAGCTAGTTTCAGTGTGGGTACTACCGTGTAAGTAATACAATCCTTGATCTACCTCAGCTGAACCAATCATCTTCTTGGTTCTGAGGTCCTGAATCAAACAAAAATTGGATTTAAAAATTGCCTGGAACTGATTAGATTGAGTGAGTTTGCTGAGAGAAACAAGGTTAAACGCAAAGGAAGGCACATGGAATACACTTGTAAGAGTCAAATTCTGATTTATCCTCACTGTCCCAACATGAGTGACTGTGGCAAGGGACTTATTTGGCAACACAACAGACACAGAAATAACAGGTTTATATGACTCAAACAAATTGATAGATGAACAAACATGATCACTAGCTCCAGAATCCAAGATCCATATATTAGAGTTCTCATGTAATACATTACCTGAGTCCTTACCATTGACTGTAGTTTGCTGTGCTGTCAAGACAGTATGAAGTGTACCTGAGCCACTTGCAACATTCTTCTGGCTGGTACTCTCCTGACGTTCCTGTAGCAAATTGATCAGCTGGTTATACTGGTCCTGGGTTAATGACGGCGTTGTCCTCAGATCAGTTCCTTCAAAGCACTGAGCCTTGTCTGATCCTCCTTGCATCAACATATCACCAGATTGCACTGGATTGCCTTCAGCCGTTATCATATTAACCTGACCTTTAGGTTTGTATCCGGGGGGAAATCCATGTTTTCTATAGCACTTGTCTACTGTGTGTCCCCTCATATTGCAAAATGTACATACTGCAGATCTAGAACTGTTTGGATACGATTTCCCCATGCCTCTCTTGTTAGTTTTTCCAGCTGACCTTTGCCAAGGCATACTAGACTCATTCGAATTCTGCTGATATGAATTGCCTCTAGGCATATTCCCAACGTTCATGACCACAGACGGATTATTGTTAAACTGAGATTGATTAACAGAATAATTCAATTTCCTCTCCAGCTTCACAGCCATAGCAAAAGCAGTTTTCAAATCTGGCAAAGGACTACACAACAATACCTGTGACTTGACTGCTTCGTATTCATCATTCAGTCCTTTTAAAAATTTAATCACGCAATCATTCTCTACAAACTTATTAATTTCAACAGTGAGATTGCAACTACATTTACGGCATGAACAAACAGGAATTGATCTCAATACAAGTAGTTCTTCCCAAACACTTTTGAGCCTAGTATAGTATTCAGTCACGGTGTTTCGTTCTTGCTTAATCGAATAAAATTCCTCTTGTAGATCAGATAATCTGAATGAATCCGCATTTCCATATCTAAATTTCAGATCATTCCATATATCAGCAGCAGAGTCTAACCACACAACACTTTGGCCTATATTATGAGTTAAGGAATTTACCAACCACGACGCAACCATGTTATTGGCTTTCAACCAAGCATTGCTTCTTCGATCTCCATCCGCAGGCTTCTTAATTGTTCCATCCACGAAGCCAAGCTTATTCTTCGACTCAAGTGCTCTACGCACAGACCTACTCCAACTGTGAAAGTTGTTTCCATCAAGCAACGGTTGCACCAATGCCATAGACGGATTATCACTAGGATGAATAAAGTAAGGATCATCCATAGGATCACTGACAAAATTAGGTGAAGACGCGGAAGCAGGACTATTTCCACCATTGTTTGACATCACGAAGGTTCCAAAATTCATGAGTATCGCTCTGATACCATGTGAAATTTCTAACGAAGAACAAGCAATTCAAATGCTTAACAACAAATCAAACCGTGCAAAGGCAAATTAAGAAGCTAAGAAGTGAATTCATAAGAAGATAGCACGGAGAGGCACGAAGAAACTCTTGGAAATTTCTGGAAAACCAACACACCTACAAATGCGAAGCTGCCAAACTTATATAGGCTAGCCCGCTGAAGAAGAAGAAACAGAACCAGCGAAATTACACTTATGCCCTTCAACTAACTAACATTATAACAGCATTAGTAAGGGCAATAACGTCATTTCACCCATTTAAACACACTCCCGCCAAGGCAATCGTCTTCCTCTTCCTCCTGTACGCTCTACTTCGATGGCAGGCTCTTCAACCAGCCAAAGCACACTGCCCCACCGTACAAACCAGGTGCAGCTTCATTCAATTGGCAGCTAACACTTCTAATTAGCAAGGGCAGTACACAATTCAAGTAAGCTGCCACACTACTTGAGGATTCACCTAACATCTTTAACACATACACTTCACCATATGGCAGAATATAATTTGTTTTGCTAAGTCCAACTTTGCCCTGGAAAGAATTCTCCCTTATACCCCAAAGAATATATTTTGTTTTTCTAAGTCCAACTTTGCCCAGGAAAGAAATCTCCATTATACCCTAAAGAATATAATTTGTTTTACTAAATCAAACTTTCGCGTGGGAAGAATTCTCCACTATACGCCAAAGAAATCCAACGCATAAACAGCGTATAGAAGGCAGCTGTTAGAAATCGTCTTAAGTGACGCTGATTTTTTTGTATAGTACATGAAAAGAAAGAAGTTTTTGCCCCTCGAGGAGAATTATTTTATTTACTAAAGATGCCGGACAGTTTTAAAATACTAATATGTGGAAACGAAGTGTTTCGTTTGCAAAGTTTTTGTTTTGTTGTTTTGAGTAAGCTTCCACAGAATCAAGAATCTGCGTCATTCACTTCAACATACGGCATCAACATTGTTCATAGGAGTAATTTGTTGTATTCGATCATATTTTCTAGCATACACAGTTTTTCCAAGGGAAGCAAAGAGAATTATTTAATCCGATATGTTCCCCAGCCAAACTGGTTTTCTTTTTTTTTGGTTTTCTAAAGATATACGTTGTCGACATCCGTGATGAAACTCTTTTAATACGTAAAGTCACCTAATTACGAAATGTTCTTCTATTTCTATAGACGGAGCCAAACTTCTGGCCTCATTGACTTTATGGTTAAAATATGAGATGAAAGAAACTCGGTTGATCTAATGAAACTAATCATAAATAAGATTGGTTTACTACTGAAACCAGTTAAGTGTTGGATATCCTTTCTAGTTGGAGAGTCTCAATGGCCTAATGGAAATGAAGCCGATGACTAATTAAATTATTGGGAGACTTTAAGGCATGTTGGTGACCTAGAATGATGGAAGCCTCATTGGTATCATAAACTTATTGAAGACTTAGAGAAATATAAGATTCTAGGATGGCCTTGCATTAAAAAAGGCATAAAAAGAAGAATAAATAGGTGTGGTGAGACACACGCAAAAGGCAGCTAAATAAAAGGCAAAAAGGAAAAAAATGAGAAAAAAAGAAAGAGAGACACGAAAAAGTGCAAGAGAGAATAGGAAGAAAAGAGAAACTCGTAGGTGTTAGGTAACCTTGCCATCTAAAAATTGTATTTCTTGAGTGTCCATCGTTGGATTGTCATTAAATTTTGACAGATTGTTTTCAACATGCGGAGATACGTTTTGAACGGTGAAGATGTGGTTTAGAGAAATCTAGGTCAGTCTGATAAGTACATTTCCGAGAGAGTTTTTCATGTCATAAAATTTCAACTTTATATTTTTCTCTTTTGTATCTTGTTGTGTTCCAATATTAGTTGTTTAATCCTGAAGATGATGTATTCCTCTAGTTGTGCCGAGAGAGAAATTGTTATACCCATTATTGATTATAATGGAGATTCTTTAAGTGGTCTATGTTGGGTTTAATTTGGTCACATGCGTAGTGTACGACACATGTGACATAAATGTTACATATTAAATTTATGTGGACTCATGTATGTGTATATTATATATTATTAACATGTCACATAATATTATATTATGTTCTTATCCGTGCGTTAAGTGATCGCTATGGTATATTAAATGGATACGCATTGTAATCTGAATGGACCCCTAAATACGTAGACAGTTGTACGGTTACAGTGGTTGATGGTAGAAGTCGGAACCATATAATTAATGGCATCTGGTCCCTAAGGGACAAAAACCCACATGTATTTTTCTAGAAATGTTTTAAGTAAGCTATTTAATATATGATTAACTATATATTAAAAATAGGATATTGTCCTATTGTAAATTCATTGTATTTGAAAAGGTGAAAGATACATTGTAATGTATTTGGACAAGTGTAAAGATACATTGTAATGTATTTGGACAAGTGTACTTTACAATGTATCTCACTTTCTTCCTACTATATATATAAGCAAATATTGTTTCTATGAAGAGGTGGAAAAAGGTAATAGAAGCCATATTGCATTTGCTTCGTGCTTCATATATATATATATATATATATATATATATATATATATATATATATATATATATATATATATATATATATATATATATATAGAAAACACTTATGTGAAGAAGACACGCTACTTAACCTTTCTATTGGGTAAAGTAGCAGTGGTGATTGAGACTATATCAGGGAAATCGACTGCCGGTGGTTTCGTACATTCCTTGGAAGAACAGTTGTCGTGCGTGTCATAATCAGAACAACGTTAAACCAATGGAGCAAAGTACACTTCCGCATTTATTTACTTTGTTTTTGTGTTCTCTTAAGCGACCCGAACGGATTTACTATGTAAATCTAACAGTCTACGGGTCTCGTTGTTTTTTACTCATACATTGGGAGATTTCTCTATGCTAAAAATTATTGGAGTTTTACCCTGTGTTTTTCGTTTGATTATTTCTCCATAGTTGTTGTGTTTTAGGAGATATTATTTGTTATTTCGTTGTGATATCGTAGTTTCCTTCTAACATTAAGGATGTTAAACAAATTTAACTCACTTGAGCCGGCGCTTCATCTAGCTGGACCAGTAACTGAGGGATTGGCTCTATTAGACTACTGGTTCAATTAATATCTAATTTATTGGTTTTAAATTTTGAGGCGTTTCTCGCTTTTTATTTTGTTCTTTTTGTTCCTGGTATTTTCATGTTTCACTTATTCTGCTTCGGGACATTTAATTTGCACAAACTATCTTTTCATTCTATCTGTTGTTGAGTTTATTTGCTCTTGTTTGCGATTGTTGGATATATTTGAAGAAAATCGCGACACTGTGACCATTGTTTTTTTAGAATTCTTATTTTTTTTTTCTTTTCATTTCCTCGTTAATCAGTAAATATCCAATAATGAAAAGAATTGTTATAAACTTGAACAATAATATAAAGAAACAACACCAAGATTATATAATATATCTTCTCCAAAGGTATATCAAATCTTACAAGAAGTTGTCCTATTTATAGGACATGAAAATTGTAACCTATTCTTAAGATTAATACCCACTATCACCATGATCTTTAGTGGGTGTTAATGGCCTTAATATTTGGACATCCACTTCCTTAGTGGGTGTAAATATTTGATATCCACTTTCCCCACTAACATCATCATAATTCACACCATAATAATTTACAATACTCCCCCTTGGATGTCCAAATTTTATAGAATATACCTCGTTAAAACCTTGCCAAGAAAAACCCAGTGGGATAAAAACTTGGTCGAAGGAAAAAGAGTACACATTCCTAAAATTGGTAAGTGTGATATACTGCCTCGTTAAAACCTTGCCAAGAAAAACCCTGTGGGATAAAAACTTGGACGAAGGAAAAAGAGTACAGTATGTATAGTAATCACACTCCCCCTGATGCTGACAAGAGGTCTTTGAGTTGACGCATTCCAATGCTGTAGACCATCTTTCTAAATGTAGTTGTTGGTAGTACTTTGGTGAACAAATCAGCAAAATTCTTATTTGATTGTATCTGCTGGATATCAATGTCGCCATTCTTCTCAAGATCATGAGTGTAGAAAAATTTTGGCGATATATGCTTTGTTCTGTCTCCTTTGATATAGCCATTCTTAATTTGAGCAATACATGCAGCATTATCTTCAAACAATATCGTCGGAGTCTTTCTTAGTGAAGATAATCCACATGATTCTTGAATATGTTGAATCATCGATCTTAACCATACACATTCACGACTCGCTTCATGTAATGCTAAAATCTCGGAATGGTTGGAAGATGTGGCTGTTAATGTCTGCTTCACTGATCTCCATGATATAGCTGTACCTCCACAAGTAAAAACATATCCACTCTGTGATCTTCCCTTATGAGGGTCAGATAGATAGCCAGCATCAGCATATCCCAACAACTGTGACTCGGAATTCTTTGAATAGAATAAACCCATATCTATTGTTCCACGAAGATAGCGTAAAATATGCTTGACACCATTCCAATGTCTTCGTGTTGGTGTAGAGCTATATCTTGCCAGTAAATTCACTGAGAATGCTATATCTGGTCTCGAACAATTTGCAAGATACATTAAAGCACCAATAGCACTAAGATAAGGTACTTCTGGACCTAATAATTCCTCATTATCTTCTGGCGGTCGGAATGGATCTTTCTTTACATCTAATGATCTTACTACCATAGGACTACTCAATGGATGAGCTTTATCCATATAAAATCTCTTCAAGATCTTCTCCGTGTATGCAGATTGATGAAGAAAGATTCCATTAGGCAAATGCTCGATCTGCAGGCCGAGACAAAATTTAGTTTTTCCGAGATCTTTCATCTCAAACTCTTTCATGAGATAACTAGCAGTTTTGGTAAGCTCTTCAGGAGTTCCAACAAGATTCAAGTCATCGACGTACACTGCAATTATAGAGAACCCATTTCCAGATCTTTTGATAAATACACATGGACAAATTGGATTGTTTATATATCCTTCTCTAATGAGATACTCACTGAGACGATTATACCACATCCTGCCAGATTGTTTTAGTCCATACAAGGATCTCTGTAATTTGATTGAGTATAATCCATGTGCCTTTTGATCACATTTTGTAGGCAATTTTAATCCTTCAGGGATCTTCATATAAATATCATTATCTAAAAATCCATATAAGTATGCGGTAACCACATCCATTAACCGCATATCAAGGTTTTTAGCAACTGCCAGGCTGATTAGATATCGTAATGTTATGACATCAATTACTGGGGAATATGTTTCATCATAATCAAGCCCAGGTCTTTGTGAAAAACCTTGCGCAACAAGACGTGCCTTGTATCGCACAATCTCATTTTTCTCATTGCGTTTTCGTACAAAAACCCATTTGTATCCAATAGGTTTTATCCCTTCAGGGGTTCGGACTACAGGTCCAAATACTTTGCGACTTTCTAATGACTTCAGTTCTGCTTGGATTGCATCTTTCCACTTTGGCCAATCATTTCTTTGTCGACATTGTTCAATGGATCTCGGTTCATGATCCTCATTTACAATTTCACATGCAATACCGTAAGCAAAAACATGATCAATAATAACATTTTGTCTATCCCAATTTTTTCCTGAACTTACATAATTCAAAGAGATTTCTTCAAAATTTTGTTCACTTGCTTCTTCAGGAGCAACTTGTTTATCAATTTTAGACTGATCAGTTTCAATTTCTATAGCGCTTTCAGGTTGTGAACTTCTTTGCTCTTCTGGAGAATTCTCTTCAGGAGCATTAACTTGTACCCTTCTCTTTCGAGGGTTTTTATCTTTTGCACCGACAGGGCGTCCACGTTTTAGACTTGCTTTTAGTATACCATTATCACGTCTTTCAGAGACATCAAGTCGAATTGGCGTATTCATCGCTGGAACGTGGGATTTTGTTATCCTTTGACTATCAGTAAATGCGTCAGGCAACTGATTTGCAACATTTTGTAAATGAATTATCCTTCTTACTTCTTGCTCGCATTGATTTGTCCGTGGGTCAAGATGAGAAAGTGAAGGAACATTCCATGTAATTTCACGTCGTTCTTCAGGAAACGGTACTTTGTCTCCCCCTAACGGCGGGAAAACTTTCTCATCAAAATGACAATCGGCATATCGTGCCTTAAATAAATCACCCGTCAGGGGCTCAATATATCTCACAATAGAAGGAGAATCAAAACCCACATATATGCCTAGACGTCTTTGAGGACCCAGTTTTGTCCGTTGTGGTGGGGCAATCGGAACATAAATCACACACCCAAAAATCTTTAAATGGGAAATATCAGGCTGCTGGCCCGATACCATCTGTAGTGGCGAGTATGGTTGAAACGAACTGGGTCTAAGCCGTATTAATGCTGATGCATGCAGAATTGCATGTCCCCAAGCTGTCATGGGTAAATTAGATCTTAAAAGCATAGGTCTAGCAATCAGTTGTAAACGTTTTATAAATGACTCTGCCAGGCCATTTTGAGTATGCACATGTGCCACTGAATGCTCGACTTCAATCCCAATCGACATACAATAATCATTAAAAGCTTGAGAAGTAAATTCACCAGCATTATCAAGACGAATAGATTTAATTGGATAATCCGGAAATTGTGCTCTTAAGCGTATAATTTGAGCAAGAAGCTTAGCAAATGCTACTGTTCTCGTCGAAAGCAAACTCATATGAGACCATCGTGAAGAGGCATCCAATAAGACCATAAAATATCGAAATGGTCCACAAGGGGGATCAATAGGTCCACAAATATCTCCTTGTATTCTTTGTAAAAATATAGGAGATTCAACATGAACCTTCATCGGAGATGGCCTCTTGATTAATTTTCCTCGTGAACAAGCAATGCACACACAATCACGAGGTAAAAGAATCTTCTGGTTCTTTAAAGGATGTCCATGTGAGTTTTGTACAATTCTACGCATCATTACTGATCCCGGATGGCCAAGTCGATCATGCCATAACATTAATAATTTTGGATCATTGAACTTCTGGTTCATCACAATATTAGATTCTACTGGATGTATAGTCGCATAATACAATCCAGATGAGAAAATTGGAAATTGTTCTTTTACAAGCTTCTGGCCTGATTGTTCGTATGTAATACATAAAAATTCCATATTCCCTTTATTCATGGTTTCAATATGAAAACCATTAAGACGTATGTCTTTGAAACTCAACAAGTTTCGTTTCGACTTGGTAGAAAATAACGCCATATTTATCAATATATGTGTACCACCCGGTAGTATAATAGTTGCTCTTCCAGAGCCCTCAATCAATGATGTAGTGCCTGAAATTGTACTAACATTTGCTTTTGTCAATTGCAATGTCGAAAAATATTTTCGATCACGAAGAATTGTGTGTGTCGTTCCACTATCAACCAGACAGATGTCTCCACCATTCATCTTGAATATATGTCTAGCAGAATATATCCAATTTCCATAATCAAATTTAATTCCAAAGAATCAATACATAACCATAAGTTATAATGTAAACGACAATGAAATTTTATTTGTGCAAACAAAGAAGTTTAAATTGAAACAAAATTACATACTAAGACGTCATAAACAAAATGAAACTTATCTAAGAAAACATGACTAATAACTAGATATCCTTCATAATTATGCTTGACCATTGTTATTTGTAACATCATCTACAAACTGGATTCCATTGCCATCCATACTCGGGCCCATAAGATAATCTTCAAGATCTAAATCATCAAAATGATTGGGGATTGTGTCATCATTATCTGCTATGTTCCCAAAGTCTGCAAAATTACTCTGTTTCCCCTTGCCTTTATCCTTCTGGGATGCCTGATAAAGATCAACCAAATGTTTTGGCGTACGGCAAGTACGAGACCAATGCCCGTGAGATCCACATCGATAACATGTCTCATCGTGATGCTTAGCATTTGCACCATCTTTTGCAGCTTTTGCCTTTTCATGCGGCTTTTCATTATTTTCCCACTTCTGGTGGTATGGAGCAAAGCTTCTACCACGTCCACGACCTCTACCGCGACCACGACCACGGCCACGACCACGGACATGACCGCGACCTCTACCACGACCATTAAAAGTTGCATTCGCTTCAGGGAATGGTTTTGACCCGGTCGGGTGAGATGTGTGGTTTTTCATTAACAGTTCATTATTTTGCTCAGCAACTAAGAGACATGAAATTAGCTGGGAATATTTTTCAAAATGTCGTTCCCTGTATTGCTGCTGCAGGAGCATATTCGATGCATGAAAAGTGGTGAATGTTTTCTCTAACATGTCAGCATCGGTAACTTTATCACCACACAACCTTAATTGAGAGACAATAGAAAACATAGCAGAATTATATTCATTGACTGTTTTGTAATCTTGCAACCTCAGGTGCAACCAGTCATATCGAGCCTTTGGTAGGATAACACTTTTATAATGGTCATATCTCTCCTCCAGATTTTTCCACAATTCCCGAGGCTCTTTCACCCCAAGGTATTCGGATTTCAGCCCGTCGTGTAAATGATGGCGAATGAATATCATGGCTTTAGCCTTATCTTGCTCACTAGCCACAACATCATCCTTAATTGTATGCCCGAGGTTCATAGCCATCAAGTGGATTTCAGCATCAAGAACCCATGCCATGTAATTTCTGCCGGAAATATCAAGGGCAGCAAATTCCAGTTTCGTGATGTTCGCCATTGGTCTGATTTATACATAAACAAAATATATCAGAAGATGATATATTCACTCAAAACTACAGGTTTGAGTAAATGTTATATGCTTCAGGCATATGCAAGGACCAAAAAGTGTTCAGATCTTGAGCAATATAGTTGGATATAACAACACATTGAGAAAACAAAATAGTAACAACAACTTCAAGAAAACAAAATAACATATGCAATTAAATACTTATATACGACTGACATGCATCAAATATCACATATCGTTTGTATAATTGAATATAGAAATTGGCCACAGTCCTGTCACCACTCAGCAGCCACAAATGAAGTAAAAGAAGTGAATAACTTCATATGTTACTGAAGCATAGTCACAACAAACAAGTCACAACACCTTTTCTTTTTTTCTTGTATCCACACAATATGGGCAGCCAGCAACACAAATAACATCCTAGACCCATTTCAACGCAGCCTATATCCATTTTTATGTCCCACATCGGCCACTTGGCCACAAATTTGTTTTTCACTCTTTTATTCCCTTAACCACACAATTCAGCGGCAACCCATAATAAGAAAATAAATAACCTGACTGCACATGCATGTCTAATTTAGGCATACATACCACATCGGCATCAACAATAAAAATTAAGCAAACAGCATGCGATATGGCCATTACACACAAGTTGCACATTATAGTTTAATGTTATTCAGATTCCTTTTATATATAAGAAAAAAAACCTCCTTTTTGGCTACTATCCCAGCACCTCATTGGCACATAACACACATGCATGTATTTATCACAAGATCAATGAATTTTTTTGCATAAAGAAAACAAAACAAAGACTTTGCTGGACAGTGGCCTTACCCCTCAGCAAGTATACATACTGTAACGCCTCACATCAACAGTAAAAAAAACTGAATAAATCACTACAGTAACCATAAACATAAACACCATACAACATCACAGTAAAAAAAATTGCATGAGCTGCATACATGAGCTGCATGAACTGTATACAGTAAGAAAATCTTTTAGTAGCTCAAGTTTTCTTACCACGATGGATCTCCTATAGCGGATAAAGCGTCGTGCTGATAACGTGTTATAAACTTGAACAATAATATAAAGAAACAACACCAAGATTATATAATATATCTTCTCCAAAGGTATATCAAATCTTACAAGAAGTTGTCCTATTTATAGGACATGAAAATTGTAACCTATTCTTAAGATTAATACCCACTATCACCATGATCTTTAGTGGGTGTTAATGGCCTTAATATTTGGACATCCACTTCCTTAGTGGGTGTAAATATTTGATATCCACTTTCCCCACTAACATCATCATAATTCACACCATAATAATTTACAATAAGAATGTCAGGCTGAATTTTAGTGGCCCAGATAAAAACTCAACGAGCAAAAATGATGTTTACGTGAAGGTATTCAAAATTAAATCATTTGTTAATAATTCTCTCTTGTTCGCCGCTAGTTAGTCTTCCTATTGCATATAAACATATACAGAAATATATATATATATATATATATATATATATATATATATATATATATATATATATATATATATATATATATATATATGCGCCCGCACGGCCGCACGCACGTACATATGTATGTATGTACAAAAGATAGTTAATGAGGTACGAAAAGAAAACAAATTATTTGAGCCGGTCAATGATCAATACTGTAGCCAGTTGCTTTATCATTATCATATTCTTTTCCCTTTTAAAATAATATAATATTGTCCAGCGGCCTCCTAGATTGGATGAGATCTTATAAGGTTACCCACACAAGGTGTCCCCTACAAACCAGGCCACAAGAACACCTAAACACAAAGAGTTTTGTTTGCTTCCTGTTGTCGGAATCCTCATGAGAATATAAGCTGATAAAGGGGTTTTACTGCTCCTCTTGTCAAAAGACAATTAATTACATCAGCTGTATTTTATTTTTTATTATTTGTAGCTTGTGAAATACACTTCTTTTAACTAGTCAAATTATTGGATTCTTTTTTTTTTTGGGTTTAAGCAAACAACGTCATCCTTTCTCAATGAATAGAATGCCAGGGTGAATTATGTTGGCCAGGATATGTATGTGTATGTATATATACACACGTGTATATATGTATGTGTGTTTATATATATGTGTATATCTGAATGTATGTATGATTTATGTATTTATATAAATGCATGTATTTATATATGTATATGTTAGAACGTATTTATGCATATATGTATGTGTTTGTCTATATACCAAAAAAGTGGAGTTTTGGAAGACGTTAAACATATGAGAGATTCTGTCCATTAATATAAGTATGAATGAAATATTTAAATATTTGAGACGGTCAATGATCAACACAGTGGACATATCCTGTGCTTCATCACACCATAAATCACTATCCCTTAGAATTAGTCGATCAGTATTTGCAGGGGTTGGTATTTTCTTGAATAATGTAATATTGAGATCGTAAAAGTTTTAGGTGGTGTTTGGTTCTGGGATTGGGAATAAGGGAAGAGTTTGGAGGAATCTAAACCTATTGAAGTTGTTTGTCTGGAAAAAATTGTCAAAAAGGATGAAGATGTTCAAGTAGACAGAAAGCATCAGTTGAAGTTGGCAGAAGACCAAACTACGAAGTTTGTATCTGGAAATGATGGATGAGCTGTGGAATCAATGATTCAGATGTTTAGTTGGTTCATGATGTTGCAGAAATCTTGAACAGGTTGCGGTTGCATATGGAAGTCGTTAATTGGGAAGTTAGTTGCAGCGCAGCGAAGGAGTAGAAGAAGAGAGTTGGAGGCGCGAAATGTTCTAAACATTATAAAATGACATTTTTACCCTTTTTGTTTGTGTATGTAGCGGGTTGTTTTAGAGTACAGTTTTGTAATTTCTTTTGTTCATCTTCTTCGTTTATAAGAAGAAGTCTGGCGTGCAATGTAGAAGGTGAAGTAGATATTTTACAGAATAGAATTTCTGTGATTCTCTTTTCTCTCTCTTGCAGTTACATCTCTCATATTTCTCTGCTTCTCTCTCTAACTGATTCCTCTTCAATTTCGTCAATTGATTGATCAGTTTATCATTCGAAATAGCTTGAGACTATTTGTTCTTGTTGATAATCGTGAAATTCTGGAGTTTAATCAATCGTTGTACAAATTTTTCACATGGTATCAGAGAGTTATAAATAAATTTTCGAACATTCTTGACTTCCAATAGCAATTCCTCTCCTAGTGCTTCTCCATATATGTCCAACCAGCAAAATGTACTAGTGGATCCTACGGATGATCCACACTACATTCATCCTGGTGACAACCCCGCCACAGTATTGGTACAGCCATTATTGGATGGAAATAATTATCGCAGATGGAGAAGATCCATCAGGCGTGCTTTAAAGTCCAAAAACAAAATAGGATTCATAAATGGAGCAATTCCAAGGCCGGCAGAAGATACAAGGAGGTCAAATACGTGGATGAAGGCAAATAACATGGTAGCTTCATGCCTAGTCAACTCAGTATCACCTAGCATTGCACAAAGTGTGGTATGGCTGGATAGCGCTTTAGAGATCTGGAATGATCTCAAGTTCAGGTATGACAATATCGATTCCTTCAGACTTTCTGATTTGCAGGAAGAATTTTACGCTATGAGGCAGGATAATTGTTCTGTAACGGAGTATTACACAAAGCTGAAAGGAATTTGGGGAGAACTTTAAATTTTAAGAGCAATTCCTAACTGTACATGTAATAAGTGTACTTGTAACGTGACTGCTCAAATTAACAAATATGTACATGATGATTGTGTAATAAAGTTTCTCAAAGGACTAAATCAAGAGTTTGAGGCAGTTAAATCTCAAGTATTTTTATCCACTCCTCTTCCTGATTTTAAGACGACCTTTGTGATGGTTGCAAAACTTGAAAGGAAACAAAACTATGGTGAAAGTCAAAAGCAATTTGTGAATAATCCAACAGCAGTGATGAATGTATATGGCAATGCGCAATCGAAATTTAATTCATCTGGAAGTAGTTCGTTTGGAGGAATGTCTAAACCAGCAGGCAGAGGTAATGGAAGAGGAAATGCTAAGTTCAACCGAGGTAATGCAAAAACACCATACTGCACTTATTGTAACATGAATGGACATGCTGTTGATAGATATTACAAGAAGCATGGTTATCCTCCGGGATACAAACCTAAAGGACAGGTAAACTTTGTGTATGGTGATGCTAGATCACAGCAAGGGAGAGATGGACCAGTTCATGATAGTGCTAGTCTCTCCAAGACTTCTGGTTAAAGTGAAGTGGAGAATGTTCAGTCTAATGTGCCAACACTAACCCAGGAACAATATGTCCAGTTAATGAATATACTAAACAGTTATCAGGAGCATTAAAGAAAGGTGACTGATAAAGCCTCAAATGATGCATTTTCTCACCATGTAATCATGTCAGCGCAGAAGACTAAGGAATCTGGTAAGAGTTCAGGTAAAGTATTGTACCAAAACATAAATATATGGGTATTGGACTCTGGAGCTAGCGATCATGTATGCTGTAGCCTGGATCTTTTTGATTCATATCATTCTGTGGACTCTTTGTCTGTCACTCTTTCTGATAAGTCACATGCTAAGGTAACTCATGTAGGTAATGTAAAGATCAATCCTGATCTACTACTCACAGATGTTCTGTTTGTTCCTTCATTTGATTTCAATTTGCTTTCATTCAGCAAGTTGACACAGAATAGTGACATTGTTGTTTCATTTCATCACAATATTTGTATGATTCAGGACTTAAGGACCAGAAAGATGATTGGTTCAGCTGAGGTGAACCAAGGACTATATTATCTTTGTGGAACACCTAAGGTTTCTTCCCCAGTTGCATCTTCCATAACTCCAACTGTTACCTTTATACTGCACACAGAGCCTTGGATGTGGCATGACAGACTTGGACATGTCCTCTGTCAGAATGAAGGAAGTACATATGATAGATCCTACAGTACTTGTTGTTGATGAGTATGTGAATAAGTGTGTCATTTGTCCTATGTCTAGACATAAGAGATCCCCCTTCCCAGTGTCTACATCTATATCCCTTAAACCTTCTGACATTGTTCATATTGATATATGGAGACATCATAAACATCCTACATTCTACATCCAACGCTATTTTCTTACAATTGTTGATGACAATACCAGATTTTGTTAGGTATACTTAATGAAGGCAAAGTCTGAAGTCAGGTCTATCATTCTCAGTTTCTATCAATATGTCCTGGTACAATTTGGTTATCACATAAAAGTCATAAGAACAGATAATGGGCAAGAGTTTTGTATGAATTCTTTTTATTCCTCCAAGGGCATAATACATCAGACAACATGTGTCTATACCCCAAAGCAAAATGGCATAGTAGAAAGAAAGCACCAACATATCTTGACAGTTGCAAAAGCCCTTAAATTTCAGTCACAAGTTCCTTTATCATATTAGGGCTTTTGTGTCCAGCACTCTACCTATCTGATTAACATTACTCCAACTCAACTTCTTCATAATCAGTCACCTTGGCAGAAGCTTTATCATAAGTCTCCTTCTTATAGTCAATTAAGGATATTTGGATGTCTTGCTTTTGGTGCTAATACACAACCAAATAAGGGAAAGTTTGAGACTAGAAGTAGGAAGAGCATATTTCTAGGACTTTCACATAACTCAAAGGGGTATATTCGGCAAGATCTTGGTACAAAGGATATATACATATCCAGAGATGTCATTTTCTATGAATCTGTTTTTCCATTTGCTGATACATCCTCCGATATTGTTCAGTTTGATCCTTTCCCACATCACGTGACTCAAACCCAGTCAGTTCCTTCTTCAGTTCCTTATGAGCCAGATATTGCTCCTCTTACTGAGCATGGTATACCTTCTATGGAAACCTCCCAAACAACTTCAACTTCTACTTCTTCATCCCATTCACAGCCTGATAGCTCTAATAACTGTTTACCACCTCAACTTCCGGTCTCTCAGCATGAACAATCATCTGAGTACATTGAGAATCTTGGTCCAGGAAACATTGTCATTGATTTGCCCATCATTGCGGATGCAGACACAAACACTCATGCCTTGGATTCTGAGTCACCTGTACACAACAAATACAAGCGTAACAGACATCCTCCAACTTATTTGGAGGACTATTATTGCAACCAAAAATCAATTCCTTCTTCTTCTTCTCTGAGTCTGTCATCTTACTCCTCTCCTCACTCTCTTCGCAAGTATCTGTCTTATTCAGCTCTAACACCAGAGTACAAGTCATATGTGTTAAGTTTGAGTAGACATACTGAGCCTAAATCTTATCTAGAGGCTGCTAGATCTACTGTTTGGCAGGAGGCAATGGGAGCTGAAATTGTAGCATTGGAGGCTAATAAGACTTGGTCTGTGGTGCCTTTACCTACTGGTAAAATCCCCATTGGATGCAAATGGGTTTATAAAGTGAAATTGAAGGCAGATGGGACTGTAGAGAGATACAAGGCCAGATTAGTTGCTAAGGGGTATAATCAATGTTTTGGTGTGGATTATCTGGATACTTTTTCTCAGTAGCAAAAATGACAACAATGAGGCTTATTTTGGCTTTTGCAGCCAGGAAGGGACGGGCCATCCATCAACTTGATATTAACAATGCGTTTCTTTATGGAGATCTCCATGAAGACATTTACATGTTGCCTCCCCTGGAGTCACATTACCAGGTTCTGGCTTAGTTTGTAAACTGGAGAAATCTTTATATGGCTTAAAGCAGGCAAGCAGGGAGTGGAACTGCACTCTGACCAAGTATCTTATAGACCAGGGATTTCATCAATCCAAGTCTGATTATACACTGTTCACAAAAGATGTTGAGAGCAGACTTTTGATAATGCTTGTGTACGTTGATGACATTATTGTTATATGTGCACATGAAGAGGCTATTGAGGTTGTGAAGACAGCTCTTCAAAGTAAGTTCAAAATAAAGGATTTAGGAAGATTAAGATTCTTTCTAGGAATTGAGGTGGCCAAGTCTCAAGATGGTGTCTATATCAACCAGAGGAAGTACACTCTTGAATTATTGGAACAAGCAGGGTTCTTGGGTTCCAAACCAGTAAGGACGCCAATGGAAACTCACTTGAGTTTGACGCATCAAGATTCACCTTTAATTGGGAAGTTAGTTGCAGCGCAACGAATGAGTAGAAGAAGAGAGTTGGAGGCGCGAAATGTTTAAACATTGTAAAATGACATTTTACCCTTTTAGTTGTGTATGTAGCGGGTTGTTTTAGAGGACAGTTTTGTAATTTTTTTGGTTCATCTTCTTCGTTTATAAGAAGAAGTCTGGCGTGCAATGTAGAACGTGAAGCAGATATTTTACAGAATCAGAATTTCTGTGATTCTCTTTTCTCTCTCTTGCAGTTACATCTCTCATATTTCTCTGCTTCTCTCTCTAATTGATCACTCTTCAATTTCGTCAATTGATTGATCAGTTTATCATTCGAAATAGCTTGAGACTATTTGTTCTTATTGATGATCTGAAATTCTGGAGTTTAATCAATCGTTGTACAGATTTTTTCACAAAAAGGGAGGATTGGGTATCACTTTGATATCTAAGTATTTGGTAATAGATATCGTTTTTTGATATACTAGCCCCCTTGTCTATCAATATGGGGGAATGACGGGGAATGAGGGGTCGTCGGTCAATGCCGGTCTGCCGCCGCCGTCGGCCGGTCACTATTCCGGCCAGTCAAATTTTTCCGCCCATTTTTCTGGCCGCCCACATTCGATACACATTCCCATTCTTATACGTTCCAAACACC
The DNA here is from genome assembly GCA_036186865.1 of Eustoma russellianum. NCBI lineage: Eukaryota > Viridiplantae > Streptophyta > Magnoliopsida > Gentianales > Gentianaceae > Eustoma > Eustoma russellianum. The sequence goes on along the minus strand of AP025040.1, from coordinate 13,299,363 downwards.
ATCAATGTCTATCATACCTATTCCCACTTCAATACCAAACAACTATCACTTTTAGGTCCAAACCCATACTATATCATACCCATTCCAATTCTGATTCTGATATCCAAGTACGAACCAAACACCATCTTAGTATATGAACCTTAATCAATACCCACAGTACCTTTGTCTTTTACCTCAATATTGTTCCCATTCCCAATTTTGACTATGGAAATACATGACCTGTCAAGGTTATGTAAAATGGATTCATCATATGACATGTGATGAGTACAACCGATATCCGTTAGCCAAGAATTCTCGGAGTTTTGCTGCCAAAACAATTGACAACAAATAATTGATCATCATTCTCCTCCTGTAGATCATGTACGTTGAGCATGTTGATCATTTTCTTCTTCCTTGGATAAAGAGGTCATACCCTGATTCTAAAGCTCTCATCGTTTCAGTATCGAGAAGTATCGTGAAGGAGGTAAATCAGGAATTCAGTAGCTTCTTAGGTTGCAGAGGCCATACACAAGGAACCCACACAAGATGTCTTCTGCCGACCGAATCATTTTGTTCTTCCTGCAAACTGAATCATTTTATTTTATTGTTTTTGCAATACGGATGTGAAAGAAATTTACGTTTTCTTCCTGCGCTGCTGGTTTCATCATCTTTTATATTTTTGTTCCGTTGTTGCTTTTTACCCTTGTCACGTTGGTTTTGATATTCTTCTTCCGCTTGAAAAGCTCTTTCCGTTTCTTCCTCATGCCGAATGATTCTGCTATATTCTTGTGCTTCTTGTTGGAAAACAAGTGATAGTTAGTGATAAGAGTTCAAATTAAAGATATGAGTGGTTACAATCATATCTTGACAAATGAAGGTTAAAATCAAAATTTACCAAATTGTAATCTATCTTTCAAAATTGTTTCGATAAGACTTGGTTAGAGGTTATAAATTGTGAATGATGTACCATGATTGATTCAATGAAAAATAAAACAATTTTTCATTCCAAACTTTCGACATAGTATCAGAGCAGTCTTTGATCTGTAGGACTCCGGAAACAAAAACACAAAGTGTTCGTGTGTCTTCTTCCTGACCCAAACAGATCCAAGGGAAAAAATATTTTTTGACCTCAGACACTGACGACCAGTTCATCACAGTTCAATCAGGAACTCATTCTCATCATCATTCCTGAACCTTTTCTCGACCAGTTAGCCACAAAATGACAGAACCTAGCCCCTCAGAAACCTAGACCAACGAGTTGGCCATCCAATTAGTAAATTTACTCAAAAACAGTATAAGTCCCACGGTTGCCAACTACGAGGACCTCTTGCTGGGTTTAAGTTCAATGGCGACAATTACCCGTCGTGGTCTACACTAATTAAGAAGGCTATCAGTGGCATGGGGAGGACTCAGCACCTCACAGAGAATCCTCCTCCACCACCTTCCACAAATCCAGCTTATCCACAATGGGAACAAAGTGACCATCTTGTGTTCACCTGGCTAGTACAGAACATTGAACCCCGTCTGGTGAATAATGTATCCCAGTACCCGACAGCATAGACGCTCTGGGATAGGTTGGTAACCACCTATGATCAGGTGGTGATGCAACGCAGGTGTTTCACCTCCACCGAAAGGCCAACACTATTAGACAAGGAGGAGGCTCACTAGAGGGTTGTTGGCATCGTCTCCACAGTGTCTGGACAACAATTGATGGAAGGGATCCCAATCCCATGAGGGATCCTGCAGATATTGCCCTCTATAATAAAAAAAATACAAGAACAGCAGTTGTTCCAGCTACTGACTGCAGTAGATGAGAAGTTTGAAGGAGTGAAACGGGACCTTCTGAAAAGGGATCCTCTTTCAACTGTAGAGATGGCATATGGAGCCATTCACAGAGAGGAAGCACGGATTGGAATTTTACGCGGGCTCCCTTCAGACTCAGAGTCATCATCAGGGATAGGACAGTGGCTGAAGGTGCAATGAAGACCCACTAGAATGCTGGCAACCCGCTCACAGACATCATCGCGGGTTGTTGACAAAGAAAAAGACAAGGACAAGCTTCGATGCACCTATTGTGGTATGAAAAAACATACTAGAGAAAACTGCTTCCAGCTGGTAGGATATCCCGACTGGTGGGAGGCACAGGGACGCAAAAAGCCACCGGAGCATCAAGGGCCAGCAGCACCAGGACGAGGAGTTGTTGCAGTCAGCAGTACTGGAACCACCAATCCCATTGGAGGCAGCACCAGTAGCAATGACCATCCCAGTAAGGAATTCGCAGGTAAAGCAGCAAGCGCTGCTTGTGGAGAAAGAGCAGCTAGCTCTGCTTTTAGAGGAAAGAAGGGCGGGATAGGCAGCAAAGGGGTTAGGGCTAGGCATTTATACCATAACCCCCAAAAACCATCCTTTTCCTACTATACCACCATCTAGAATCTTCCACCATCTGCACCGGTCTGTTTTCCTAAATTGCCCTCTATTTTGCCTTTTTTCAGTGTTGCCCTCACCTCTTGCAAATTCCGAAAACCCCCCTCCACAACATTCTAATTCCCAAACAGCCCTCATAACAACAAATTACTTTTCTACCCCTGACCTTGCATCTTCATTAATGCCATCCCACACTATACGTCCGTCCAAACACACAGAGTGGATTCTGGACAGCAGCGTCACGGATACTATGTCATATAACCCCACTGATTTTTCCACCCTCCGTTCTCCTCATAAAGCTCATATTCAGACTGCGAACGGCGAACTCATCTCCGTTCATAGCATTGGACATGCAACTTGCTCTTCCTTTCTTACACTTCCCAACTGTCTTTATATCCCTCAATTATTGTCCAAGTTGTTATCTATTAGTCATGTCACCAAAGATTTCGACTGTGTTGTACTCATGTTTTCTTGCTTTTGTCTCTTACAGGATATTCATTCGAAGGAGATAACTGGCGTAGCACTGAACGCAATGGTCTCTACTACTTGGATGAGGTGGCTCAACAGAGTCAGTCTATGCTTGCCACCGGCACGGTACATCGGCAATTGTGGTTGTGGCGCCATCATTTGGGACACACATCGTTTGGTTATATTAAGACTCTTTTTCCTACTTTATTTCCTAATTCTGATATTTCTTTAGATTGTGAAATGTGCATTCAGGCTAAACAACACAAAAGCACGTTTCGCCCAAATAATACTCGTGTGGATAGTTGTTTTTCTCTCATTCACTCTGATTTTTGGGGTCCTTCCCCTGTTTCAACTCCACAAGGTTTTCGATATTTTGTCATCTTTGTTGACAATTTTTCTCGTATGACATGGTTTTATTTCATAAAGAATAAATCTGATGTTGCCAGCCGCTTCTGCAACTTTTTCCATATGCTTTGTACTCAGTACAACACAACGATTAAAATCCTTCGCTCTGACAACTGAGGCGAATATATCTCTAACAATCTTCAACGAATCATCCGCGACCAAGGCATAGTCCATCAAACTTCCTGTGCGAACACTCCACAACAAAACGGTGTTGCTAAACGAAAAAATAGGTTTCTACTTAAAATGACTCGGGCCATGCTTATCGAGTCTCAGGTGCCCTCTTATTTCTGGCCTGAGGCCATTGCAACGTCCGCTTATCTTATCAATCGCTTGCCCATCAGAGTTCTTAACAAACAAACCCCTCTAAATACTCTCTCCACTCAAGTCTCTATTCCATCTATATTAAATCTCCCACCTGGGGTGTTTGGGTGCACTGTTTATGTCTATATTCCTAAGGAAGACCGTACCAAGTTTGACCCATGTGCCGCCCAATGTGTCTTTGTCGGTTATGACTCTAATAAAAAAGGATATCATTGTTATAATCCTAAAACTCGTCGTATCCATGTCATCATGGACTGTGTTTTCTTAGAAACTGAATACTTTTATACTTCCCAGTCTCCGGCCCAGGGGGAGAGTCTTGAACAGGTGAGTGTGCCACTCGATTGGTTACACAATTACAAGGTGCCAAAGACTGTCCAACTAGGTCAAGTAGATGGCGCCACCGAGCCTACCCCCGACAACTTAGAAGAGACTGTGGGTGCATCATGAACACCTCGTGAACCTCCTTTGGTGGATATTCCTCAAGAGGTAAGTAATGAGCTTGCTCCTAAAGTGACATTTGATAATGTCTTGTCTGATATCTCATCTGAGCCCCAGGTACAAAGGCTTCCTCCCAGAGAAAACAGAGGAGTACCACCACAAAGATATTCACCCAAACGACGAGTTACACGACCCTCGAGGTACCCGGTAACATGTCAAACTAGTGTAACCTTAGATCAAATGCATGTCAAACTAGTGTAACCTCGGTAGTTTAACTTATTTACATTATCTTAGGCATATAACTTGAAAAAAATCAAACAAAAAGGACTTGCGTACAACTTGAACCGTGGCCTAAAACAAAGTACAACTTGATTGATTACAAGCATATCAAATCATACTTGAATGTTGGCTGAATATTCACATTTACTTTGCATTGATTTAAATTGATTCAAGACTTAAGTTCTCATTTAGAATTAGTTTTTCTCTATTTTAAGCCACATTGTTATACTGCCAACCCGAAAAAATCATCTTGTTGTCATTACATTCTCTGAACTTGCATTGAACTTTATACATTCTTGGTTGTTGTATCTGTGAAATACTTGTCACTTCATTAGCGTTCAGTCATGTTGTAAAAGGAACCTTTTCACAAAAGAACAACCCAAACTTGTGTAAGCAACCCCAAAAGCTATGAGCAATACCTCATAAAGGCTGTGAGCAGTAGTCTAAATGAGAACCTAAGTCTTGGGGGTGGTTGGGGAGCTTGGGGGTGGGGTAGGTTTTTTATTATTTTAATTTTTTATCTTCTACTTTTTTATTTTTAAATATTTTTAATTTATTTTATCACTTTTTAGAATTTTTAATTCTTTTTTAATCAATTTATTCAAATAATACAATTTTATTTTTTAAATAAAAAGGTCGCCATGTGGCGACCACTGATTGGTCTGAAAAAATCAACGGCTAGTCAACCGTTTGCCACGTGTCACCAGGCTACTAACTGAGTCATTTCTTAAAAAGACTGGTTGTTAAATGAGTTTCATCAACGTTTAACTGTTAATTGAGTAACGAGCCAAACTTTTGGCTACCAGGTGAGATTCCTTTATTAGGAAAAATTTTATTAGAGGAATGAATTACTTTATATCAATATACCTCTTATCATTATCTCATTGAAAACAAGTGATAGTTGCGTGTACACCCCTCAGCAAAATGGTTTAGCTGAGCACAAACATCAACACATCCTCAATGTAGCTAGAGCTTTAAAATTCCAAACAAATATACCAATCATTGTTGGGTTTTTGTGTCCAGCATGCAGTATACCTTATCAACATCACACCATCACCTCTATTGAGCCAAAGAACCCCATATAAACTGATATATAAAAACCTCCATCATACAGTCATCTTAAGGTGTTGGATGCCTTTGTTTTGAAACTAACACATCTCCCCTTAAGGACAAATTCTCTGTCAGATCAAGGAGAAGCATCTTCCTTGGTCTATCTCATGTCACAAAAGGTTATATCCTTCAAGGCCTGACCTCTAGAGATATCTTTATCTCTAGGGATGTTATATTTCATGAAGATGTGTTTCCTTACCAATCCACCCGTGATCCCACACCTGAACATTCCCCTGAGATTCCCTTACCTTTACCTACCTCAGCACTCCCCTCTAGTGATCCCTCACATTTGCCTGCCACATAATTCCATCCATATCCTGAGCTTTTCATTCCTCAAAATCATTCTTCAGCAACAAGATGTGATCCATCTGGGTCCACATCTAGGGGGACATGACCATGAACCACTTCATCCACCACCTGACCATGAACCACTTCATCCACCACCTGAGCCAGATGAATCAGCTCTTCTAGCTCATTCTCATTCTTCACCTCAGCATTCACTGAAGACAACTCCAGAAATACCCAAGAAATACCTATTAGCTCTATACATATTGAACTTCCTATATCCAGACCTCAGAGGACTAGACACATCCCATCATACCTTAAAGAATACTACTGCAATCAAATGCAGTCAATTTCTACTTCTAACATGTCTCCTGCATCACAAACTTGCTCTTATCCTAGCACATTACCTGCACCACAAACAAACACTACACCACACTCACTTCAGAAATATTTCTCCCTGGAGTCTTTGGCACCAAAATACGATACATATGCTTTAAATATTAGTGTGCATACAGAACCTAACTCTTATGCAGAGGCAACTAGTTCTGTTGAATGGTAGAAAGTAATGGACAATGAAATTGCAGACTTGAAAGCAAACAACACCTGGACAATGACTGAGTTTCCTCCAGAAAAGCATCCTATAGGATGTAAATGGGTTTATAAAGTTAAACACAAGCCTGATGGATTTGTGGAGAGATACAAGGCAAGGCTTGTGGCAGAGGGATATACACAGCAATTAGGAGTGGTCTATCAGGAGACTTTTTCTCCAGTTGCAAAAATGACCACAGTGAGGATGGTGTTAGCCCTGACATAAAAACTCAACTGGTATGTGCATCAACTGGATGTAAAAAATGCTTTTTTGCATGGTGATTTGCTGAGGATATATATATGGTCTCCCCTTATGGGGTTATAACAGAACATCCTAAGGTTGTTTGCAGGTTACAAAAGTCACTGTATGGCTTGAAGCAAGCTAGTAGAGAGTGGAATGCCAAGTTTACAAGCTTTCTGATTTCCCAAGGATTTTCACAATCAAAGAATGAATATACATTATTCACCAGACTATCAGACAGTTACTTGTTGGTGTTGCTTGTGTATGTAGATGATATCATTGTGGCATATAAGGACTTACAAGCTATTGAAAATATTAAAGAGGCATTGAATCATAAATTCAAAACAAAGGATCTAGGTAGCCTGAAATACTTTCTTGGCATTGAAGCGGCTAGATCATCCAAGTGTATGGTGCTTAATCAGAGAAAATATGCTTTAGAGCTATTGGATAAAACAGGTTTTTTGGGATATAAACCTGTGACAACACCTAGGAAAGCCATGTCAAGCTGATGCAAAATGATTCAAGCTTGCTAGACAATGCTAGTGAATATAGAAGGTTAATAGGGAAGTTGATATGTCATACAATTACAAGATTTGATATTGCCTTCAGTGTACAACAATTGAGTCAGTTTTTGGATTGTCCTACTGTGAACCATTTTAAAGCTGCATATAGAGTCTTAAGGTACTTAAAGGGTTCTGTTAGACAATGGATATTTTTGACCAGCACTGGTGAGTTTAAATTGAAAGGATTTGGTGATTCAGACTGGCAGGGTGTCAAGAGAATGGGAGGTCTGTTACTGGATTTTGTGTGTTCCTTGGAGACAGTCTGATATCCTTGAAAGCAAAGAAGCAAACTACGGTGTCCAAGTCCTCAGCAGAGACAGAATACAGAGCAATGGCTTCGGCTGTGTGTGAATTGTAGTGGCTGCTTTACTTGGCCAAAGAGTTGATGCTTACTGAGATGGGAACCAGTAGAATTGTTTTGTGATAGCAAGAGTGCGTTGTACATTGCTAAAAATCCTGCGTTTCATGAAAGGACAAAACACAGAAAGATGGATTGACACATAGTGAGGGACAAAGTACAACAGCATATGATTAAGTTGATGCCAATTAAAACGCAGTTCCGGTTAGAAAATACATTTACCAAAGCATTGGATAGCAAGAGATTGGATGAGTTGATCAGGAGATTGGGGGCATATAACATATATATGGCAAGCTGAGCTTCAGGGGGGCTGTTACAAATGAGACTTGCGGTGGACGTGAAGTGAGGCAGCAGTAGTTGTTCCAGAGATGAATTCATCACAGAATAAAGAAGGATCGTTGGATTAGAATATTAATCTAACGATATATATTGGCTGGAAATGAAAAGGGCACGTGAAGAAGGAGCTGGTCCAAATGAATTGTGGAGATGTGCAGCAGTGACGCGCAGCGCAGGAAGGGAAGAAGGAAGAGTACCGCGGAAAAGTTTAAATGGATGTGAAATGACGGTTTTATCCTTTTAGTTGTAATAGTCTAGTATTAACTGTGAGGATAATTTTGTAATTTCAAGTAGGGCAGTCATTTTTCTTCTTCTTCCTTGTATAAACCGTGGCTCGTTCGATGTTTTTCAATCAATTAAAAATCAAGGCTTTCCTTCTACAACTTCTCTCTCTCTCTCTCATTCGAGTGTTCTTGCTCTTTCATTCGTTTATTGTGTTCTTGATTCTCATTTCAAAGTTTTGTGTTGAATCTTGTTTGATGTTCTTCGTTTGTTGATGAAATTGACTCACTGCTGAGCAATTTTTCACACTCAAGGTGTTGATTTGCAATGAAATGAGAATTGTGGAGGGCAAATGTCATGGGAGTTTTTTTTTTGGAATACCATTCATGGTGGGACGCTCAAAGAAGAAAATTTTTGGATATATTGAGGCCAAAAAATGGAAGAAATTGAAGAGATAGAAAGAAAAGCTTCTCCCGCTGTCTGGAAATTAAAGGAAATTCTAATGGAGTCGGTTGTACAAGCAATTCCGACTTACAAGATGAATTGCTTTGCGCTTTCATTTCTATATGCAACACCACGACTGCTTTTTCGTGCAAATTCTGATGGGCAGACATGGAGAAGGAACACCACATCTATTTGAAATCGTGGGAGCAGCTATTGTTACAGAGAGTGATGAATTGCATGATCAAGGAGATGACACGATCCGAATGAAGTTAGCGCCAATGCAATCTTGTCCGTTGGATCAGATTAGCAAATGAGGGTCAGGATGATCATTTGATTAAGTGGCAGTTGGAGGATCCAGTTGCAGTGTGTGTCACGTGGGTGCTGAAGGTGATGTGCGCAGCGGATTACAATGCCAGGAGGTGACTGAGGGAAGGAGAAGGAGAAGGAAGTTGGCGGTAGATATCTTTGAATAAGTGAAATGACCGTTTTACCCTTAGTATAATATTTGCTAGATGAGAATAAGAAGGGATAGTATAGTCATTTCGTACTCTTTTCTTCTTCGTTCCAACTGTATAAATTGGCTCATTGAGCAGGCGGTTATGCCATACGAATTGCAAGGATTCTCTCAAGATATTTGCCTCTCTAGTTTTCTGTTTTTGCTTCTATTGAGTCTTGTGTGTATCCGCTTTGATCTTTGCGATCAATTTGACATGGTATCAGAGAGTTTATATTGATCACCGTGTGATTCTCTGCTTTCGTATTCTGGCACACTCCTTTGATTGTAGAGTGTGCGTGATTTGTCCTTTGGTTTGTTTGTGTCTTTGAATTGTTTGATCAAGAAACTTTGATATTAAATCTCTTATATCTATGGCTTCTACTTTGAGTAATGAAAGAGCTAGTACTTCAAATACTAGTGAGAATCCTGCTAGCAATCCATTTTACTTACATCCAAACGATAGTTCAGCGATTATACTTACGCAACCTCCACTAAATCCTCACAATTATCACTCTTGGAGTAGGATGTTTCAAATGGCGTTGATCGTGAAAAATAAGACCGGTTTTGTTGACGGATCCATACAACAACCAATGGCAAATGATCTGTAATATCAGGCGTGGAGACAGGTAAATTCAATGGTTCATTCTTGGATTATGAATAGCGTAATGCCTTCTATTGCGCAAAGTGTTAAGTGGTATAATAGTGCATTTGAAGTTTGGAATGATTTGAAGAGAAGGTATGGTAGTGGAGATGCCTTTAGACTTTCGGATCTTCTTGAAAATTTTTATGGAGTTAAGCAAGAAAGTGGCTCTGTGAATGGCTATTTTACTAAAGTGAAAGTGTTGTGGGAAGAAATGATGATACTAAGACCTATACCAAGATATGTATGTCATGGATGTAAATGTGATGTAGGGGTTAATTTGTAGGAATTTGTTGAAAGTGAGTATGTGATAAAATTCCTAAAAGGCTTGAACGAGGAATTTGATCCTCTTAAGTCGCAAGTTTTTGTGATGTCTCCTATGCCTAAGATTGATGCTGTGTTTGCAATGTCACTCAAATATGAAAAAAAATTGAATGGTTTAGGCAATCAAAGTGGCTTTAACAACAGTCCAACTGCTTTGTTAGCAACAGAATTTGATGGTGTGAAAATGGTTGCTAATGCTGGTATGAATGTTCAGTCGAATAGAGGTGGAGGTAACAATTACAGAAGAGGTAGTGGAAGATTTTTCCCTGATGGCTCTAAGAGGCCAGTGTGCACCCATTGTGGCATGATTGGACATGTAAAGCAAAAATGTTATCGAAAGCACAGGTATCCTCCAGGCTATAAGCCACGAAGCCAAGTGAACATGGCTGAAGTGGCAGGAGAAGAGTCTGAAGTGCCTCAGAATGATGGAAGCAGTGAGCTCTATCAGGCTCCATTACTCACGCCAGACCAGATGCAAAGGCTTATGGCTATGCTGAATTTGAATGATGGGAGGAGTGCTGAAAGTCAGAGAGCAGTAATGTCTGCTCTCTCTGGTAAGGATGAAGGTAAATGTCATTCTAATAATTTGAAAATATGGATACTAGATTCAGGTGCCAATGATCATATAGTTTGTAATCCTAATCTGTTACATTCTTATAAGCCTATTCAGCATGTTTCCATAAAATTAACGAACAATCTGTCAGCCTCAGCTACACTTATTGCATCAGTCACTTTGAACCCATTCTTGACTATTCATGATGTTTTATGTGTGCCTTCCTTTGCCTACAATCTTTTGTCTGTCAGTAAGTTAATGTCTGTTCCTTCTTTGCTTATTCAATTTTTTGGAAATTCATGTGTCATTCAAGATTCCGTGTCCCTGAAGACGATTGGTTCAGCTAGGCAGCTCAATGGCTTGTACTATATACATGGAGCTCCTAAGCAAGCAGCTTCTAATTGTTTGTCTGCTCTTTCTCATTCTTCTTTGTTGTGGCATTACAGATTAGGCCACGCTTCATTGTCTAGAACAAAAGAAATGCAGAAACTTGATAAGTCTGTACATGTTCATGAAGATGTATCATAATGTACTGTGTGTCCTTTAGCCAAAATGAAAAGAAGTCATTTTCCTGTTTCTAAGTCTTTTTCCAAATCTTCCTTTGATCTTTTGCATATTGATATTTGGGGTCCTCATAAATATGTAACTGTGTATGGCCAACGCTATTTTCTCACCATTGTTGATGACGACTCTAGATACATTTGGGTGTATTTACTCAAACAGAAATCAGAAGCCAGAAATGCTATTAAAAGCTATATGTACATAATCAGTTTGATAAAACCATAAAGTGCATTAGAAGTGATAATGGTCAGGAGTTTAAGATGGACCATTTCTTCATGTCAAATGGTATTATACACCAAACCACTTGTGTCAATACTCCATAGCAGAATAGGGTGGTTGAACACAAACACCAACATATTCTCAATACAGCTAGAGCCATTAGATTTTAGTAACATATTCCTATATGCTATTGGGTTTCTGTATTCAACATGCAGTGTACATCAATAATATTCCCTATCCCCTTGTTGCAGCAATGTACACCTTATGAATGTTTGTTTAACTCAATGCCTCTATACAGTAATCTCAAAGTCTTTGGATGTATGGCATATGCTAGCAATACATCTCCACAGAAAACCAAGTTTAAACCCAGAGCCATTCCTTGTGTATACCTTGGAGTACCTTATCATACAAAGGGGTATTTTCTTTTGAATCTAAATACAAAGCAAGTGTTTGTGTCCAGATACGTTCACTTCCATGAAAATAACTTCCCTTTCGCACCTGCTGCACAAATGTCTGACCCACCAAGTTTTAATCCAAATAATACTCAGTCAGCTGACATACTTGGCCATTCAAACACAATACCAGACAACACACATCATACATTAGATCATTCTAATGACACTGCCCCAGATAACGTCATCCTTCCAGAGTCTTCTGAGAGTTCTCATACAGCCACAGATTATTCCAAAGGCACTGATGTCTTGAATAGTACTGATTCCACTGTCTCTCCTCCTCATAGTATTCAGCCTTGTACTGGGATGGAAATCTATCTACCTTTATCTCAGCCTATTTCTAGTCCTCAACCTGAACCCAACTACATGATTACTACTGTGGCCTTTTATCCTCTTCTCTTGATACTTCAAACTCACTTCAGCAGAAACATAACATTCCTTACCCTATTGAGGATTACATTACTTTTGATGCACTGACACCTAAATTTAGATCCTATGCTCTTAATATTAGTTTGCTACAGGAGCCTGCATCATATCAAGAAGCAGCCAGATCTGCTCACTGGCTGAAGGCAATGGAGTTAGAGTTGGCAGCCCTTAAAGCAAACAATGCTTGGTCTTTGGTACCTTTGCCTTCTGGTAAGAAGCCCATTGGATGTAGGTGAGTTTATAAGATCAAATACAAGCCTGATGGGAGTGTGGAGAGGTATAAGGCTAGGCTTCTGGTAAAGGGATATACTCAGCAGTTAGGAGTTGACTACACAGACACTTTTCCCCAGTTGCCAAATTAACTACTATTAGGCTACTTCTGGCCGTTTCAGCCCAAAGACAATGGTATGTGCATCAATTGGATGTAAACAACGCATTTTTGCATGGTGACATGAGCCAAGAAATATACATGACATTACCAAAGGGAGTCACTACATCTAGAAGTGATGTTGTATGCAAGCTTCATAAGTCAATTTATGAATTGAAACAGGCAAGCACAGAATGGAATTTGAAGCTCACTAATTTTCTTGTTGGACAGGGATACACACAATCAAAAAACGACTACACCATGTTTGTTAAACAAACAGATAGTTGTTTTTTTGGTTCTTTTGGTCTATGTTGATGACATAATTGTTGTTGGTAATTTGATGTCACAAATTACTGCTCTCAAGGAGTCTTTACATCATGCTTTCAAGATCAAAGACCTAGGCCCTTTGAAATATTTTCTTGGCATCGAGGTGGCTCGATCCTGGGGGGATTGTGATATCACAGAGAAAGTATGCCTTAGAATTGGTTGAACAGGCAGGTTTTTAGGGGCAAAGCCTGCAGGCAGTCCAATGGAACAGAACCTAAAGTTGGCCCATGGTGATTCAGAATTCATAGAAGAAGTGTCTAGCTATAGAAGGCTCATAAGGAAGTTGATATACCTCACTATAACCAGACCAGATATTTCATTTGCAGTGCAACAATTGAGTCAATTTCTTGATGTTCCCACACAGTTACATCTTAAAACTGCACATAGATTGGTAAGATACTTGAAAGGGACGGCAGGCCAAGGCTTGTTTTATCCCAGCTGTGGTGAATTGGAATTAAATGGATTTGCAGATTCAGACTGGGCGGGATGCATTGAAACAAGAAAATATGTTACAGGTTATCGTGTTTTCCTTGGTGATTCACTAGTTTCTTGGAAGGCAAAGAAGCAAGGAATTGTGTCTAAGTCTTCATTCGAAGCATAGTATAGAGCTTTGGCAATGGCAACTTGTGAGGTACAATGGTTGGTGTATTTGCTGCAGGATCTGGGTATTAAACAGCTTAAGCCAGCCAAATTGTTTTGTGACAATAAAAGTGCTATATATATTGTGGAGAATCCGGTGTTTCATGAGGGAACCAAACACATTGAGATTGATTGTCACATTGTGATAGAGAAGTATCAACAAGGAGCTATTCATCTTATGCCAGTCAAGTCAGAATTTCAACTAGCGGATGTTTTCACTAAGGCTTTGGACTCAGTAACACGGCAAAACCTGACCACTACTATGGGGGTTTGTAATGTATTCAGCAAGTCAGGTTTGAGGGGGGTGTTACAGAGAGTGATGAAATGCAGGATCAAGGAGATGACACGATCCGAATGAAGGTAGCGCCAATGCAGTCTTGTCGGTTGGATCAGATTAGCAAATGAGGGTCAGGATGATCATTTGATTAATTGGCAGTTGGAGGATTCAATTGCAGTGTGTGTCACGTGGGTGCTGGAGGTGATGTGCACAGCGGATTGCAATGCCAGGAGATGACTGAGGGAAGGAGAAGGAGAAGGAAGTTGGCGGTAGATATTTTTGAATAAGTGAAATGACCGTTTTACCCTTAGTATTATATTTGCTAGATGAGAATAAGAAGGGATAGTATAGTCATTTCATTTTTTTTTCGTTCCAACTGTATAAATTGGCTCATTGAGCAGGCGGTTATGCCATATGAATTGCAAGGATTCTCTCAAGATATTTGCCTCTCTAGTTTTCTGTTTTTGCTTCTATTGAGTCTTGTGTGTATCCGTTTTGATCTTTGCGATCAATTTGACAGCTATGTTGACAGAAGCAAAATAGCGGGCTTGGTTTTATAGAAATAAGAAGCTTTAATATACGTTGATTATATTGTCCCACATTAGACATTTTGAGTTACAATATATGAGTTATATGAGGATGAGGTACCACAATTATTGTTTTAAGGTTTTGAGTGGATATGAGACTCACCTCATGTAAGCCCAAGTTTCAACATGGTATCAAAGCGAGGTTTAAAATATGGACTCATATCTTGCCTGACCCATGATTGTCCATTTATTGTCTATCTCCACCCAAGTCCTGATGTTTGTATCTGGATTGTGGGTTGTGCTTAAAGGCGGGTCCAGACATGTGCATGTGGGTTGTGATTAAGGGCGGGTCCAGATATTCATGTTTAACTTGTGGTTTGAGATTGAGGGATGGTTCTAAGACGTGTGTGTATGTCAAGTCACGTTGTCTTATGAGGAAATATTGTCCTACATTGGATACTTTGAGATGAAGCCACGTTGTCTTGTGAGGAAATATTGTCCCACATTGGATACTTTGAGATAAATACCGTTCAGGGTTGGCAGTGGACATAACAGATATCGCTGCCATACTCTTCTAAGGTATCAGCCTGACCTTTTTGAAGTTTGTATCTTTTGGTATGAAAGGAGTACACACGGTTGATCCGATTGATGCCAAGCACGTTGTTATCAACCTGCGACTGGAATAAGACTTTGTCAGGCTTTGCTCAAAACCAATCGGGTACCCTTATCGGGCATCCCCGTTGGGGTCGATGTGGATTACGTTGCCTTACATCTTTTTAATAAATTAGCGCTCCACTTGCTTTCACGTTTAATTCGTACGACATTGAATTATATAAACCACGTTAGATATAAGTTAAATAATTCGACAATGCCCCACGCGGTCGAAGGACACGAGTATCCGTAACAAAGGAGAATTACATCAACCAAACCAGAGAAAGCTGAAGAAAACTACCACAAAGCATCGCAACTTCCAGGTATTGGAATAGAGGATTACAACGCCTTAGCCATGACACACACCAATAGGAAGTCTGCGAAAGTCATGAAACTGACATACACTTGTTCATGAATTATTAATATCGCTATGATTAAAAAAGTCTCGTCTTCTTCAACTATCTTCAGATGTATTCCAGTAATAGCGGTCGATAGAAATTTTAGAAGTACCATAAATATGAAGCAAATCTGTAGAAAAGCATCAGCTTTGTATTAGATGACGCAGGGAACACAAAAACAGAAACATATTTACTAACAGCTATGTCAAATTGCATTCGTTAAGGAAAATAAAGAAAAATCTTCGATAGGGAACCTCAAGGGCAAGGGTATTAATTAACGAGCCGTGCCTAGCATAATATCAGGTTTTCGAATAAGGATCTGTTTAGTTAAACGAACTGTTCGGCTTTACTGCAACGAACTTCAAATTTTGTTCGAGTTCGGCTTGATAACGTTATAACTGTTTGAACGAGCTGAATAGTTCGCAAACAATTCGACTCGCTTTAGTAAATGAACCTAATAAGGTGTTTGAATCGTCTCGTTTTAGTAAAATTAACGAACGAACTCGAATCAAACTCGAACAGTTTGTGAACTGTTCGGTAAGAAGTACGGATCAATAGGAAGACGTACGCAAAAAAGGATAAGAAAGGAAATTAAGAAATATAACAAATATATTTGCCATATGATTGCTCTAATTCACATAATTTAGAAGGAAAAAAACTACTTGAACATGTACGCTAGTGACTACAGATCTTAAGTAATCGGATCCGACATACCATCATGTTATGATAAGGTCATTCACAAATTGCATATACACGATTGTCCTATATACATTACATTGTTTGGCTAAATAGGCTAGAGATTACACAATCGTTTATAGTAATGATATGTGGAATCTTCTCCTAATATGTTCCTTAACCGTATCTTCTTGATTGATTGTAGAATATTTTAACATTCTCCTTCAAATTGAGCAGTGAGACTACGATGCATAACTTGCAATACTCTGTTGAAAGTTTGCTCTATGACAAGTTTAGTGAGAATATCCGCCAGTTAGTCTTCTGATCTTACAAACAGAAGTTCAATTGTGCCATCCTCGATCTTTTTTTATAAAGTGTCGATCTACCTCCATATGTTTTGTTCTGTCGTGCTGCACATGATTTTCTGAGATACTTATTGTTGTTTTATTATCATATCTTAGTTGATTCGGAAGATTCGACGGGAAGCCAGTTTCGGTCATTAACTTCTTTAGCCACAAAATTTCTATTACGTCTTTGACGATTCCTCAGAATTTTGCCTCGGTGTTGAAAATGTTTACTACCTTTTGTTTCTTACTTTTCCACATCGCTACATTTCCTCTGACGAGTGTGAAGTACCCTAATGTGGATCTTCAAATATTTGGATTACCAAACTAATCTGCATTATCATAGATTTAATGTTGAGCTGGCCACTACTTTTGTTTTATTGTACCTTTCAGATATCGTAATATTCTTGTAAGTGCTTCTATATGTTCCACCAATAGATGGTGCATGAAGTGACTTACAACTCCAATTGCATAAACTATATATGGTCGAGTATGTGACTAGTAGATCAATTTTTCGATTAGTCTCTCATACCTTTCTTTTTATTCTAAGTCAGCACCTTCCACTATTTGAAGCGTGTTTAACCTGTTTAACCTGTATCGAAGTATCTATTGGTTTATAATCAATCATTTCTGTTTTTACAAGTAAATCCAAAATATACTTTCGTTGAGCTATAAAGATTCCTTTGTTGAACCGTATAACCTCAAATTCAAGAAGTACTTTAGCCTTTCCAAATCCATCATTTCAAATTCTATGAACAAATTCGTGTTCAACTGTCTAATTTCTTAGGTTTCGTTGTCCGTTATTATCATGTCATTTATATAAATGATTAAGCAAGTAAGTAGACTATCTCTTTTTAGAAATAGAGTGTTACTCTAATTGTATTCATATCGTTTCATTGCCATTGGAATATCTTGAATCGTTCTCGTAGACACTGTTTGAGCACATACAGTGCTTTTTGGAGTTGACGCACCTTGTCTTTCTTGAACCTATCAGAGAATTATGATGGAGCTTTCATATAACTTCCTCTTTTGAGTCTCCATGAGGAAATGTATTTTTCATATCGAACTGTTAAAGTGGTCAGTCTTTGTCTGCTGCGATTAGGAACATAACTTAAATGTCGCTATCTTTGCCACTAGAGAGAAAGTATCAGAATAGTCGATTTCATAAGCATGTGTGTATCTTTTTGCCACTATTCGAGCGTTGTACTGTTCAATGATTCAATAAGACTTACGTTTGATAGATAGAACCATTTGCATATAACCATTTTTTTCTGCTGGAAGACACCACTTCTTCCAAGTACCTTTTTTCAGAGCATACACTTTTGCATTCATGGTCAACCACCATTCCTACTTCTGCTTGACCTTTTAAGCATTCCTCATGATTTTTCGGTTGTAAAAAGTCAAAGAAAATGCTTTTGCCACCTTGGACAGGCTTCCCCTTACTAGGTTGCCCACTAGATACATGCTAGCTCGAGAGACATGTTCTAGTGAGTATCGCACCGATGGCACTCCTTGGTTAGTTCTCCAAAGAAAAATATACCTACTTTATTTGGCCACTTTTGGATTATTATCAAAAATATCATCATCAGTTACAGGAGAGGAGGTGTCTGAACCGAGTTCTGTTTACTTGCCCCTATCGGACATTATCCGAAGGTTGATCAGTGGTGGATATGAGTTCGTTGGTCTCTTTCTATGTTGATGGGTGACCCTATGGAGATAATCTTAGGAAGGATTGAGTCACTCAACCAAATGAGTGAGTCATTTGTAATCTCACACTAAAGAGGTTGGTTGAGATAGTAAAAATATGTTTCAAGAATATTGCTATTTGTTTCATGTTTAACTAGGTTGTAATAGCGATACCCTTTAAGATGAACTGCATATCCCACTAATATGCATTTAATAACATGAACGAGTTTAGATCTTTCAAACTTGAGAACATAGACAAATACAGAACAACCGAAAAATTATGGTGGGAGAGTTATATACATGGTATAGATATTTGGGTTTGCAGGTTTTTAATAGGAGTTTTGTGGATGAAGATTTCTATAGGTAAGCGATTAAGCAAACAAGCTGATGTGGCAACAACTTCTGGCCAAAAGTATTTTGGAATACCAGATCTTAGCATTATGGTTCTGGTTATTTAGAGGAGAATGTGGTCTTTTCTTTCTGCAATGCCATTTTGTTACGGTGTATTTGGACATGATGTTTGCTGAATAAAACTTATTTCATGGTTCATATACTCTCTGCCAGTATCAAATCAAAGGATTTCGATTTTTTGGTTTAATTGGGGCTGAATCATTCAGAAAAAATTTACAAATTTTGCACATACTTCATATTCATGCTTTGAAGTATATCCAAGTCATGCGAAAAAAGTCGTCAACAAATATCACAAAGTACTAGAAACCATTAGGAAGAGGATGAGGAGCAGGCCCTCACACATATGAGTGTATTAAGAAAAATATAGACCGAACTCGAGTATTATTTAAGCTAAAAGAATTACGGTGACTTTTGATCAAAATACAAGTTTCACAAGGCAAGTGAGTATCATTACTTGTGCAGAGAGCATGAAAAATATGACGAAATTAACCAAGAAATGGATACCCAAGGCGATGATACCACAACCAAATTTGTTAAGTTGATGTCCTATGAGAGAGTAAGACAATCCCATGATGGACAACTTCATCAACGTAATAGAAGTCTGCATTCAATACTACATCCAATGATTTCCTGCGTATAAATAGTCTCCAAAAGACAAAATTGTAGGTACATCAGTATTACGCTATTTAATCATTGTGTAACATGGATTACAAACAGGAGTTTGCAAGAGAATTGATGGCACATAAAGACAATTATAAAATTTTAACTTCGGAAAAATAGTAATAGAGTTTGCTCGTTTGACTATAATTATACCACCATTGGCAGTTTGAATATCAGATTTTAATGGTTGTGATGTTCAATAATATCGGCTATATCTTAGGTTATGTATCAGTGGCTCCACATTCAGAGATCTATTCATTAGATTTGGCCGGAAGTTTTGTGGGTATAGAATTGGTTCGATGGAATTCAGGTACGTGTGTAATATCTAAAACTTAGAGTGGTGTTATTGTAGATTATGAGAACTTTTAAGTTAAATGTGCAAATTCTAAAAAAATTGAGGGATAAAAATAAAAATTCGAGAAGTTGTCGGGGATAAATTTACAGATTTAAAAACATAGGGGATAAAATTTGGGGGTGGGACTTGAAACCCCAACCACAATACCTCCGTCCCTATTGTTCATGTTCCTTTCTTCCTCCTTCATTTCGGTGCCTCTAAGATGAAATGCTCATTTGCTCCACCATCCCTTTTTTCTTTGATTTTCTGGTGGGTATAGCCACTGTTGCTACCCATGCCCCTGCTTCTTTTGGCAACCTCCGAGATGCCGGTGGTGGCATGCTTCAATGGTTGGAGTTGTTGGTATTTTGACTGAGAAAGATGAGCAGAACGGTGATGGTATTGTTCTAAGTCCCAATTTAATTTCTCATTTCTGTATTGCCACCTTCTATCAACTATTACCGTGGCTGAAACTGACCAAACTTATCTATTTTGTAAAACAATTTTTGAAATCTTTTTTTGTAAGGCTGTCGATGTTGATAGCCTCATATGTCAAGTTGTTTGTTTGGGATCACGAAGGAGATTTGTCTTCCTTCGTTTCATGTGGTTACATGGTAGGCATTCCATTAGTACCATGTGCTTGTGGAGGTGAAGCTCCACTTGCTCTTTTCTCATCTATCTCACTCTACTTAGATTTATGTTGATAAAGTAGAATATGCTGAGATGAACTTTTCTGAGTCTAATTTTTTTCCTTCTGTTTTTCTCTTTTGTGACTGCACTGTATTGAATTTGTTGGAGAGAATTGAAAGAAATGGGTCAAGTTATAAACCTTGGTTAGCGACATATTTTGAGCTTAGTTATGACTAGTTTTAATTAATGATAAGTGAAAACTAATGATTTCTTAATTATCTACGTAATGAGTAGATAATTTTAGGCTTTTGAATCACTTAATTACGATACCAGGTGAATGAGAAATTAATGCTCAAAATAAGGGTAAAATAAGTTGAAATCAGCTCAGCTCAGCCCGTGCTTGGGCTTGGGCTCGTACTTGGGCTTGGGTTGCGGGCTGCAGGCCAGATCCTGCAGGCTGCGGGCTGGATCCTATCTAATGCAGAAGTTTGTTTTAATTTAAATTTCTCCCAGGTTGTTGTGATCGGCTAAGGTTGAGATTTGAAAAGTTGTTGAGCTTAACCTTGCTGAGCTAACATGGGAAGTTATCCTGATCGGAGGGCTCAAATTGAGAGTTACTGGATCCAACGGCTGTGGACAGACTTGATGCGGTTGTCTGATCCAAGGGCTCAGGCCGAGCAGGTATCTAATCCTATAGCTGTGGTTCAACCGGCGATAACATCCTGACCTCAGTTTTCCCCTATAAATACAGGCCGAGCTGACCTGTGTGGTCATAAGAAAAATCAATCAGAAATCAATCTTCTCCTCTTCTCTTTGCATTCTCTCTCTCTCTCTGCATATCACTCCCTCGCTGCATACATCTTCATTTCTACATATTCAAGTCATTCGAGAAGTCAGAAATACTTTACAGGTTCGTTGAGCTCATATGCTGCAATGCCGCTCGTCTGAACTGGTTCTGTTGTATCCTGGAAGATGGCTTCTTAACCTTGTTGGACCAATTATACTGGAGTAATACGTCTTAATAACAGAGTCCTAGACTCACCTCAGATTATCTGCTCGGCTGAACTGCTGAACTACTGTTAGCGCAGTACTGCTAATCTGTATTGGTGTCATGCTGAGCTCAACTGGCCTGCCGAGCTGCTGTGCTTAGCTCGGCTGAACGACTGATAGCACAACACGGCTGTCCGAAACGCAAACTCAATTGCGCTGCTTGGACTGATCTAACTTGGCTGATCTGATCTGTTGTGAGCTCGTATGTCGGCTGTTGCTTTATTTCACAAGCACACACATACAGAATTCGATTTGTCTAACTTAACTTCATTCTCAAACAGAATTGACACATCTTAATGCAATATTCACTATGCGTCATCGGGAAACAACTTCTGTGTGTTTTTAACACATTGGTATAGTTGCATACATCCGATCCCCCCCACCCCGCTATAGGCGGGAGCCTCTAAGGTAATGGGATAATGTTGTTATTGTTGTTATGGTTACTTTTGCTGTTTGAGTTGGAATAGTGACTTGTTCTTTTGTTTTCTTTTCTGCATTGTGTTGGGAAAGCTTTTTTGCTGGTGGTTGGGTTTCCCGTCAATTGTTCTGTGGATGGGTTTGTATTTGTTTTGGCTGGCTGAATTCAGACAATGATGAGACGGTTCCTGAGTCTTACCGGAAAAAAACACTACTATGTTTCCATGTGAGAACAAATTTTGCTCGAAGAAATTGTATCATTTCATTCACAAATTGCATATAAATGGTTGTCCTATATAAAGTGCATTATTTGGCTAAATATGATAGAGATTACACAATTGTTTATAGTAAGAATATGCAAATTTTACTCTAATTATAATACGTTATTGTTTCCTTAATCATGGCCGGTATCTTTTTGATTGATGGTGAGATCTTCTAAAAAAATTGAACCCCAACCAGTAAGATCCCTGCCACACCCAGTCTCAAAGGTGGTATAGGAATGTAAATCAAGTATCCAACGGCCCGCTAGCAGGAGATTGGTCATTTACACAGTAATCTGCATAAGGAGCACCCAGCACTGCAAGCAAGCCGGCCAATGGGCTCCTACACTATGCACTTGCTGGGAAGGGGCTCTCTTGCCATTGGCAAGAATTGAACCACTGACTTCTCTTTCAAGAACCCCTGTCCGGAACCAGATAGGCTATGTCTAGGAGACGATGGTGAGATCTTCTAACATATCATTCGACTACAAACATCTCATCACGTGGCAAGTATTTTGAAAGGAAACAAGTCATACTATAAAGTTGACATAATTTATTGCATACTGACCTTTCTTGGTGATGTCTGCAGCATTACTCACATTAGAATACAAGATCCAATATCTTCTGGACACCAGCAGTTTCCATATGTAGGGCACAGCCACTCAGTATCCTCACCACATGGTAGCCCAACACAAGTGCTTAATTTTATCAGTTTGCTGGAAGGGAGAGCTTCATCCATGAAATTTCTGCGTATCTTTTGCATGGATGTCGGTTTCATGATTTTTTCTGCTGTTGTTACGATCGTTACATCTGAATGATTGAAGAAGTAATCAGAGGAGAAATTAAAAGCTGAAAAAAATATCGATAATGCATTGAGTGAGTAGATTGCTAACCTGAATAAAGGAAGAAAAGAAAGAGAAGAAAATAAATATATTTTCTCATATCCTCAAAACTGCTTATGGTAATCCTTTTGCGTGATACTTGAAAATTATTCTTAATTATAGGCTTGAGTTTCTTTCTTCAATATCTTTCCCCCACTTGTAAGAATTTGATAGGCTAACAGTAAATATTATAATTTGTCCTTTTCTGATAATCAGCGTCATACACTTCAACATATGGAAGAATATAATTTGTTTTACTAAGTCCAACTTTGACATGGAAAGAGTTCTCCATCGTACGCTAAAGAACATAATTTGTTTTACTAAGTCCAACTTTGATCTACAAATAATTCTCCATTATACGCTAAAGAACATAATTTGTTTTACCTTGTTTATCTAGAACACAGAGAATGTCACCTCTGCTCGGCTGAACAGAAGACGCTGCATCACCTCTTCTTCTCTTGCTTAGCTACCAAACCAATTTGGCCTGCTATCTCAGCATGGCTGTCACTACCACAGAGAGTTCACTGTATAAACAGGATATTAGCCTGAGGATCGAGAAGACTCAAAGGAAAAGCACTTAAAACCAAGACAACGAAAATTGCCTTGGTGGCAAGGGTGTACTTTATATGGTAAGGACGTAACATATACATTTTTGAGGGAGAATCATTTATATCTAGGGATGTTACGCATAGAATATGCACTCATGTATATAGAATGATGTATAAGCTCTACCTACAAATCTTAGATATTGGCGTTGCTCACATGTTTTAAGATTGCTGTACATTACTAGGCAGAACATGTAGGTCACCACATGCGCATACAAATAAGACTTTTGTATGAGTTGCATTCCTTTAATGCTCTGATTTCTCTGGTTAATATATTAGCATTTTAACCAAAAAAAAAAACATAATTTGTTTTACTATGTCAAACTTTCACGTGGAAAGAATTCTCCACTAATACGCCAAAGAAATCCAACGCATAAACAACGTATAGAAAGCAACGGTTTGGCATGGTCAAAAGTGACTAAGATTTTTTTGTAGTACATGAACAGAAAGAAATATTCCAACAGGATTTTTCTCACGGACAGACGAACAACCCAACTGGTAAGATTCTATTTTTCCTCGCCTTCAGAGGCATAGTCCACTAGTAAGTGACAAGGTGATTGGGGCTAAAAGAACCCCGACGTCCCGAATTCGAACCCATGTAGAAGCAATGCTTTGTTGAAATATTACAAAGGTTGTTTCTGTGCTTCTGAATCTCGTGTGTCCTCTCCCTTATGGGGCTGCTAGTAAAGCACATCCCTCTATTCACATCCTATCTGACTAAGGGGCCTCTGGTACAGGTGGGGGAGAACACACTCCCTTAAGAAAGATTCTCTTTTCCTCTGCCTTTTTTTTGTGTAAAGTTTTCAGTAATAGGCGAGAACACTTGTCCATATTTTACTATTTCTTCAGGATTGTCTGTTCATAACATGATAGAAGTGTCCAAATCAGACCTGACAAGCTGTTTCAATGTCTCAATATGGAAGACCAACTCTACAAATTTTATTGCCATATCTTTCAAAACCAAGTTATGTACCATCGGGTTTGCAACGTCTATTACATTTGCCTTTATTTGTTATGCGTTGATACGAGAAATTTTATTATGTTTTCGAAGTAAGTATAAGTAGTTACTCTTAACCAATGAAATTTGTAGATGTATGTCGGTCTCGTATAATTAGCAATCACCATCCTCTCTATCATCATAAAAAATTTTATATGACATCATTCTATTGTGTGAATAGTTAATCTTTATTTACTAATATTTCTCCTTGAGATGGACTTAAATCAATCTACTCTGATGTGGTTGTTTGACACTTGAGAATTATATACCAGTTTGGAATTCCACTTATAGAATTAAATTCTTTTAGCCGTTGACGATAGGGTAAAGATTTGCCCCCCCCCCCCCCCCCCCCCCCCCCCCGGAAGAGAATTTGATAGGCTATTGCTATTAAAAAAATCTTTTATTTACTTAGGATGCATGGACAGTTTTAAAATACTTATATGTGGAAACAAAGTGTTTTTTTTGTGCAAAGTTTTTGTTTTGTATTTTTGAGTAAGCTTCCACAGAATCAAGAATCTGCGTCATTCACTTGAACATATGGCACAGAAATTGTTCAGAAGAGTAATTTCTTGTATTGGAACATATTTCCTAATATACACAGTTATTCTAAGGGAAGAAAAGAGAATTACTAAATCTGATATGTTCCCCGGTCACACAGGTTGATTTTTTTGTTTTCCAAAGACATCTAGACGGCAGTGATTAAACTATTTCAATGCATAGAGCTCACATGATTATGAAATGTTTTTCTATTTCTGTAGACAGTATCAAACTTGATCTCATTGACTTCATGGTTAAAAGATGAGGTGGATGTTAAGTTCCTTAGAACACACTAGAAAGGGGGTTGAATAGTGTGTTCACCAAGTATGGATATTTTCTTGGATGTTTTTCGTTTTTGAGTGCAAACCAATATTTGAATGTGTTCTTGAAATGAATAAAACTTGCGGAAGAGTAAAGAACACAGTATGTATAGAGGTTCAAGTCAAAGTGACTCTACTCCTCCACCTTTTTGATTTTTCACCAGAAGGATTTTGAAAGGGGAATGTTATTTCTTTAGGGGGAAACAACAATCACAACAAAATCCAATTACAAATAAAACTAGGACACTTGCCTAGACCACAACCAAGAAAGCCAACCCCTTGAAGTCTAGCCTCCAAAGAACTTCTTTGCTCCTCAAAGAATTCCTGTAGGGAGTATAGTGCATCATCACGCTATCAACTAACCCTCCAAGGTCTGGATTTCTTCAAACAAGAAGCACCCTTGCTTCTTGACCAACAATCTAAACTTAGCCTCTCACAATCTTCACTCAAAAAGAAAAAACCTCTTCTTCTTTACAATACAACTCTCACAAATAAAGTAAAATACACAATACAATTATTTTGAGAGTTTAAACTTTGAGAGAAACTTGAGAGCTTTGATGGTAGAAAGTTGGAGATGAAAGAGATGAAGCCCTTGTTTTATCTCCTTCAAACTTCTAGCAGTTTGAAACCTTGCAGGGGCCAATAATGGGCTTTGTCTTCTTGTGATGATATGTCCTCATCTTTGGAGATCTTCTCTTGGATGGATGAAAGCTTCTTGAGGGAGCTTCTTGTTAAGAGCTCAAAGAGGAAAGATGATTTCTCCAAGAGTGAGAAAGAACCTGTGAAATTGCACTAAAAGGGAGGGTACAAATGTCAAGTAAGCTTTAGAAAACAAAGCATAAGAATTTGTGGCATTGGTCACATGAAGCGCATTAAGTGTTTAATGAACAGGCATTCAATGTGACATGGAGCGCCTAATGTGGTTTTGAACAGGCGTTTGATGTTACATAAAGCGCCTTAAGTAGACAGCAGAACTCGTTCAAAGTCACATGAAGCGCTTCATCTCAGCCTTCATACTTGTTCGAAGTAATTCTGACTTTTACCAAAAGGCACTTGATGTTCGTGCCCATTTTGGGGGGGGGGGGGAAAGTTCATTTGACTTTGTAATACACATGAAGCGCTTGTTCAAGCGTTCAAAGTGTACTATTTTTCTTCTTGACACATAAAGCGCCAGATGTAGGCCTTCGATGTGTATTGGAATCCAAACACTTCACATGAAGCGCCTTATGTAGGCGTTCGAAGTGTACTGGTCTCCAGGAACTTTACATTAGGCACCTTATGTAGGTGTTCGAAGTGTCAAATGCGCAAATCATCAAAACTTAACACATTCCAACATTCTTCCTCTTTTTGATGATTTCACATTGTGCATAACTTTTAAAGTTAGCTTCCCCTTAACCTATGCTCCCCCTCACATTATGCGTAAGCATTTCTTAATTTGAACTTGATGAATCAATCATAATGATGCAAACAAAGTTTAACCAAAAAACATCATCAAGTTTTAACAAGAAAAACAAAATGAATCCATTTTACTTCAAATTCAAATTTTACACGTCATAAAAAAAAGAAAAAGAAATTTTCAATCAAAAAAATTAAACATTTTCGGCTCTGCCACCACCAGCACCTCCACTTGTAGGTGTAAATCCTCCAAATCTGAAACCTCCACCGGTTGCAAAATCAGCAAATCCACTCATGGACCCTTCAGCACCACCATAGCCACCAGCAGCACCACCAACACTTTCTCCCCCTAAATCATCAAAATCAGAGGGGAGATGAACCCATGGATTTAGTTGTAAGAATGAATTTTTGAAAAATGTCATGCGGTATTCGTTCTGCAAATGCCGAGCTTCATGCTCTGCATCGTGAAGTTGAAACCGTTGAACAGTTTGTTAAAGTGATGCAATCCATGATAGCAATTCTGGATCGTTGCTACCACCTTCACCTTCTTGAGGTCCTTCGTCAACCTCATCAGCAATATCCGGAATGGTAGTGGCTTTTCTTCGCTGAGAATCAATGGCTTGGACAATGTTGAAGTTGTCGTAGAAGTCTGTCTTTGCCACTTTGTCAGTTCTCCATCAAGTATGACGATACCCTTGGACTTTATCAGAATGGTAACAATATTGGCAAAGGTAAAGGCCTTTGACCCCTTTGGGAGAGCAACCATCATGACATCTACCATGATCCATGCAAAGTTTAGCTGGGTCTCATGTTTGAGACGATAAGTAACATAGAAATCCATGTTGCTTGGATTTCTAGTTGCCTTACTGTTGACACAGTAGGTGACGACAGCCAACAGTATTCGGTTCACCAGAGACATGTTCTGAGTCTGCTTTGTGGGAAGATATCCCAAATCAAATTTTACATCTTGCTCAAGAACTTTGTATTTGCTACTCCAATCAAATACGGAGAAATCCCTTAATCCCTCATTTCTTATTCCTAGAGCATCACATATTTCTTGATTGGAGAAGCTGAGGGGTGTACCATCGATTATAGTGTGCAGAGAGAATTGTTGGGACTCAGATTGTGGAGTAATCCACATGTTGGAATAGAACAGCCTGGTGTGGTCTCTGGAGAATTTCTGCATGTCACGTTTGAACCAAAGAGAGGTCCAGCCCTGATGGCCCAATAGGGTGATGACTTGATTTGCGTTGTGAGCCTCAGTAAAGTCACTGAGGCAAATCAGTTTGAGGGGCATGACGAGTCTGATGTTGCTGCTTCATTCTTCATAGAGCAAGTGTGAATGAAGTGATATATGGATACCTTTGCTCGCGTAAGGAGGTGGATTGGTAATGTCAGAGTCAAATTTCTTTATCCAAGAAAAGTTATCCTTGGAGAGCCCTTCACAGAGAGAGATAATTTCTTGTGGTTCCACAACGCCAGAAATTTGCTTGCGTTTATGTCCCCTTCAAATGCGTCTTGAAGGACCAGTTGAAGCCATCATAGATTTGAGAAATTGAAGTTGGGATTTTTAGGAGAAGTGATATGACAGAGATTTTGTGAGAATAGAGGAAGGAGAAAGATGGAATTTAAAGAGAAAGAAAGGAAGAGGAAGAGATAGAGGCGGTTGGAAAAGAGAAGGTAGTGGGAGAGTGGGAGTAATGGAGGAAGAGGGAAAGGTGAGAGAAGAAGATGAAGAGGTGGGAGAAGAGAATGGATAAGGAAGAAGAAGGTGGAGGGTGAAGGGCTTGGGAAGTGAAGTGAATGGGAAAACGTTGGAGGAAAAGAGTGGCGTCGTGGGAAGAGGGAAAGATAGTGCAGTGGTCAAATCCTTCAATTCGTGTGAAAAGATGAAAGGACGCCTGGTTTGACAGTGAATTATTAGGGTTTAGGCATCTCATGTCACTTCAAACGACTTTATAAACTAGGATGAAGCGCCTGAAGTGACATTGAACGGTTGTGGGTGAGTAGATTAAGCGCTTAATGTCACATTGAACAGGTGAAACAGTTTGTATAAAGCGCTGAATGCTACTTCAAACACTTATTTCTAGAGACATAAATCGCTTGATGTCACTTCGAACGAGTGACACTTTAGCATCAGGCGCTTAATGTGACATTGAATGCCTGAACTAATAGTGATGAAGCGCCTTATGTTTACTGACCTTGAAAATTTTAAAATTTTCTTGCTCCAACTTAAGATGGGTTAATATCAACCCATGTTAAGAAACCCCAACCTGCTTCTTATGAATGCAAAGACCTCACTACGAAAGGGTTTCGTGAATACATCTGCTAATTGGTCACATGTTGGAACAAATTCCACACTAAACAAGTTCTTTTGTACATAATCATGTATGAAAAGATATCTCACTTCAATGTGCTTAGTCCTACTATGTTGGACGAGATTTTGTGCAATATTGATAACAGACGTGTTATCACGCATAATAGGCACTTTAGAGAAGTGAATGTTATAATCATTCAACGTGTTTGTCATCCATAACAATTATGCACAACAAGAGGCAGCTGGCTAATATTCGGATTCCACCGTAGATAGAAAAACACTGTTTTGTTTCTTGGAAAACCAAGAAACAAGACAATCACTGAGAAATTGACAAGTCTCGGATGTGCTCTTTCTATCAACAAGACTCCCCGTATAATTAGAGTCACAATATCCTCTTAAATCAAAACATGCATTTTTAGGAAAAATAACCCAAATTTCAAAGTACACCTAAGATATTTAAGAATACGTTTTACCGCAAACAGATGAATTTCCCTAGGATCACTTTGAAATCTAGCACATAAGCACACTGCATGTAAAATATCGGGTCTACTCGGAGTCAAATAAAGTAGACTCCTATAATGTCATGATACAAGGTTACCTCGATATGCTTTCCTTTTTCATCCTTGTCAAGCTTTGCATATGTGCTCATTGGCATGTTTACTTCTCTTTCTTCACCAAAATTGTACTTTTTGATCAAGTCCTTTGTGTATTTGGTTTGAGAGATATACATGCCTTCTTTAGTTTGCTTGATTTGAAGCCCGAGAAAGTAGTTAAGTTCGCCCATCATGCTCATCTCGAATTCACCTTGCATTAAACTAGAAAATTGTTCACAAAGACAATTGTTAGTAGCACCAAAAATAATATCATCAACATATACTTGTACCATTAATTGATTTTTACTATGTTCTTTAATAAACAAAGTAATGTCAACTTTACCCGTTGAGAATCTATTATTAAGAAGAAAAGTACTTAACCTCTCGTACCAAGCTCTTGGAGCTTGTTTAAGGCCGTAAAGAGCTTTTTTAAGTTTGAATACATGATGTGGTAAGTCATGACATTCAAACTCGGGATGTGGTACAACATACACTTCTTCTTGAATAACACCATTCAAGAAGGCAGACTTAACATACATTTGGTAAAGTTTAAAATCTTTATAGCAAGCATATGCCAATAAAATTCTAATTGCTTCAAGCCGTGCTACGGGTGCAAATGTCTCATCAAAATCAATACCTTCTTCTTGACGGTATCCTTGAGCAACTAATCTAGCTTTGTTTCTAGTGACATTTTCTTGATCATCCATCTTGTTACGAAATATCCATTTCGTATGAATAATGGGATGATCAAGTGGTTTGGGAACTAACTCCCAAACATCACTTCTTTCAAGTTGGTTTAATTCTTCTTGCATAGCCAAGATCAAATTTTCATCAAGAAATGCATCTTTAACATTTTTAGGCTCTATGAGAGAAACAAATACGTTCTCTTTATATTGCCTTCGTGTAGTAATACCCCTATATAAATCACCTATGACCAACTCGTGTGGGTGAGAACTTTTATGCTTGAATGATCTAGGAAGGTTGGAGACTTCTCCTCCAACTTCCTCATTGTCACTTTCCGAAAATGACGTATCATCACCATTTAGATAATTATCATTTTCCGGAATATGAGATGCATTTTCAACATTTTGTGTATGGGTTAATTGCACCTGATATCCATTCTTTTCCACCAAGTTTTAAGTAGCATCCAATCTTTCATAAAACTCACTTGCCATCCAGACTTATAGGGGTAATAGACACCTGGCATCCGGATGACCTGCTGGTCGACCGTTGACCGCTGAAATCGACCTTTGACCGGACTTAACCATAATTTTAACCCGACTTTAACCAAGGTTGACTATTTTACCTTCAAAATTAAAGGAAAAACAAAATCAAAAACCATTTTCCTCCCTTCTCAAAGCATGCAGCCTCTCGCCAATGCCTTCTCCGGTATCATCTTCATCCTCTAACACCTTTTCTCCGACTTCTTCCTTCACAAACCCCTTTTCTCCGACTTCTTCGTCCACATCCGAACTCACCAATCTTTTTGAGTAAAGACTTCCAACCAACCATCAGCCGTGCCTATTATAACCACCTCACCAAACCTTATGGCTGCTGCAGAAACAACTTCGTCACCCCTTTCTAGAATAAAAGTGCAGAAGCCACTATAGTTCAGTCGTCTAAAGTTTGTGTTGAGAAATATGTTTGGATAATTTTCAAAGTCATGATTTTAAGTGATGAATACTTAAAAATGTCACATATGGTGTTATAAATGAAAGAGTTGAATAAGTGAAGAAAAATGACACGATGTCTAGGGTTGTTAGAAATATTTTTCTAAAATGTGATAAAATAGTTGTTTTTATTTTTACATGATTTATATATGTTTATCATGTTATGATTATGTGATTTTTATGATGATAATATCTTGTGACTAATATGCCCTCGAAGTTTCTACAACTTACCAAAAAGGGCAAAAGTGGTATTTTGAGTTTTGTAGGTACTCAACATGGTGAATATGATTCAAGAAGATATTATCATCTTATTTATTATCAAGAAGGTGTTATTATATTTAATTCTGACCATCGGGGTCATTTCTGGAGTTTTATCTCACTAGGGGCATTTTGGTCATTTTACCCCCGAAGACAGTTTCGGTATTTTTACTCAAGGAATCTCTTGAGTATCTTATTATATTCATTCTGGAGTTCATTTAGTATATTCTTGAAGATTATTTGGTGGTTTTCTATTTTATTCTCTCATTTGATGATTTTATCGACGGTAGCGGGATATGTGACGGTATTCGATGTCACGTTCTATTTTCTCTTGAAGACTCTTATATATATGTTATTGGAGGTTCTTAATCATCATCTTTCAGAGATTACAAGGTGTCCTTGGTGCAAGATTCATCACAATATGTCAAGGAGAAATGGGAATTTTGATATTTTATGTTGACATAACCTTGTCAACTATTATTTGTTGATTTTTCCTCAAAAATCTGAGTTGCTATACATATACACAGCCTCCAAAACGTGATTATACAGGTGGAGATGATGTTTTTCTCATTTTATGAGTTGGAGACAAGAAGACAAACCAAAAGCAAGCTAGTTGGCAAAAGTTGCCAACTTGAAATTTCAAATTTGAATGTAATGGAGACAAGATTGTTGGAGATGATTATGAAGGTGTTTTAATTCAAAATTCTCAGCCATCACATGGTCTAAAAGTTGGAGGGAATATGCCATCAATTCACTCTATAAATAGAAGGCAAGGTGAAGAAGAGAAGACACACACTTGAAAGCAAAAATTGAAGATTGTTGTCTTGCTATTCTCTTCTCATATTTTCGTTCATACTTTGTGTAGCTAAGGTGTTCCATTTCTAGTTGTTGTCCAGCTACACTATACACACCTTCTTGTGTCTTATTTGTAAGATTGATTAGCCAAATCTATAAGGCTACATCAATAGGTGATAGAGGTGTTGCAACCAAGAGTTGTATAAAGGTGTTCCTTGGGACTGGAGCAGGTCACATTGACCGAACCAGGATAAATTCTCGGTGTTCTTCTCTTGTTTCTTTATTTCTGTTTTCTGCCCGTTTTTGACTGCAGTTTTCACACAACTTCTCACAATTTAAAAAAAATAGCTAAACATTTTCAAAATTCGTGCTTTTTGGTGGAGTTATACTTCAGACTGTTAGCTTTCATTTGCAACAAGAATCACTTGATTTGAGCAAGGGAAAGTTAGTCTTTCAGTCTTTGAAAGATAACTGCTCCAATCTGGCTGCAATCTGACCAGTTTTGAGAAAACTTAAAATCTGTATTTTTCAAGAATTATGTAGAGGTCAGGGCCTTTTGGAAACTTCATCTACACATCCTAAGGAATGTTTTTATATAAAGATCAACCTTTTTGGTTGAGTTATCAAAGAGAAACACGTTTTGCAAAATCAGCAACATTCTGTCCAATTCTGTCCAGATTGACCATCTGAATCTTTTTAATTTTTTGAAGGGACAAACGATCTTATTTTTGTATGATTTTTGGACAGAGTCTTTTTAACTCATTGAAGTTAAATTCTGAAAAGTTTCATAATTTTTGGATTTTGTGTACGATTATTTGTGAATTTTTGAAAAACGGGTTCTGAATCTGAGGTGGTTTCAGATTCTGTTTTCAAAGGGGATTTTAACAAAGGGTTGTAGTGTAATTTCCGCTAACCACTATTCACCCCCCCTCTAGTGGTGTTTATTGCAGGTGCACGGTCCAACAGTTTAATCTGGACAAAAATACATCACAAAGCAGAGAATTATTGCTTTACAGCCAGGATAAACACTTGAACACTAACGTGGTTGCAGAATATTGGTGCAGCACGAAGAGAAGAAAGGGCGCCAAAGGAGGGAAATAAATCCTTACAAAAATGATGTCATTTTACAAAAAGAAGCCCATCAGATAACAAAATAAAATCATGGACAATAAATGATCAAGTGTCACATCCTAAATTTAGCAGAGCACATGTATGAATTCATAAGAACCGGAAAGCCGTTTCTTTCAGTAAGTCAAGACAGTGACATCTCAACACAATGACACTAAATGAGCACACACGTTGGATAACAGATCTGGAGTAAACGAGCTTTATGACTTGATTCATTGCACTTCTTGTTTGCATAGGGAAAAACGTCAGATCCAAGACATTGTCTTACAAAACGCAAAAGGTCAATCTTTTTTATCAACAACGGTTAAGGAGCTCCAACAACCAGAAACTTACCCACTGCCGAACACAACACGCTGGACCATATTTGTTTGACTTTTGGGGTCAATAATAGGTAAAAAGCACTCGTCCATGATGGAGAAAGCCAACGCCAATTTGGAATTGCATACCACTTTTTCTGAATCAGGACTCTGATTTTCATCGCAGTCAATGTCTTGGCATCGGAGAATGGTCCAACAAAAACCGTCTTCTAATTAATGTCTTACACCAACAACATTGTGCAGTCGCTCAAAAATCTATCAAGCAAAACCCAAAGTCAGCTCAATAGCAAAATCAAAATAAAGACCGAGGGACAGCCATCTTAGCTTGTGTAAATCCTTCTCGAAAACAATACTGAAAATTAAGGAATGGAGGGAAGAAGAAATTAACCAGGGTTGGGAAAAGTTTGGCGTCATTTGAGGAAAAAGTGAAAAAAAAAAAAGAAATTTCATAAAAACCGTCTACAGCAGGTCATTTCCCGGTTGCCGGATGCCAGATGTCTATTACCCCTATGAGTCTGGATGGCAAGTGAGTTTCATGAAAAATTGGATGCTACTTAAAATTTGGTGGAAAAGAATGGATACCAGGTGCAATTAACTCTTTTGTGTATCAACAAGATGAATATGAGAAATATTTCTATTTGACTCACTAAGTTCATGCACACTTGGTGGAGGAGTACCTTCAATAGGTTTTACTCTCAAATCAATGAAGATTTTTCTATTTGGAGACTTATCAACAATTTCATGTTGATGAGCAATCGGTGGAATGTCTTTAAGAATTTCTTCTTGAGGAGCCACATCTTCATTCTCTTCACAATCCACATTAAGTTTAGGCTCGTTATTAGGTGACTCGTTAAACTTAACATAGATTGATTCTTCCACCTTTTGACTCCTTTTGTTGAAAACACGAAATGCTTTACTATTTGAGCATAACATAAAAAAATACCTTCATCCGCTTTGAGGTCAAGTTTGTCCAAAGTGTCTTTGGTGTTAAGTATGAAACACTTACACCCAAACACTTTCAAATACCCAATGTTAGGGACTTTACCATTCCAAATCTCATAAGGTGTCGAATTTAGGTAAGGTCTCAAATATACACGATTGGTCACTTGGCAAGCGGCATTTACCGCTTCGGTCCAAAAATACTTGGGCAAACCAAACTCATTTAACATTGCTCTACACATTTCTTGTAGAATTATGTTCTTTCGTTCGGCTACACCATTTTGTTGTGAGGTTCTAGGAGCCGAAAGGTCATGTGAGTATCCTTTGGATTCATAAAATTTTTTAAACTCACCATCAAACTCAACATCATGATTACTTTGTATGGTTTTAATGGTGTCACCCATGTGATTTTCCAATAGTCTACTCAAATTCATAAACTCGCTACATGCATCATTTTCTTTTGCAAGAAACATCACCCATGTATAATGAGTATAGTCATCTACTACCATGAAGGTGTAATATTTACCACCCAAACTTTTTGTTCCAACATCCCCATACAAATACATATGTAGTAATTGTAGGGGTTTGGAGGTGGATATGTTTGTTTTTGGTTTAAAGCTAGTTTTCACAAGCTTTGCCGTTTGACAAATGTCACACAAGTCTTGGTTTTTGAAACTCATTTTCGGAAGGCCTCGGACCTTATTGTTTTCCCAAATAAATTTAAATTTTTTGAAACATACATGTCCGAGACGTCTATGCCATAGTTGCATCAAATCAGTTTTAGCAACTAAGCAAGATATTTTTGTGAAATCAAATCATTGATGCCAAGTTTGTAAATATTTTTGAATCTCAAAGCTTCAAATAAAATAGGGTTATCCCTTTTCACAACACACTTTGTTTTCAAAAACAAAACTTCATAATTAGCATCACATAGTTGGCTGACACTTATCAAGTTGAGCTTTAATCCTACAACATATAAGACATCACTAAGAGAGAAGGAATTGTTACCCATAATACCGTGTCCTTTGATTTGGCCTTTGTACCTCCAAAGTGGACAACTCCTCCATCTTGCATAGTGAGTCTATGGAAGAGACTTTTGTCTCCCTTCATATGGTTGGATTACCCACTGTCCATGACCCATTTGACCTTCTTGTCTTCGCTTTCTCCATTTAGCGCTAAGGCCTGCAAATGAACCATATGAAATTGGTACCCTTTTTGTTTTGGGTCCTTGAAGGTTAGTTACCTTCACTTCGCCTTTCGGCACCCACACGAGATTTTTATTATTTTTATCTCTACACACTCTTTCTACATGACCCTTTTTATTGCAATAAAAACATGTAAGAGTGTGTTTGT
This sequence comes from Eustoma russellianum, assembly GCA_036186865.1. Lineage (NCBI taxonomy): Eukaryota > Viridiplantae > Streptophyta > Magnoliopsida > Gentianales > Gentianaceae > Eustoma > Eustoma russellianum. The sequence continues at coordinate 13,263,473 of AP025040.1, read as the reverse complement.
GTGGATGAGTATGCTTGTGCATTGGCACATTCTGCGATTCCCTGACATTCCTTGGAATCAAGGAAGAGACGTTTGTCATGGATTTTACCAAAGGTTTTGACACCTTTGATGAATTAGCCTTACCTTTAGGCATGTGCTTTTGCTTCTACAAGGAGGTCTTATACTCCTTGATGATGATGCTTGTTCCTTTTGTTTTCACTTCTTAGATGCATACATTACACTATGTTTGATTTTATTCTTGTGCAATGTAGATGCATCATCTTTAGCACTTTCCTTTTGAAGAATTTTCTTCTTCAAGAGGCTTTGAGAAGATGAGCTTGATTTCATCAAATCATGCTTCTCATTTAGTGCAATCACATGCATGGTCAATAAAATGTCATGTTCTAGTTGCAATGCAATGTGATTCTCTAACGTGTCATTATATTCATTTAAGCATGCTCTACAATTCTTTTTGACACGTTTATATTTCATGTCTAGAAAATCATTTTCTTGCACTAAATCATCCTTTTCATCTTGTAATCTATAGCGTGAGGATATATTGCATATCTCCATGTCGTCATCGATGGCTATGAGAGCATAGAACTACTTGTCAAGATCATCATTGATGACCCCCGTGAGAGCTATATCCTCATCGTCGCCATTGTCGCTCTTGGATCCGGAAAGAATGCTCTCCCAATGGGCTATCTCTGCTTGTAAAGCCTTCTTTTTTGGGTAGATGGCTTTCTTTTGTTTAAGTTGCGGCTCCTTCACATGACAATCTTTCATGAAGTGACCGAATTTTCCTCATTTATAGCACTTGTTTTCTTGGTCCTTCACTTTGTCCTTGGAGAATTTATCTTTGATGAACCTCTTGGCTTCATCTTCATTCTTCCTCGCAAATCTTCTAAATCTTCGAACGAGAAGTCCAACTTCGTTCGTCCGATTCCTCTGATTCGCATGCGAGATCTTTTGACGAATTTCGGATAGGATCATTTTTCTCTTGAGCTTCTAGATGAATCTCATAAGTGATAAGATTACCGTAAAGATCATCCAAAGTGATTGATTCAAGATCCTTCGACTTCTCAATGGTCGTAACCTTTCCGTTCCATTCTCTTCCTAAACTATTTAGGAAGCAATGATTGAGATCCTCTTGCTCAATCTTTTTACCAACTGCCGTGAGTAGGTTGACAAGTTTGGTGAACCGTTGAATAGACGCTTCAATCTTTTCACCTTTGGGGACATTGAAGTTGTAGAATTGTTTTATTAGTTGTCTCCTCTTTGCCTTCTTCACTTGAGAGGTTCCTTCATAGATCATCTCCAACTTTGTCCAAGCCTCATGAGCGGATCAACTTTGTCCAAGCCTCATGAGCGGATTGGACTCCTTGTATTTCTGCTCTCTCATTTGGCGATAGAGAGCTATTCAAAATAGCAATAGCTTTACTATCCGGAGTAGGATCATCAACATCAAAAGGAATGGTGGAACCTTTTTTGACACCTCTCTCCATATGCGGTACGCACAAGAACGTAGATATGTCTCCATGTTTGATTTCCATAGTGGGTAGTTAAGAGGGTCAAACATAGGAACTTTGATATGGACATTAGAGATAGAAGGGAGTAGTGATTCTTGACTTCTACGCCTAGAAGCATCACCACTAGGGGAACTAGAATCTTCAAAACTAAAGGGATCTATACTTTAAAGATCATATCTTGCTATTTGAACTCAAATACTCAAGATTTAGCTCTGATACCAATTGTTAGGTCCCTTAGAACACACTAGAAAGGGGGTTGAATAGTGTGTTCACCAAGTATGAATATTTTCTTGGATGTTTTTTGTTTTTGAGTGCAAACCAGTACTTGGATGTGTTCTTGAAATGAATAAAACTTGCGGAAGAGTAAAGAACACAGTATGTATAGAGGTTCAAGTCAAAGTGACTCTACTCCTCTACCTTCTTGATTTCACAAGAAGTATTTTGAAAGGGAGATTGTTATTTCTTTAGGGGGAAACAACAATCACAACAAAATCCAAATACAAATAAAACTAAGACACTTGCCTAGACCACAACCAAGAAAGCCAACCCCTTGAAGTCTAGCCTCCAAAAAACTTCTTTGCTCCTCAAATAATTCTTGTAGGGAGTATAGTGCACCACCACGCTATCAACTAACCCTCCACGGTCTGGATTTCTTCAAACAAGAAGCACCCCTTGCTTCTTGACCAACAATCTACACTTAGCCTCTCACAATCTTCACTCAACAAGAAGAAACCTCTTCTTCTTTACAATACAACTCTCACAAATAAAGTAAAATACACAATACAATTATTTTGAAAGCTTAAACTTTGAGAGAAACTTGAGAGCTTTGATGGTAGAAAGTTGGAGATGAAAGAGATGAAGCCCTTATTTTATCTCCTTCAAACTTCCAGCCATTTGAAACCTTGCAGGGGCCAATAATGGGCTTTATCTTTTTGTGATGACATGTCCTCATCTTTGGAGATCTTCTCTTGGATGGATGAAAGATTCTTGAGGAAGCTTCTTGTTGTGAGCTCAAAGAGGAAAGATGACTTCTCCAAGAGCGAGAGAGAACTTGTGAAATTGCACTAAAAGAGAGGGTACAAATGCCAAGTAAGCGTTAGAAAACAAAGCATAAGACATTTGTGACGTTGGTCACATAAAGCGCCTTAAGTGTTTAATGAACAGGCGTTCAATGTGACGTGGAGCGCTTAATGTGGTTTTGAACAGGCGTTCGATGTTACATAAAGCGCCTTAAGTAGACAGCAGAACTCGTTCGAAGTCACATGAAGCACCTCTTCTCAGCCTTCATACTGGTTCAAAGTAATTCTGACTTTTACCAAAAGGCACTTGATGTTCTTGCCCATTTTGGAGGGAAAAGTTCATTTGACTTTGTAATGCACATGAAGCGCTTGTTCAAGCGTTCAACGTATACTGTTTTTCTTCTTGAAACATGAAGCGCCTGATGTAGGCGTTCGAAGTGCATTGGAATCTAAACACTTCATATGAAGCGCCTTATGTAGGCGTTCGAAGTGTACTGGTCTCCAGGAACTTTACATTAGGCGCCTTATGTAGGTGTTCGAAGTGTCAAATGTGCAAATCATCAAAACTTAACACATTCCAACAGTGGATGAAACTCGCTGGTTTGATGAATCCTGTTATGTCCCGCGTCCGTAGGGTATAATAATAATAATAATAATAATAATAATAATAATAATAATAATAATAATAATAATAATAATAATGATGATGATGATGATGATGATGATGATGATGATGATGATGATGATGATATATACATAAGATAAATATAAAGTCTAAGTGGAATAGGAAAAGAAATAAGATAGAGTTGTAATCATATGAAAGTCCTAATTATAATAGAACTATGCTAACCTAAGTATACTAGGAAACCACATAACCTCCATCTATATGTATACACCTATCATACAATTCTACAAATCATCCTAATCATGCATAAACGGCAGCCCTCTATAGCATCAAAATATAGCCGCCACCCTTATGCTTCCAGCATTGAATTTCCTTAAAACCTCCAGTATACATGCTGCCTCTCCTTTTTTTCCCCCAAGGCACGCCAGCAACAAGTTTCCCAGCACACATGCAGCTTTCGACAACAAAGGTCACGGCATCAGTGAGGAAAAATAACGAGAGATGCAATTCCTTTGCTTTCGTATATTCATACATGCATATACACACACCACACAAATTATAACCTTTATCCTTCAAAATACAAACGGCAGCCCTCCGAGGAAGCAACATTCTGCCGCAGCCATCAGGAGCAATAAACAATAATTTCTTCATCCGTTCTTCGCGTAGTACGTATAATCGAGATATGAGACACGTATCTTGCTATATTTGTTATGCTTTTATAAAGTGATTATGCTATTTTTATATCAAATCGGATCATGCATTCATAATTGTGATTAGCATAGATTGATGTATATATGTATGTATTTGTTGTATATATGTATCGATTATGTGTATATACATATGAAAGATATAGAAATCTTGTTGAATTAATTTCGTATGGCCGCTAACCAAATTGATGAATATGGAAAATTTTATGTCGAATTTCATATATGTGAATTACATGTATGTAAATTGTGTTCATGTGATTTGCTGTGTCATGCATAAAAAGAAAAAAAAAGAATTGAAGCCATAAGATAGTTGCTTACATTCGTGCATTACAGGAGTGTAATTGTTAATATGAATGTAAGGACTATTTGCGTGAGTGCACGTGAATTTGTTAAAGGTTTTTAGGTGCTCTACAAATGCATATGAATACGATGTGTGCTTAAGCTTTATTGTGTTTTTTTTTTTTTATTTTGTGTTGTGTGTGCCTGGTATTGCCGCTGCCTAGGGCAGCGGCTGCGCATGGACATATGCGTAATTATATTAAGGTGAAAGAATTAGCATATATGATTTTATATGGATTATTTGATGATTTTCAGAATTATGTGATTTCAACGTGTAATTGACAGATTTGAGCATGTCCATGGTCATGTATATGAAAAAGACTGAGAATGATGAAAATTGATGAATTATGATGGAAAAATATGAGTTGAATCGAAAGAAGACCGAAATAAGGAAAATTAGGGTTTTGTTGCCGGAGGAGCGGAAAAACAATTTTAAAAATCGGGATTTTTGGTGGTTCGAGGGTGGAAGATGGTAGGAAATATCGAGAGGAGAATTCTAGTGGTCGAAGTGCTCGGAGATGGGCTGCGCATGGGCCACACGCGCCGGCCAAAGACGGCGCGTGCCCACTGTTCAGATAGCGCGTGCGAGCGCGTCCGAGCTCTGATGTCTACAATTTTTGCGGCAGTGTATCAGAATGAGGAGTTCTAGGTGACCATAGGGTTGGATGTGAGAAAAACTTAGCGGTGAGAAACCGTGTTGTAAACCGAAGAGGCTAGTGTGCGGGGGAGAGAAAATTAGGGTTACGGAGGAGCTTTGGGAGGCTGAGCTGAAGGTGTTAGGGGTAGGGGTACTGAGGCTGAGAGACAGTAGGGGGTGGTTGTGAGGTTCAGGGATTAAGGGTGAGGTAAGTTGGTTAGGGGGTAGGGGAAAAGTGGACCGAGGGCGAAACTCGTAAGTATAAGTGCGTATATGCACGTGTATGGGCACGGACATATACGTGAGTATACTTATACGTAGGAGATAGGTTGGAATTGAAACGGTAATAATACGATAAACGGAAAAGTGTAATGGTAATATAAATAGTGTTTGCGAAATTCATGTTTTCGGAAAATTCACCCTTACAAAGGAAATATATTGTATAGTTGGTTTAGTTCTAAACAAACAGGCCGTCATAGCACATATTGACTATGCTGTACGGAGCTAGGCTGTTTGGACACATATTGACCGCCATTAGACCGTCCAGGCACATATTGACTACGCTATATGGAGCTAGGATGCCTGGACACATATTGACCATTAGAGAACCAAAGTCGTAAATCTTGCAATATAAGTCATTTGTAAGGTAAGCACCATGGCTATTGCATTCCAATAATAATAATGGATATCGCATACGACTGACGCAAGGGGTAATCGCATATGGATATCAGAGATGGATATCGATAAGGATACCGTAAGGGGTAATCGCCTATGATATCGAAAAATGAAAATGAAATGGAAGATGGAATATGAGAAATGAAAAAATAGAATATGAAATAGAAATGAATAAAGGATAAGTGGTTGTCGAGTCGTTGAATACATGATTTGAAAAGCTGCATCACGGTTTTTTGATTGTCCTGACTTATGTGTGCAATGACTTAGTTGTGTATGCTTTACGTGCTTGATTGTACAGGAAGGGCAAAAAAAGGTAAATTTATTTGCGAAGAGAAGCATGCTATTTTATGTGTTATTTATTTATTTTATTCACACTTGCTTCTCCGTGTAAAATCCCATTGTGAATATAGACAGACTACTTGCTGGGCGATGTATGTCGCTCACGTCCTCCCCCCCCCCCCTCCTCCCTCTTTTATCAATCAGTTTTGCAGATAGATAGGTAAAGGAGTTAGTATATCAGGAAAGATCGGGACTAGACATTTCGAGACTAAGGATATTCAGACGAGACTTTCGAGTGTTTAGTGAAGCAGTTATTTCCATATTCGAAGTTTATGTATTTTGGAGTTTAGTGCTTATATACATTTGATCATTGTATCGATTTAGAATTTCCGAGACAATTGTATTAATGATGATGATTATTTTATCGAGGATTTTTAATTTATAACGTTTCCGCTGATATCAATTTACGTTATTATGCCGATGTGTAATAAATCATATCGACGTCTTGTATTCTCCTTAGAGAGATACGGCGTGTGAATCGTTTCAAGTAATATGGCTCGGGACGGGTCGCTACAAATCCAATCATAAATCAGATTGGTTTACCAATGAAACCAGGGTTACCAGATTTAACTGACTTGAGCCGGCGCTTCATCTAGCTGGACCAGTAACCGAGGGATTGGCTCTATTAGACTACTGGTTCAATTAATATCTAATTTATTGGTTTTAAATTCGACGTGTTTCTCGCTTTTTGTTTTGTTCTTTTTGGTCCTGGTATTTTCATGTTTCACTTATTCTCCTTCGGGACCTTTAATTTGTACAAACTCTCACTTCATTCGATCTATTGTTGAGCTTATTTGCTCTTGTTTTGCGATTATTGGATATCTTTGAAGAAAATTGCGACTCTATGATATTGTTTTGAGAGTTTTCTTTTTTTTTTTTCCTTTTCATTTCCTTGTTAATCAGTGTTGGAAAATTTACGCTTAGAGGATATTGAAGATGATAAAGTAATAAAGACAATGATAACATAAAGTCCATATAACTTAGAAGAGAACACCAAGAAGTAATCCTCAACTTTCCTAGATTTGCTTTTGAGAATACACAAGGTAGTAGGAAGAATCACAATAGTATGAAAATCAAATAGAAAGAATACGATAAATCAAGGAAAGAGAATGGCCGAGACATGACAAATGTCATCATACTTAAAGCAATTTTGCTTCCACCAATGACCTAGATGAACTACTAGCAAATGTTTCCTATGATATAACGGCTTCTCCAGTTCGTTTGCTCTACGAGAAGGAGATTCTACATATATATTATAAGTGTTTAATAGTAGATGAAAGAAGAAGAGAAGAGAGGAAGAAAACTTATGCATGAATTTTCAAAGAGTTTTCAAAGTTTTTCAAGGGTCGTCTTCAAATCATAGAATCCTTGTATTTTTCTAATTTGTTTCACAAACAAGATATTAATATAATATCTCTCTGCAGAATTTAACTTCCAAAATTGGGTTATGACCGTTTTAGATTGAAAGGAGACGTCCCAAGATGTAAAAGTTGCATCAACTCATGAAAAGACATCACTGCTGAAGTCACTGAACTTTATTGCTGAACATTCGGCAAACTCGATTGCCGAACGCTAGTGATTCGTTCGGTCATAAAATAGAAACTTCATAATTAGTCGTCGAACTCGGTTGTTGAACGTTCAGTGTCGCTGAATTCTGTTACAAAATGTTCGGCCCTCTTCAGAATTGGACAAGTTGTACCTTGAATCTAGAGTATGACCACTGGCCTAACCTTGAATTCAATGTATGGCAAAAAAAATGATCCAAAGCAAGTTTTACTCCATTCTCCAATCAACCTTCTTACATGTTTTTGTATAAATTTGGAGCACTTTCTAAATTATTTTATGTACTTTTTTCAACAATCCCCTACATGATTCGAATTTATACAATAACATGCACAAACAATTATAATTAACCGCTCTGACATTAAACGAAGATAATGACGCATAATGAACAATGACTTCTGTCTTGAATTACCATTAGTGCAAGATGAGTTATATAAACTGGAATAAGATGCACGATGTGTTGAATCATAGCCCCCTACTATTTATATGAACAACCAAAGGACATGTCATTATCTAATCCTCATACAGGTTCGCAATGTGGCATGAAATCGGCCACGCACTTAGTCTCAAGTTTTTATAAACACTCTAGTTAGTTATTCCAAGCTCTCATAGGAAGGAGCACCACCTCCACACTTATATGATGAAATTCATCAAGTGCGCACTGTTGACACCAATATAAACATGGCTATGAATTTCATTAAGAGATTCTTAAAATCGCTCCCTCAAAAACTTGAAGCGAGTACTACCTTCAACACCACCATTGGGAGGGATAAGTTCGATAACGCTGAATAGAACTCTTCTATGGCTTGTTTTTATCATATTGAACCTTGTTTGTAGCATCTCTATCAGTAGTGGGTTGGGTTGTCATCATATAGAGTTCATATCAAATGGAATAAGTCTCATCCCCTTCGATATTGCGTTTCTGTCATTAAATCATCTGGCACATGCAATATACTACCAATAAGCTTTTCAGTACCTTCGTCTAAACACGATTTACAACTATGTTTCAGCCCAAAAAAATATAAGGGTTTGATTAGGAATCTAATGCAGGTCTAAGAATGTTATAACCAAAAAAATGGTAAATAAATGGGAATAGAAAAATTAGGAATATATATTAATGGTTGTGTGTGTGATGTGTAGGAGAGATGGGGAGGGAATAAAATTTTTAATAATTGATTTATTTTGAATTAACTACCTAGATTCTAAATTATCATAATTGCTTAAAATCTCTCCCCCATCCCAAATAAAACTCCCCAAACCCACATTCCCCTTACAATTCCCAGCGGCACTTTTTTTTGAAAAGAAAAAGAGGAAGAACGGCAGAAGGAGAGGAGAGGGGAGAGAAAGAAAAAAAGAGAGGGAAAAAGGAAAAGAGAGAAACAGGGAAGAAGAAGAAGGCTAGCGAGACCTCGAATCCGAGTTCTAATCCGTTTAATCTATACATGTTAGCTTCAATCAAGGTAGGTTTCCTATTCCTCCTTAATTCGGTGCAAAATTAGCATGCTTCAATGGTATATTAACGTGAATAGTTGTTTTAAATTGTTGAAGATATTAATTTTATGTTTCTTTATGTTGAATAGCATGAGATGACCTGTTTATGATTTGTTATATGCGCGTATGTGTATGAATTTGGTGGTAGGGTTGGATGGGATTAAAAATACCCTTGAAAGAATTGAAAAAGTGGAAACTTTCATACCAGGAGCCTTTTAGAATTTGTGTTTTGGCCTTAGAATAGATTCCTATACATTAGAAATAGGAGAAAATAGGGGTTGGAATCCAAAAACGGGTTACAGCGGCGGAACGTGTATCTCACGCGCCGCTGAGGAACGTCGCCCTCACGCTCGTGCGTGGGCTCCCACGCGTTACCACTGGAAACTGCTAATTAAAAAAATTAATAAAGGAAGCGGCTGGACTGCCAACGCAAATGGTCTGGCCGGCTGTTTGGCGGGCTGCAGGACCAGGCCTGTTAACATTATTATATAAAAAAAGAAATTAAGCGGACGGGCAGGCCGGCCAACGGGCCAGGCTAGATGGCTAGCGGGCCGGACCGAAGGTAGGCTGGCCCAATAGCAAAATTAATTTTAAAAAAAGACGGCGGCTGCAACAGGCCAGGCCTGTCTGCGGGCCGGGCCGAGGAAAGGAAAGAGGGCTAGGGGGCCAGATTTGGAAAAAGGAAAAAAAAATAAAAAGAAAATTTTATTAATTAATTAACTTAAATAATTTCCGGAATTTAGAAAATAGTAAATAAATCATTTTAAATCTCAGGAAAATATAATTAATTACCATAAAATTTCAAATAAATTCCAAAAAATATAAAAGGTTAAAATTAAATTATTTTCACCTAATTTCTGAATTTTGGCAAATTAAGTAAATAAAAATATTTAGTAATAGATAAGGAAAATAGGAAAAATAGTAGAAAGTTCTAGAAAATTTATACAAGCTAAGGAAAAATATGGGTGGTGATAAATAATAACTTTTCACTATTCGAAAAATTTACGAAACCAAATATTGAGTGTCGAAGGTGGTGAGGATGGGCGTAAAGGCCCGAGGCGGCTTTATTATTGCATTCATAGCATGTGCATTGCATTGGAGTGGGTTGAGATGTACGGGTCTCAGACGCTCGATTGGAGTGGATTGTGGTGTACGGACCATGATCACTCGGTGATGTTCACAAAATTAACTAAATCACTAGACGTAAGTTATGATCTTTTGTAAAATGACGATTTTGTCCCTAATAAACAAAATAGACTTTAGTGATGATTGTAGACTTAAGTTCTGATGGGTTTATGGGAGGTGTGTGCCGATGGTGAGCTTTCTTTGTCTAATTACCGTTTTACCCCGCGTCCAACCTTTTTGACTTGCTCTTGACTAATCTGAATTCTTTTCATGAACTTGAATTACAGAAAATGCCTCCACGACGTGAGCCAGCTGGAAATTGAGGGCATAATGGTGATGATCAGCAGGGTCAGGGGACCATTCCCCAGGTCCTTGTAGATACCTTGACCACACTGACTACATTGGTGACACAGCAGCAGGTACAGATGGCTCACATGCAGCATCAGCAGGAACAGCAGCAGCAGCAGCCACCACCACCTCAGGGGCTTCGATTTTTCTACCGGGAGATGCAGAACTCCCGGATACCTATGTTCAGGGGTACCATCCGGCCAGAGTAGGCAGAGATCTGGCTTAAGAATGTGTCTGAGCAGTTGAGGATGCTGCATGTCCTGGATGGCCTGAGAGTAGATGTGGTTGTACCGTTCTTAGAGGGTAATGCAGAGCAATGGTGGCAGGGTGTGACACACAGATTGACTCCATAGCCAACATGGACCCATTTTAGGGAGGAGTACCAAAGGCAATACGTTCCTAAGAGTGTCATTCAAAGGAGGATGACGGAGTTTCAGCTTCTGACATAGGGGTCCATGACTGTGGACCAGTATTCTGAGAGGTTCCATGCACTTGGGAGATACACGCTCGCCGTCATGGATAACGAGAAGGCGAAGATGCTGAAGTTCAAAACCGACTTGAACTCTCGCATTCAGTCATTTATCATCTGCGTCTGGCCTACCACTTTTGAGGAGCTATTGGAGGTATGTCGTGAGGTCGAGGGTGATCTCGAGAGGGTTGCAGCGGTCGACAGGGCTAAGAGACCGCAAGAGGAGTTTCGTTCTGAGAGATCCGGGAGATGGCTGAAGATTCGATGCCGCCACCAGACCGGCCAATCTTTTGGACCACCACAGTAGGGACAGGGATCGGCAACTCGGCCGTTAGCGATTGAGGGTCCCCTGCGACAGCAGCGCAGCCACTCAGGGCGGTTAGACCGCCACCTCCGGTATGTGCATAGTGTGGGCATTCGCACACAGGTCAGTGTTGGAGGGCTCAGAAGGTTTGCTACAACTGTGGCGAACAAGGACATTACGCTAGAGAGTGCCCTACACCGGCACAAGCACCTCCACCAGAGAATCAGATGCATCAGAAAGGTAAGGGGAAGACCAACGCTCGTGTGCATATCATGACGGACGCTGAGCTAGAGGAGGTCGGAGACGTAGTTACAGGTACTTTTGATTTAAGCGATTTAAATTTTACAATTTTAATTAAGTACTTTCTTTCGTTTTGGTGATTGTACTGCATGTATAACGTTGAATGTACTAGGTGAGGTATTAATTAACAAAGTCCCAGCCTACGTCCTATTCGATAGTGGTGCCAGCCACTCGTTCATTGCCAGGAGATTTGTCAAGAACCTGAGTATTCTACCGGAACTACTTGAGATCCTTTATCATGTTCAAGTCATCGGCGATCAGGTGTTAGTATCTCGTTATCTGTACAAGGAATGCCATTTAGAGATTAATGAGCTAGCTTCGCAACCCTAATTCCGATCCAGATGTAAGATTTCGACATCATCCAGGGCATGAATTTCTTGGCGAGATGTCATGCACATGCAGACGTAAAACAAGCTAGAAACCATCTTCCAAGGGGATGTCAAGTTGAATAAGTTATCCAGAAAGATCTATGTGACCATAGCACCGGCTTCTCGAGCATTAAAGAAAGGAGCTAAGGGTTTTCTTGTGTATGTGTTAAACGCCAGTGCTGAGACTCTATCGATTAAGGATATTCCAGTAGTTCAAGATTTTAAGGATGTCTTCCATGATGAGCTACCAGGTTTACCACCGAGCATGGAAGTAGAGTTCAAGATCGATCTTATACCCGAAGCCGAATTGATCTCGAAGGCGTCATACAGGATGGCACTATCAGAGCTAAAGGATCTTAAGGAGCAGTTGCAGGAGTTTCTGGATAGGAAGTTCATCAGGCCTAGTGTTTCGCCCTGGGGAGCACCAATATTATTTGTGAAGAAGAAGAACGGTAGATGAGGCTATGCATCGACTATCGCAAGCTCAATAAGATCACGATAAAGAATATACCCACTTACGAGGATCGACGATCTATTTGGTCAGTTGAAGGTAATGTTCTCCTTTAATCATTGTGAATTCGGTGTATTGCGCGTATCAACTGGTATAAAAACGAAATTTCGTGCAGGGTGCCAGGGTGTTCTCGAAGATTGACCTCCAATCAGGCTACCATCAGTTGAGGATTAAGGCGGAGGATATAGCAAAGATGGTGTTCCGCACTAGATATGGGCATTACGGATTTCTGGTAATGCATTTTGGACTGACGAATGCACCAACGGCCTTTATGGATTTGATGAACATAGTATTCAGGGAGCAGTTGAATCGATTCATGGTACTGTTCATCGACGATATCTTGGTGTATTCACTTGATGAGGAAACGCATGTTGAACACTTGCGGGAGGTATCAGAGACTCTCGGGAAGAAGAAGTTGTACGCAAAGTTCAGTAAGTGCAAGTTCTTTTTAAAGAGTGTGGCGTTCCTAGGCCACGTGATTCCTGAGGAGGGCATTTTTGTTGGGCTGAAGAAGATAGAGGCGATTACAGAAGGGCCCTGACCTACTAATGTCACTGAGGCACGCAGGTTCCTTGGCGTTGCTGATTATTATCGCAAATTTATAGAGGGATTTTCAAGGATTGCAGCACCACTGAGTCGATTGACTCAAAAAAAGACCAAGTTTGTATGGACCACCGAGTGTGAGGAAAGCTTCGCGGAGTCAAAACGGAGGTTGACAACCGCACCAGTACTAGCACAACCCTCTGGCACTGAAGGGTTTGTCATCTACAGCGATGCCTCGAAGAATGGGCTAGATATATGTATATGAATTTCAATTTATCATTGTATACCTATAGACTCTAGCCTAATATTTTTGTTGCAGGGTACGTGTTAATGCAAGGAGATAGGGCTATGGCATACGCTTCGAGACAGTTGAAGCAATATGAGCAAAATTATCTGACTCATGATCTGGAGTTAGCAGCGGCGGTGATGTTTGCATTAAAGATTTGACGCCATTACTTATACTGTATGAAGTGCGAAGTCTTCACCGATCATAAGAGCTTGAAGTATCTATTCACATAGAAAGACTTGAATATACGTCAGAGGAGATGGCTTGAGCTACTGAAAGACTATGACATGGCCATCAGTTATCATCCGGGAAAGGCAAACCGAGTTGCAGATGCCTTGAGTAGAAGTCTAATCACGCTAGACAGACCTCATTGGAGAAAAAGATGGCAGAGTTTGATCTTGACATTGTTGACTCCACTGCTAATGTTCTGGCGCCCTTGATTATTACACCATCTCGGATTGAGCGGATTAAGGAGGCGCAGAAGGAGAATGTGATGCTTAGAGATATCCGAGAGAGGATGTTGACCAGTCTAATTAAGAGCTTCCAGATTCATGATGATGGCAGTATTTGGTACCAAAGAAGATTGTGTATGCCTGATGATAAGGATCTAAGGAAGGAGTTTTTGAAGGAGGCACACAATTCGAAGTTGTCGATTCATCCAGGTGCTACGAAGATGTAAAATGACCTGGGTGATTGTTGACCGATTGACGAAGTCTGCTCACTTTCTACCTGTGCCAAGTGATGTGACCTTAGAGAGATTGGTGATGCTGCACATTGATGATATTGTCAGTCTTCATGGGGTCTCAGTCAGTATCGTCTCAGACCGTGATCCGAGATTCACTTCCAGGTTTTGGTCAACATGCCAAAGAAGGTTGGAGACGGAGCTATGCTTGAGCACTATGTTTCATCCCCAGACAGACGGATAGTCAAAGAGGCCCATTCAGACATTGAAAGACATGTTGAGGGCGTGCGCCCTAGGCTTCAAGGGGAACTGCGATGGTATGATCAAGTTAATTGAGTTCTCTTACAACAACAAACACCACAGTACCATCGGCATGGCACCCTTTGAGGCGCTCTATGGACGTAAGTGTAGTTCTCCTGTTAATTAGGATGAGGTTGGTGAGCGTGTTAATACTGGTCCTGAGTTGGTTGAGCAGACTAGAGAGAAAGTGAAGTTGATACGTGATAGACTCAGGGTTGCTCAAGACATGAGCAAGAGTTGGGCGGATTCAAATATACGTCCTCTAGAGTTCGATGTGGACGAGAAGGTTTATTTGAGGGTGCTGCCCATGAAGGGGGTTACACGATTTGGTTTGAAGCATAAGCCGAGGCCTCGCAACATTGGTCCATATGAGGTACTCGATAGGGTTGGTGCCTTGGCTTACCGACTAGCGTTACCTCCTGCCTTGGCCCAGGTACACGGCGTATTCCATGTTTTTCAGCTAAGGAGATATGTTCCAGGTCCGAGCCATGTTCTGGATGCGCCGCCGTTGAGGATTCGACCAGACACGACATATGAGGAGACTCCCATCAGGATCAGAAATCGTAAGGACCAGGTATTGAGACACCGGGTCATCCCTTATGTTAAAGATCAATGGACCAATCATACGGAGCGTAGGGGTGGCAATTTCAGACACGATACGAAAATACGACCCGAACCTGACACGATTTTTGTGGTATGCGTATGACCTTGGTGGGTTTTGTGTACAAATCGAGTAAGACCTGAAAGATACCTGCTAAGGGCGGGTCGTGTCCGGGTTACCCGTTTATACCCGAAATACCCAAAATTTTAAAAATATATTTTAAATAAAATTTTATAATTAATAAAGTAAAAAAATTTCCAAAAAAATACTAACCTAATCGCTAATCCCTTCCCCAGTTCCCCCCTTCCGCTATTCTCAAAATCTCAATCCCCAATCCCAAATCCAAATCCCATTTCCCCTTCTCCGATCTCCTGTGCCGCCGCCTGCAACCTTTAACCGTTGGTTCTGTACTTATTGTTGTTTGATACGTTGTAACAGTAGTCATTTAAGTAAATGAAACCTGAAAAATACACGAAACCTAAAAATACCTGAAAAATACATGAAATGACCCGTACACGACTTGAAATATTTGTACTTGTCAAGTTCGCGGGTATACACGATACACAACACGAAACCTGACATGTACGGATTTGGGTATTTACATTCGTACACGCGAAGCAAAAGGGTAAGGTATGGGTATGGCACTTTGATACACAAAACCCAAAAAATACGAAACACGATATATGATATATGACCTGTTTGACACCTTCAACGGAGCACGAGGCGACTTAGGAGCTCGAGAAACTTATGCGGGAGAGCTACCCCCACCTCTTCGAATAAGGTACGTCAAGTTTCGAGAACGAAATAGGATAAAGTGGGGGTTGGAATCGAAAAAAGGTCACAGCGGCGGAGCGTGTGCCTCACGCACCGTTGAGGAGGCTGTGCATGGCCCTCACGCGCACATGTGGGCTCCCATGTGTTGCCACTGGAAACCGCTAATTAAAAAAATTAATAAAGGAAGCGGGCTGCTCTACCAGCGCAGAGGGGTATGACCCTGACGGCCGGCTGTCTGACGGGCTACAGGATCAACCCCATTAACGTTACTATATGAAAAAAGTAATTAAGCGGACGGGCAAGCCGGCCAACAGGCTGGTCCGGATGGCGAGCGGGTCGGACTAAAGGCAGGCCTACCCAATAACAAAATTAATTAAAAAAAGAGGGCGGCTGCAGCAGGCCGGGCCGAGGAAAGGAAAGAGGGCTGGGGGGCCAGATCAGGAAAAAGAAAAAAAATAAATAAAAGGAAAATTTAATTAATTAATTAATTTAAATAATTTATGAAATTTAGAAAATAGTAAATAAATCATTTTAAATCTTAGTAAAATATAATTAATTATCCGAAAATTTCAAATAAAATCCAGAAAATATAAAAGGTTAAAATTAAATTATTTTCACCTAATTTCTGAATTTTGATAAATTACGTAATTAAAAATAATTAGTAATAAATAAGGAAAAAATTGGAAAAATAGTAGAAATTTCTAAAAACTTTATACAAGCTAAGGAAAAATACGGGTGGTGATAAATAATAACTTTTCACTATTCAAAAAATTTATGAAACCAAATATTGAGCGCCGGTGGTGGTGAAGATGTGCGTAAAGGCCCCATGCGACTTTGTTATTTGATTCATAGCACGTGCATTGCATTGGAGTGGGTTGAGATGTATGGTCTCAGACACTCGAGTGGAGTGGATTGTAGTGTACGGGCCATGAGCACTCGGTTATGGTAGATCGTGGTGTACGGGCCACCGGCATCGGTCAGGGTGGATTGTAGTGTACAGGCTATAGGCATCCAGTAAATCCCGGGATCATGCATTGCATATAGGTATAGGACCATATTGTGTGACATGATTCTTGTTGCGTGTAACACGTGGGTGAAGACAAGCATCACATAGTTGCACATTTTTATGTGGAGTGTTTTATTTCCGCACTTATCTTATTTTATGCTCATGTTATATCCTGTTTATGTGCTATGTGGTTATATCATTTTGGTTTGCGGGTTTTGTATTGGTTTGAGGTGGGCATCTTCTGGGTGATTTTTGTCACTCATCCCTACTTTCCCAGGTGAGCCGGATGATGACTACGACCATATCTTTGTTGAGGACGAGGCAGACATAGCGGAGTAGGCCGGTTGATAGCTGCATCTAGGGCACGAGGGGACCTTGCAGCGGATATTTCTATTTATTTCCTTGGGTTCTCACAGACATTTTTAGTATTCCTTTATTTTAGATCATTTACAAAGTGTAGATGCTGTGGGTCTCGTCAACCCAATATTTATTTATTTTGATAATGATGTTTATTTTGACTCGTCAAATTGAGTTTTACTTAACGTTTCTGCAGAAAAAAATTTCTACATCATTTCTGACATGCAAGAAATTGATTCGACGCCTTGTATTCTCCTTAGCGAGATACGGCAGATGCACTGTTCCCGATGCTAGGGCTCTGGAGCGGAGTGCTACAAAGAATGATGCAGACCCTCTTACGAAAGTAGAGTATAACACACTAGGCCACTCAAAATAAGTGGTTTGTGATATCCTATACTGATAAAATCGAGATATGAATTGATCAAACACCAAGCAACAACACATTCGACTAAGAAACTATTCACTGTTGACAAAATCTAAAGAAAACTTGAATGAATTGAACAAACAAATGAGAATGATTCATTCACTTGCGAAGAGCTGGAGAAAATTTACACAATCCAGAGAATTCTCACGCCCCTACTACTTTGGTAACCGTCACTATTTATACACAATTTGCACAACAACCGGATGAAGAAGAAGAAGCTAAAATTACAAGAAAGTCCTTCTGTTAATTCCATTGCCAGTTATTAACAGAAGGGCAAACCCGTCTTTTCACCCCTTTTAAAACTGTTTAACCGCCAAGTCCTCCTTCGCTCCTTTTCTTCCTTTTGTTCATTGATTTCACCTTCAGCATCTGTGTGCTCTTCATCTTTCAATTGTCACCTTCTCCTCTTGATTATCAATCTTTCATCAATCCTTTCTTCTGCGTGATTTCAATTTGATTTTACAACTGCTTCTTGACTGCTGTTCTTCTCGTCCGCTGCTCCCTTTTGTGTCTGTACTCTCTTCATCTCCTTTGACATATACCTCACTGAAAAGAAAATAAAACAAGTCATTGTGAGTGAATGTTACCGTTTCGCCACCATCGAGATGCATACAATTTCGAAAAATCTACAAAGGAAGAGTAAATGGAAATCCGTTCAATATGTCAAATGGGGGAATCAAGGAAATGGTAAATACCAAAGAGCCAATTACCAGATGCATTATATCTGGCTTCCGTACGATTCCTTTATATTTAGTAAGCTATTAGGGAAAATTCTTCGCTAAGGAGGTTAAGGAACATATTTTTATCAATACTAAGCCAAATGAGCATACGTTCATTTTTATGATTATACCAATAAAAAAACCGTTTTCTTTTTCAATTGCCTTATTCCCTTATACTTATTTGTACGATTTTGTAAAGATTTTATTCTTTTCCTTACATTTGCTTTTCTTCATAAACCATGTCAGATGAAGACAACATTAAGAAATTTGAAAACCTTGAAAAGGAGAAGATGAATCTTGAAAGAATGATTTTAGAGAGTTCAAATTGAATATAAACCGATCACTCTTCCACTTTCTAATCCTCTCAAATGTTTCATACACAAATTCAAATTCTTTCTTTGTATTATCATCTAAGTCTTCTTCCCCCCTCCCACAAGAAAATCAAACTCCTTTCATCTCTTTTTTCTAAATTTTTTTATCATCTCATAAAACTTCTTCTTATATTATCTCAAAAAAAATCCAATTATTCACCCTTCAATTTTTGTTCTCTCTCTTGCTTTTTTTCTTCTTTTTTAACTCAGGTTTCTAAAATCATCTGATGAAGTTTCGAACTTGCTCTCTCGATCACATGTTTGATCCTGGTTGTAAAACGAACAATCCGATAGCTTTAACATATACGAATCTAGAATAGTTACTATGAGAAAAACCTCCGACACTCAAGTCAGTTATGAGTGTGTTCATGATTGGCAGTTCCTTTTGATTAGAGAAGACATGTCTTTTTTCCATAATGTTGATTTTTCGATAAGAATGTTTTCTCTTGTTTTCCTGTCTATCGGAGTATCTCCTTTCTCTTTGATGGTGAGAATTCTTTTTGTATGCTTGGGTTGGCTAGTGCATGTTGAGAGACTTTGGGGTGCTACCACGTGTGTTTTTTCCTGCTTGTGCATAACTGTGCAGTGGCACCACGCGTTGCCTTGTATGGCAAAGATGCTCCCGTAGGATGGGTTGGCTCGGCCGAGCCGAGGTAACTTGCCTTGGCTTTCTGAGGATTTACTGGAGGGGTTGACCTGATGGTCCTAGCTAAACTAACTCTGATGGCTGAGGTGAAGGTTGTGGCCAAGGTAGTTAACCTTGGCACAAGTTTTTAAGATTTGACTGGTTGAAGTCGACCTGGCAGGTGATGACAACATGAGGACCAAGCCGAGTTCAAAAGGACGACCTCCATCCCCTGGGCAACGTCGACTTGAGTGTGTATTTTGAAATGAATAGTTGACGTGAACCCTTGTGCATCCTGCGCCCGCGGGTGCCTGGCGATGCTTGAAAAGAGGTACCGAGGTGTCTACACATAGAGTTTTTAGCAGTGCATTGGTTTTGTCCTCGTCAGATGCCTTAGATTAGCTTTGTCAGTATTAAATGATAAAACTAATCTTCTAATAACGGACAAGTCCTTCGACCATTTCGTTGTTGCACGTCTCTCATATGTCAACACTTGATTAAAGTCTCTTATCCCATTTTTGGGCGGTTGTAGCAGCATAATTTAAACCTCCGGCACATTTCACTTAATGTGCTCTTAAATTACGAGGAGCAGAATACCCAATTGGGATTACATTTCATCCTAAACATTTAGATTAAAAACATTCGCCTCCTGTTTCTCTTTCTTTCACACTCTTTTTTACTTTAGATATGCCAATATACTTTTTAATCTAAACATTTAGATTAAAAAGGGATTTACATTTCATGCTAAACATTTAGATTACAAACATTTCACTTAATGTGTTATCAGACTTGATGTCTCTAGCTTTGGCAAAATTTGATTTAAGAGTTGATCAGTTATGATAGGAGATAGGGTCTGAGTTTTTTTTTGCAGCCACGACTAAAGCCATAACTATATTTTCATTGTTTGTATATCTGATCTCAGGCCCATATAGTGCTCTACTTACAAAGTATATTGGCATATGCATGTTGTCTTCCTCTCTGAGCAGAACAATGCTCAGTTTCGTGGCAAACAGCCAAATATATAGAGAACACCTTGTCGGGCACTAGTGAGGTTAAGGTTTGAACCTCGCTCAAGTATATTTTCAAGTAGTCAAAAGCCTGATGACATTTGTCGTCCTATTAGAACAGTGATATCTTCTTTAGAATCAGGAATAAAGGAATCTGTCGACCTAGGCGAAAACCTATATAGGGCCGTGATTCTCCCAATTGGTCGGTGCACGTCTTTGATGTTTCCAGGCAGATGCATAGCCTTCAAAACTTCAACTTTCCTTAGATTAGCCTGAACCCCATTTTTGAAAACCATGTATCCCTTGAATTTTACGAAGCGAATCCCAAAAGTGCATTTCTTGGGATTTAATCTAATTCTGAAGTATAGAAGATGTTGAATACCTCCATGAGATTTTGGATATACACACTTAGAGTTATGTTGTTGATGAGCATATTATCACCACAGACCTCCAATATCCTTTCAATCTGATCTTTGAAAAGGTAGGTTCTCGTATTTTTAACTCTAATGGTATGCTTATATAGCAATAGGCACCGATCTCTGTGATAAAGGAGGTTTCGTCTCGGTCCTCTTCCGCAATGGCTATTTGATGATAGCCTTTGAAAGCGTTTAGAAAGACAAAGACCTCATGCTCAATTGTTGAGTCAATCGATTGATCAATTTTAAATAATGGATAACAATCTTTTAGACATGCTTTATTCAAACTAGTGTAATATATACATATTCTTTAACTCTTGTCAGATTTGGCACCATCATGTAATTGGCTAATCAGACTGGGTAAAGAACTAAACAGCTTGCTAACCTCTTCAGCAATGTGATTTATTTTGGATGTTCTAAATTTATCATGTAGGATGAAGATTCTAAACTTTTCGGTAAGTTATATGCATTTATCATAAGTTTTGAAGTTACCTGAGAGCTCTAATGAATGGAGATATTGGTATCGACGAGGATGTGGAATTTCTCAGAGAACAAAGGATCACCATCAACCTCTTGAGGAGGGATAAGGAGGTGGCGAACCTGTGGAATGAATGAGCAAATCCATTAAGTCAACAAATGTGGAGTTCTTGGATCAGGATGCTATATATATGAACAACTTTTACAATGGAAGATGGAAGACCAAAGTGAAAAGATTTTGCAAAGTGCGCTCGTGGAAATTGCTTAAGCTTCTGGCTGCTATTGTGATGTTGGTGGTAATGGCTAGAGATATGACAATGTGACGGGTTCGGAACATGTGGGAACATGTTTCCTCGCCCAACAGGACTCTAACCCACCCCACTTGCCGTCATCAAATGAAAAAGAAAACCATTTATGCAAAATTTCAGTCTGAAAACAAGAACCCTACTTGACACAAGTAACAAAAACCATATCGCAGTGGACCAGGACTAGACAAAGACGGGATTACTAGAGAATTGAGTAATAAAGACTTAACTGAATGCTTTCCAAATGAAGTTGATTATTGCACAGTATGCATGACCTGCAAGGCGTGTATTATGCACTGTGTGTTGTATATATAGTATGGTATGTCTATGGGAAAAGAAAGAAAGAGGAAGCGGAGACGTGATATGATCACTATTTCTGAAAATGATTTCGCCTGGACTATAAAAGTGATTACTCTCTAGGATATCTTGATCATGTGCACTCACAAAAGAGACTTCACACGTCAAAAAAACCGATCACTACCAAGAGAAAAAGAAGAGTAAGAGAGAATTCAGAAAGAAGAAGAAGGAACGATTTTTCTATGTGTGTTTGAGCTCCTGTACATTCTCCACAAGACCTTGTATAGAGATAAACTCTCTTTAATCGAATTATAAACAAAATTATATTCTGATTAAATAATCATACATTCAATTAGTGTTTATCTTGTATAGTACACTAACAAAAAGATAAATTTGTGGCAAAAAGATAACGATTAAGAAGACTACACCATAAATTTGTGGCGAAAACATAATGATTAAGAAGACTACACCGCAACACGCACGTCCACCTGCACACGCACATGCCACGCCGAGCCGGGCCAGAGAGACGGGCGGCGCACGCCTATGTGGAAGTCACCTTGTTCTACTCTTGACTACTTCATTCAAACTCTATCACAACAACAACAAAAACATTATTACCTCCATTGCCTTAGAGACTAATGTCTATAGCGGAGTATGAGAGTCGGATGTGCGCAACCATACCCATATGTTAGAAACACAGACAGGTTGTTTCTAGATGACCCATAATGATGCGTCAAGCTGTGTCGATCAACTGCTACTTCACAGTATAAGAAGCGCAGCCAATTTAATGAGTCATTTTGCTTTATTATCATATTCAAAGTCAAATATGTTTAATGTGAGACAAAGATAGGAAAAAGATAAGTTGGAAAGAGATTTAAAATTTAGTAAAAATTAAAAAAGACAAAATGAAGAAGTAATAAAACTCTCTCGCTTGTATTATGGGAAATTTGAAAGTATCCGAACTCCGTGTGCATAAGACAAAGATTTTGAGAATGCATTATGAACCATATTGTCGAGATTGAAAGAATTTAAGAATTCATTCAAGTTAATTTTAAATTTACAAGGTTTCTTTCCTGTTATATGGATCTTTCTACTCCTAACGGCTTTATTTTTCCACTAGTACAGTGGTTACTGTTTTTCTACAATATAAAGTAAAGGTTTTAAGTTACAATATTTACAAGACTAAGTATGATAGCTCGGCCTTAGCGTTGCTGCCTCGCTTGTGCTTCACCTCGGCACCTCGGTTCAGCACTTCTTTACTTTGGTTCTACTTCAGTTCTCTTCAGCTCTTCTTCACCTCAGCTCGCCTGTCTTCTTTAGCTCAGTCCGGCCTCATGTTGTCCATACCACCTCAGTTAAACTTTCTTATCCAGGTCAGTTCGACCGACTGACTTGGTCACTTTCTTCCACCAGTCACTACTTTGTTCAGGCAAGCCACCTCACCTGAGCACACCTGGGCTGGACTTAGCATATGACAGCTCGGCCTTAGCGTTGCTGCATGTCTTGTGCTTCATCTCGACACCTCAGTTCAGCACTTCTTCAATTTTGTTCTGCTTCACTTCTCTCCAGCTCTTTTCACCTCAGCTCGTATGTCTTCTTCAGTTCAGTCCGACCTTATGTTGTCCGTACCACCTCTGTTCAGCTTTCTTATCTAGGTCAGCTCAGCTGACTGACTTGGTCACTTTCTTCCACCAGTCACTACTTTGTTTAGGTTGTCCCACGTCACCTCAGCTCGGCACACCTCGGCTGAATTTATTTTTACATTCTCCCACAAGCTTGGTTGTATATATTCATACAAACAAGCTTGGACATTAAGTAAAAACACTTGTTGAAACTTACTTTATAAAATGTCTGCAATTTGATCTTTGGGGGGATGTGTACGAGACTGACCTTATTTCCTTCTATTTTTCTCATAAAATGCATATCAATGTCTACGTGTTTTGATTTATTATGCTAGACTGGGTTCTCTGCCATACTTATTGCAGAGACACTATTGTAAAAGACTTTGATGGGTAAATCTGCCTCTATATGGAGATCTTTGAGTACTCTTATGATCCAACTCCCTTCACAAATTCCTAGTGCAAGGGCCCTCAGCTCTGCTTCTGCACTACTTTTGGACACAATTGGTTGTTTCTTGATTCGCCAAGTTACTAAGTTTCTCCATAAGAAGGTTCTATAGCCAGTTGTTGATCTCATATCCATCATGGATCTAGCCCAGTCTACATCTGTGAAGATCTTTACGCTTTGGTTTGTACTCTTTTTGGAACACAGTCCTTGTCCTGGTGCATTCTTAAGATACCTGAGAATTCTTAAAGCAGCTTGGTGGTGTTCGTTAGTAGGTATGTGAAATATATATTGTGCATAAATTGTGATACAAAACTTATTGCATAACAAATGTCAGGTTGGGTATGTGACAGACAGATTAATTTTGGAACTAGTGTATGATAACTCAGTTTATTAGTTGGGGTAGCATCCCACTGATCTCCAGGCTTATGTCCGGGCTCAACTGGTGTGCTTGCTGGCCTGTATCCGAGCAGACCAGTTTCCCCGAACCTGAGGTCCCTACAAAAGATTAGATTGCCACTCTGATCAATTTGCTGAGCAGACAAAGTGGTCGAGCTGAACCATACCAAGCAACAATGGTGGGCTACGTCCAGCAGAGCTCTAACGGTTCTTGGATCATTGACTTCAGTGCAACTGATCATAAAATAAGTAATGATATCCTTCTAAACTCTTATTCTCTGTTTTCAATATCCAAGATGGTTAAGATTGCTAGTGGAACTTCCATAGAAGTTGTTGGAATAGGCTCATCAATGATTAATAAAATTCTCCTCAAACATGTTATGCATGTCCCAAATTTAAGCTTCAATCTTTTATCAATTAACAAACTCACTAGGGATAATAATTGCATAGCATGCTTCTCATCCACAGAATTTTGTTTCCAGAAAAACAAAATCAAGGGTATGATTGGCAGTACTAGGAACATAGCGATGCTGTACTTACTAGAATATGACAACAAAGCCTTAATTAGCACAGCCGAGCTACAAAATGACCATAAAGTTTTGCACCCTATAACTACTTGTGCACGGGATATTTTGTTGTGGCATAACAGACTGAAGCGTCCCAATTCTATATCTTAAATGATTAATGCCAAATTTATTCAGCTTGGCTAATCTTGAAAATCTTACTTATGAAACTTGCCACTTAGCTAAACACACTAAGCAAAACTACCCGGAAAAAATATACAAGGCATCAACACCATTTAATCTTGTGCATTCTGACATATGAGTCCATTTAGAGTAGCTAATATAAACGGTGCATGATGGTTCATAACATTTGTAGATGATCACACTAGAGTAACATGAGTTTACTTAATAAAAAATAAAAGCGATGTGGGACAAACTGTGATGAGATACGTCTCACTAGTTAAAAATCACTTCGACTGCATAATTAAAACACTGAGCTCAGACAACAGGTCTGGATACTTAGATAAGAATATTCAAAAATTTATGGTAGAAATGGCATATGCTACCAAACTTCATGTACGTATACTCCCCAAACAAAACAGTGTAGCCGAGAGAAAAATATATGCCTACTTGAATTGAATAGCGCCATTATGTTTGAAATGAATGTACCCAAACAATATTGGGGCGATGCCCTACTTACTGCCACTTACTTAATAAACAGAATGCCATCTAGAATCCTGTCCTTTAAAACCCCTAGATATATACTTGTTAGGCACTACCCACACACTAAACTATTTTCAGAGCTGCTGCCCAAACTGTTCAGATGCATATCATATGTACATGTTCAGCCTAGCTTTAGAGGAAAACTGGATCCTAGGTCAGCTAAGTGCATCTTCCTAGGACACTCAACCTCAGAAAAAGGATATAATTGTTTCTGCCCAACAAATAATAGGATGTTTGTGACTCTTGATGTTACTTTTGATGAAAAATGCATTCTACAAGCCTTTAGCCGAAGGAAGAGATTTAAATCCCAATAAGCACTAGAAAACAATAGATAGTACAGACAAAACTAAGCTTAGCTCAATTCTAGAAGTTCTGCCAAATACAGTAGAGCAGCTCGACAACTTTACACCTCAAGTCAGCAAGGTTAATTCCCAACCTAGAATTAATCTTCCCATAACTTCCAATGATCAGGAAGCCCTCGAAAGAGATGGCCGACCTGATATCTCAGAACAAACACAGATAACTGTGGAGGTAACACTCTAGAAGAAAATACATAACATGAATCTGATAGTTACATAGATGACATACCTATAACTCTAAAGAAACGAATAAGAGAATGTACAAAGAATCCAATATGCACCAAACACCCTATTGAGGAGTATGTATCATATAATAAGTTGAATCCTAACGTTAAAACATTTGTATGTTCACTTGATAAGATCATACGTAACAGTATAAAAGAGGCCCTAAGCCGACCTGAATGGAAAAATGCCATACATGAAGAGATGAATCCTTTAGAAAAATACAAACTTATGATCTTGCACCCAGCTCAGCTACAATAAAACCAGTAGGTTGTAGATGGATATTTACAGTTAAATACATTAATGATGAAACTGTGAATAAATATGAAGCTAGATTAGTAGCCAAAGGATTTACACAAACATATGGAATATATTATTTAGAGACATTCGTACCAGTTGCTAAACTTAATACCATTAGAATCATTTTCTCTAGAGTTGTTAACCTCGACTGGAAACTGCACCAACTAGACGTAAAAAATGCTTTTTTAAATAGAGACTTGGCCAAGGAAGTCTATATGTGTATACCACCAGGATTCAATAATGAAAC
This sequence comes from Eustoma russellianum, assembly GCA_036186865.1. Taxonomy (NCBI): domain Eukaryota; kingdom Viridiplantae; phylum Streptophyta; class Magnoliopsida; order Gentianales; family Gentianaceae; genus Eustoma; species Eustoma russellianum. Next base: position 13,237,138 of record AP025040.1, on the reverse strand, counting down.
TAACAGAAATCAGGTCTGCAAGCTAAGAAAGGCATTATACGGGTTAAAGCAATCACCTTGGACATGATTTAAAACTTTCACTAAAACAGTAACAGACCTATGATTTAACCAAGGCCACATTGATCACACTATATTCATGAGAATTTCACCACGGGGGGAGTTGACTGTCCTAATAGTATATGTCGATGATATCATAACTATCGCAAATGATATTCTTGGCATAGATTGTATCAAAACAAAACTATCCTAACAATTTGAGATGAAGGACCTAGGCAGACTGAGATTTTTTTAGGAATGGAGGTTGCTAGGAATAAAGAAGGGATGTACATATCCTAGAGAAAATATATGTAATCTCTTCTCAAGGACACTTGGACTGAGTCGAGGTGAGTCATGTTTTGTCGAGCTGCGCCAAGTTGAGCTGCGTTGCTGACCTGATGTGCAGAGCTTTGTCCAGCATTAAATGGTTTTGGTTAAGGCCTCCATGGTGCATTGCTGGTCTCCATAGGTGGTTTTCCTTTTCGGACCAGCTTAGCCTGCAACTTCTAGCAGTCATCTACGGTATAACCTTTATTCTTGCAGTATTTGCGCACTTTACCTTAATAGAGGCAAAATGTCGTTTAACAGCCAGCACGGATGCCTCCACTGGTTGTTCGGTGTGTAGAGGAGAGGACTCCAAATTTGAAGTTTCTCCTATCATGATCTTTTTTCGACTTTCTTCGTGTTTGATTTCTACGAAGACAGTCTTCACGGTCGGTAGTGGTTTAGTACTCAGAATCCGACATCAGGCACTATCGAACTCCAGGTTCAGTCTAGTAAGGAAGCAAAAAATTTTGTTATCTCCTTATATAATCCAGCATCAGTGACACAAGACCACTGATACGTTTCAAAAGAAGCAATCTGCTGTCACCCCTTAGTCAGTAGTGTATAGTATTTGTGTACAGTCAGATTACCTTGTTTAAGCTCATAAAAATAAGCTTTGATTTCACATAAAATTCTGAGATGTTATCCTGCTTCGAATACATCTTCTTGACTGTATCCCATATTTCTACTGCAGTATTGTACATAATGAAATTGTTTGAAATGTCAGGTTGCATAGATTGTGCCAACATGACATAATCATGTTGTTCTCTAACTTCTATAGTCGAAAGTTTGTATCAGATTCAGATGGAACAGGGACTTTCCCATATAGGTATTCCTCTTTGCCTTTTCTTGTTATGAACATCTCTGCTGCCCAAGACCACGATAGATAGTTATCTCCATTGCGTTTGTGGCTAGTGATGACAATAGAGGAATCATCAGTGATTTGAGGAACACGTATCACTCCTGATGCTTGATCTGAAGTGGAGGTGGCCTCCGTATATTTTAGCAGAGCTGAAGGGAGTAGTCATTTGAATGGATTTTTACGAAATTGCAGACAACAGAGTCGATAAATGCAGTAATAGAGAATTTGATGAGCTTTGATACCATGTCGAGATTGAAAAAAGTCAAGAATTCATTCAACTTAAGTTCAAATTTACAAGGTTTCTTCCCTTTTATAGGGACTTTCTACTCCTAACGGCTTTATTTTCCCACTTGTGGAGTGGTTACTGTTCTGCTACAATACTTTCTAACGTCTATAAGGTAACAACTAGTTACCTGATTAGCTCTGCCTTATGTACAGTAAAGGTTCTAAGTTACAATATTTACAAGACTAAGTATGGCAGCTCGGTCTTAGCGTTGCTGTCTGGCTTGTGCTTCACCTCGGTATCTCGGTTCAGCACTTATTCACTTTGGTTTTGCTTCACCTCTCTTCAGGTTTTCTCCACCTCAGCTCGTCTGTCTTCTTCAGTTTAGTCCGGCATTATATTGTCGTACCACCTTAGTTCAGCTTTCTTTTCCAGAGATCAGCTAGACTGACTGACTTGGTCACTTTCTTCCACCAGTCACTACTTTGTTCAGGTTGGCTCATCTCACCTCAGTTCGGTACACCTTGGCTGACTGACTTGGTCCGGCCTTATGTTTTTCGTACCACCTTATTTCAGCTTTCTTATCCAGAGGTCAGCTAGACTGACTGACTTGGTCACTTTCTTCCACCAGTCACTACTTTGTTCAGGTCGGCCCATCTCACCTCAGTTTGGTACACCTTGGCTAGAATTATTTCTACACATACTTTGGTAGAAGGTCTACAATCACTTAAGTCATGGGCAAATCATCAGAATTATTGGAATTAAATTTATTCAATGTAGATTAAAAAAAGAAAAAAAATCGAAATGGATGCTAGAGATATTTGGAGAACCACATACGAGAATAGGCAAACAATTGTATGGAAAACAGCGTTAAGACCCACCAACCCAAAAAAAAAACGTTTAGTGTGTACACACACATAAATATATATGCATATATATGCATATAACTTTTTTTAGAACTAATATTGCTATTATACCAATAATTCTTCAATGTAAAATATATTATAATCGTTATTTCTGAATCGCCCTAAATATATCTTAAAATTTATATTGTATCCCTAAAGTTGATCTAAAGTAATAAATCGAATAATTCTCACACAGAGTAATTCTGAGAAGCTTAGTCGCGCATGAAACATGCAGCACCTCAAAGTCATTGGGTTCCACTCGTCAAACTTAGCTAATAACTTGAATTATTGGCGCGGAATTTCTTGAGAAAAATTCATAAACGTGAATTCGTGGAAAGCAAACCGAGTTCCCAAGCCTGTGGAATTGGAATGACCAAATGAATTACACTGATAAAGGTACAAAAAAGGTGGAGTTCTTGGATATAAGGCTTTGAAAGAGCTTTGCTCAAAAGGTTGAACCCAACCAGTAAGGGTCTCTGTCACACTCAATCCCAAAGATAGTGTAGAGATGTAAATCAGGTACCCAACGGCCCGCTAGCAGGAGCTTGGTCATATACACAGTAGTCTGCATAAGGAGTCCTCTAGCACTACAGTCAAGCTTACAGACCAAGGAAGCTCCACACTATGCAATTGATGAAAAGAGGCTCTCTTGCCTTTGGCAAGAATTGAACACCTGACTTTCCTTTCAAGAACTCCTGCTCAGAATCAGTTGGACTATGTCATAGGGACTTTGAAAGCTCTTTGCTCGGTTTTAGTTGCCCTCGTTTTTCCCATGGTTATGTAGATATGCATTTCGGAGTAAACATGCGGCGTGTGTTGGGATGGTTTTCTTTGTATAGGGATTGATTGACAAAAAAAGACCCATTACATGCCAACATGTCGTTGATCAAACGTTATATCTATATTGTCATATATGCGGATTGATTGACAAAAACAGCATCACATGTCGAAATGTGATTCACTTGCCCATATTCATCTAGGATTTTTAGACTTTATCATATATCCGGATCTAACATCAGTGCTCTAGAATCGCCTTCAATATATTTTGGTCCAACGACGCTAAAGACACAAACTTGGTTCTATGGGTCTGACAATGCTACTATGACTTGTTAACATTAAATTTCAGTTGGCATAAAAACTATAAATTCATATTTAATTTTTTCTCTTTTTTCTAAATTTTTAGATGAGTATTACATATATATATGTGTATATATATATGTATTTCCTTATGTTGTAAGGGTTAATAATGGATAATACGAAATATTGATTTAATTTGTGAAACGGTGTATCTTTGTAAAAAAGTTATTGTTGACATATGAGAGTAAGATTTTAGATCTACGCCTATAAATAAGTGAAATATCAGGGTGTGATTTGCGATTTTCAGTTTGGTACTCCTTAACACTATTGAGCTAATGAATGGTTAGTAGTAGGGCTATTCAATGATACGAACAGTTTGTGAACTGTTCAAGTTCGGTTCTTGTTTGGTTCGTAGTCGTTCGGTAATGGTCGGTAAACGAGCCGAATTCGAACAGCTGTTTGGCTTCGTTTACTAAATGAGTCAAACTATTCGTGAACTATTCGGCTTGTTTAAACAGTTAAAGAGTTATCGAGCCGAACTCGAACCAATTTTAAAGTTCGTTTAGTTAAACGAACCGAACCGAACAGTTCGTTTAGCTAAACAAATCCGAATTCAAAAACCTAGTATTCGGTTTGGCTCGGTTCGTTAACACTCCTAGTCAGTATAAATCAGACGACTTGATTCTACTGTGTATTTACCTCCCAAAAAAGTAGTGTGTATTTACAACAGAATATGGATTATAGAATCACCACAAAAAAAACCATATAGCGACAGACATATTTCGTCGCTATTTCGTCGCTAATGGTATATCGCGACGAAATGGCGACGAAATATGCATGTCGTTATACGGCTTGCCGCAAAGTGATTTTTATCGGTACGACGTCGTTATATTGCGACGAGAGAAAAATCGTCGGCGGTTCGTTGTAAAATTGCGACATAAATCTGTCAGGTCTGCGACCTGTTTTTTCCGTCGTCGGTTCGTCGGTATAGCTTTTTCGTCACTATTTTAAAATTTTTGATTTTTTATATGCCGGTCTGCGACATTTATGTTTCGTCGCAAGTTCATCGGTAATACATTTTCGTCGGTATTTTTTATTTTTAATTATTTTTATATGTCCCGTCTGCGACCTTTGGCTTCCGTCGCAAGTTCGTCGCTATTATTTAAATTAATATTAAATATTAAATTAATATTAAATATTATATATTAAACTTTTAATATTTATAATTTATTAATAATATCAATATATTATTAATTAAATAATTTTTATTATTATTTAATTTTTATAATATATTTTATTTTGTATATAAAATCATTTTTACGAATATTATACAGAAATACGATATTTGTGTATTGAAATTCGTATAATTAAACAACACAAATGAAATGGAATCTGTATAAATGTCAGATAAAATATAAAAGAACAAAGAATATGTCAATACAATAAATGAAATAGTCAGTATGAAAAATCAAAAAATGAAATACTATGCAGAGGAAGGTGGAGGGGGATCATGCAGAGAAGGCTGACTATCCTGAGGGCGAGGCTGAGGCTGCGAGGAGCTGGAAAGGAAAGAGCGGAGGATCTGTGATAGCTGCGAGAGTTCCTGCTGCGTCTCCTGCTGCGCCTGCTGCAGCGCCTACTGGGTCTGAGTGAGCTGCGATCGCAGTGCATGTACACTCTCCTCATGCTGTGCCCTGATGGTCTCCATCTCATGCTGCAGCGCCGCATGATCTGCGTCCAGGCGCGAAATATCCTCTGGCGTCGCAGAAGGCGCGGAGGTGCTGGCCTCGGAGGAAGCACCTGAATGCAGAACTTCGAGAAAGAATCACGACGCTGCTGATCCGACCCACACCTCCCTCTTCTTCTTATTCTGAGGGCCGATGGTCCGAACCGCATCCCAATAAACACGGTTCTTGTCGGCCTCTTCTCCCCTCTCTGCCAGTAATCTGTTGTACTCGTCCTGAAATAAGAATAAGAATTGTTAGGGTTTAGGGTTTAGAAATAAAACAAACTAAGGAAAAAACAAATGATATCGTAGACTACTTACACTGATGTCGCGGGCCTTCGCCGTGATCCAGTCCTCCGTCCCGTCGGAGGCTTTCTTCCGATGTGTCTTGTAGAAGAGATCGTAGGAGGCTGGCCACTCTCCCGTCTCCGCTTGCTGAAAGAATGAAATAAAATATGTTAGTGAATCCAGAATGTTAAAAATTTCGGCATGACATATTCGTTTATCGGAGGTATCCCGGCCTTAAAGGCCTCTCCCAAGTCAAATCAAAAATAAAAAGAAAAAGGCAAATGAACACATATACTACTTACATTAACCATATACGAATACCAAAAAAAACAACAGCGGAACATAAGAAATCAATGAATCTAAATAATTCATTTAAGTCAATGAATCTAAATAATCCAATGAAATCAATGAATCTACATAATCCAATATTAAAATACTTACCATAGCACGCATCGTGGTGGCGTGGGAAACCGAACCACCTGAGTGTGTGGCAGGTGCTGGGGCCTGTAGATTGCCGCTACACCGGTTCGCCGCGTTCCGGGCGCTGCGGGCTTGGTTAGCAGTGTCCAGCCACCCTTCTATCCACCCCGCCCAGGTGGCCTCGGATACGTAGGGAGGCCTCGCAGAAATGTGGTCACGCTCCCACTTGGTCTTGAGCGAGTTGACGAAGTCCCTGTAGCGTTTGGCGGCCCTCTGGCGCCAGGCCTGCTCCACGTCTTGGGCGATGTTGGCTGGCCAGCTGTACGCCTTCTGCAAGTATTATACGGAGGAAAAATAAAAATGTAGTTAGAAAAGTAATGATCGATTACGCATAAAAAAGTGAAATTCATCAAATTTGAATACCTAAAACTCATCCCAGTAGAACCTACGTGTCTGCAGGGTGACACGGGACCAGGCATATCCAGCAGGGTCCTGCCTCAGGTGGAAGGACCGAGTGATGCAACCAGAAATCTGGCCCGAGTCCGATGCAAACCTGAAAGAGGTGAAGTTGTTAGGAAAAAATAACTCGTGAAATAGATTTGAAAACGTGTTAAAAAAATAAAGCATTACTTACGTATGGGTAGCATGTGACCAAGGGAGGGCACGACGCCCTGGTATGACGCCCTCGTCCGATGCCGCATCAGACGCCGGATGATGGGCTGAACCGGTGGGTGTGGGTGGCGTCGGAGATCTGAGGGGTGCGGACCTATCGGCAGTCCCTAAAAGGTACGCGTACACAACCAGAGCGGCGGTCGACACCGAACCAAGCAGCTCATGCTGAGAAACGAACAGATCGAACTTTCCTGAGAGGGCCTGTCTGGCTGGTGGGTAGGTGGGTCAAGTAGGTAAACCCTCACTAGCCATCAGACCTGCAAGGGTGAAAAATTTAAAAAGTACATTCAACAAGTTTAGGGTTGGTTGGCCAAACAAATAAGATGTCCAAAAAATGACAAGTGTTTACATACATTTAATGCAAGATATTAATAATTTTGAAAATTTCGGCATGATCTATTCGTTTATCGGATGTTTCCCGGCCTTAATGGCCTCTCCCAAGACAAATCCAAATCCAAACAACATGATATGATTAACCAAACTACATAATCAAACTTCATCATCAAATTACACTTCATAGTATACATCACTTGAACTTGAAACTTAAAGCATAAATATGCATCACCTCTAAACAAATTACACTTCAAAATATACATCACCTCTACATCCTTATGATACATCACTTGTAACATGAATTATGCATAAAAATGGTAAATTTAAGAGAATTATGGGCTGCCCAAAGTAAGCACAATTCAGTTTAACAACAAACAGGCCTCAACCATAAACTAGCTAAACAAAATACATGGCTTCAATAATATACATCATTTGAGCTTCAAACTTGAAAAATAAATAAAAGCTAATTAATACATCACTTGTAACATAAAATATGCATAAAAATTGAGAATTTAAGAGCATTAGGGGCTGCCTTTGAACATACCTTAACCACATGATCACCAACATGCTTGAACATCACCACCCAGCCCCACCCCGCCCCACTACCTTACCCACCCCGCACCACCCAGCCCCACCCCGCCCCACCCAGCATAAACCTGCACCCACAGCCATCCTCAACCACCACTGCCCCCCCAACGACCACTGTCCCTCCAACCACCACTGCCCCGCCCATAGCCACCCCCAACCACCACTGCCCCGCCCATAGTCACCCCCACCCACAGCCACCCCCAACAACCAAGACCCGCCCCACAGCCCTCCCCATAATCCCCAACCCACCACCAACACCCACAACCCAAACCCAAAACAAAGAATTGAATCTATAACTAATTAAAAGCATTAAAAACGAAAGAGGAAGAAAAACTAACCGGGGAAGGAGGTCACCGGAGAATGGCGGAAGCTGGAGGAGCGGCGATGGAGAGATTTCGCGGGGGAGGGAGAAGCCGCGGGGGGAGGGAGATTTCGCGGGGAGGAAATTGGTGGGGGCTGAAATGGGGAAGAAGAAGGGGGATTTCTGGTTTAATTTCGAAATTTTGCGACGAAATAGCGACGGGTGTTCGACGTTATTTCTTGTGTCGTCGTTATTCCAAACGTGCGATGACACGTTTCGTCGGTAAATCGTCGGCGATCTTCAATAATGTAAAAAAAATAATAGAAAATATAAAGTACTTACAGACACACATTATGTATATACATGTGTATAAGTACATCAACACATACACACTTTCATATAAAGAGGTACATAAAAATTTTGACTAACGTCAATCTTCATTTTCATCTGCATCCTCATACGCATCTTCATTTTCATCTTCATCTACATGCTCGTCGTCCTCTTCATCCTCGTATTCGTCTTTACCTACATCTTCAATATTGTCAGCCGGTTGTATGTTGAGATGAATTTCGGTGAAATCGCCGTTCGGGTCATTTAGAGGGAGATTGTGCAGTTCAACATGTGTTGTATCCACAACGTGTGGGTTTTCTTCTTGAAATGCGGCATCCATGCCATCTGAACCTGGCTGGATACTGACATCAAACTTGCTCGATTTCACTTTGCACACGGCTCGCCAGTCTTTTGAACTCGCATTCATCCTCGTCGTCGGATACGATAGATAGTACACCTGGGACGCTTGACTAGCCAAAACGAATGGATCGTACTTTCTGTACCGTCGCCCTTGGTGTATGTCTACCAACTTATATCGGTCGTGAATCTTTGTGACAGCGCGATAAACTTCCCGAGTTGGATCGTACCATTCGCATTTGAATAGCACCACCCGCTTTATAGGCAATACAGGATATTCGAGCTCAATGATGTCAGTAAGGTAGCCGTAGAAGTCATCCTCGTCCGAGCTATTGTCATACCGCTTGACACACACTCCGCTGTTCTCCGACGATTTTCGGCTGGCATGGGAGACTATGTGGAATCTATAACCATTCACAAAACACATGTCGTAGCGCGTGACTCTGTTCAATGGACCCTCGGCTACTGATGTCAGAATGTAACCGTACTCTTCGTCAGCCAGATGACCTTTGCTCGCCTGTAAAATGACAAGTAAGTATACATCAGCGGGGCAATAAATGCGTATCACATGACGTACACGTAACCAACAAATATGTAAACTTACATGCCACCTGAACCAATCAGCAAACTTGGCATCTAACTCATTGTTTATTGCATCGCTCGATATACTTGGTGAACGTTCTTGCAATAAATCAACGAACAAGCTGAAGCAAATTACGAATGAGTACCCTGTATACCTTTGTAATATAATAGATAGAGTAGCGCAAGGTATTTACAAATTAAAATTGGATATCGTTTATACCTCTGGAAACGGTCAACTTGACGGTAGTTGCGCAGAACATAAGAATGAGCAATCTTCATATCGCTGTCCCCCAATATCATTTCCTTTCCCTGTCCGTGAAATCTGATCGGATGTGTGAATATCGGGAGGACACCGGATCTGAAAATGCCGTCGTCGTTCCAGGGAACATATCTGCACCTCGACGGGACATCTGGCTCGAAGTAATGAGACACGAAGGTCGAGGCTTCCTCCGTCAGGTAGGCATTGCACATCGAGGCCTCGACTTTCGCCTTGTTCCTGATGTTCAGCTTCAAATGCCTGAGATATCTGTTCATATAGTGAATACTCCAACGTCACATGATGAAACAAATTGGTAAGCATGCTCGCGCTTAGACACATAAGAACGTCACGTAATAAATAAGAGTACCTCTCGAACAGATACATCCACCTGTACTGAACAGGACCACCAACACGTGCCTCGTATGATAGATGAACTGACAGGTGTTCCATTGAATCAAAGAAGGCCGGAGGGAATACAGTTTCCAGCTTGCATATGATCACTGGGATTTCGCTCTCCAGCCTTGACATATCATCCGCCCTGAGTCTCGTGGATGTAAGACATCTGAAGAACAGACTCATCTCAGTAAGTGCTTCCCATACATTGGTTGGAAGCAGCTCGCGGAATGCAATGGGCATCAACCGTTACATGAACACGTGACAGTCGTGGCTCTTCATCCCGTGCAAACCACGGTTATTCACGTCGATGTTCTTCGACAGGTTCGAAACATGGCCATCAGGAAATCTAGCCATCTCTAGCCACGCTAACAACGCACTGATCTGCTCCGCAGTCAGCGTGTATGAGGACTTCAGCATGTAGGATGTGCCAACGGGATGCAGCTCCGGTCGCATTTTGAGGTCGCGCATATCAAGTCGTGTCTTCAAATTGTCTTTCGTTTTTCCCGGCACACTCAGCACTGTATTAAAGATGTTATCAAACACGTTCTTCTCAATGTGCATGACATCCAGGTTGTGTCGGATCATATTGCTCTTCCAGTACGGAAGCTCCCAGAATATGCTTCTCTTCTTCCACCCGATACAGGCACGGGCTAGGTCTGCGTTGTGGCTGTCGTCCGGATCATCAGCGACCCCCACGAATCCACAGCTGTCTATCTCCTCCAACACCCCCGCACCCGTGAGAAGCTCGGGCTTCATGTCCTTCTCGGCGATGCCAGGCATGAACGCCATCACGTTCTTTCTGTACAAATGACGTCTGGTTAGGAACTTCCTATGGCTGTCGAACCAGCAAATCTTACGTCCATGTTTCATGGACATTGTCTTCGCTTGCTTCATGCAGTAAGGGCAAGCGTATTTCCCCTCTGTACTCCACCCCGACAACATAGAATAAGCCGGGAAGTCGCTGATCGTCCACATCAGCGTAGCGCGTAGATGGAAGTTTTGTTTGGTCGATACATCAAACGTCTCCACGCCAAACTCCCACAACCACTTCAGCTCCTGTATCAATGGCTGCAGATATAGGTCGATCTTCTGTTTTGGATTCCTAGGCCCCGGTGCGATCAGAGTCAAGAACATGTACGGCTTCTTCATGCACATCCAAGGTGGTAGATTGTACGGCGTCACGATGACTGGCCACGACGAATACTGCTCTCCTGACTGCCCGAACAGGTTGAACCCGTCGGTGCATAACCCCAACCTAACGTTCCTTGTCTCCGACGAAAAAGCCGGATGTGTCGCATCGAACGTCCTCCAAGCTTCGCCGTCGGATGGATGGCACATCTCACCGTCTTTCGTGTAGTGCTCCGCGTGCCACCTCATCTGGCTAGCTGTGGCACCGGATGCGTAGAGTCTCTGCAGTCTAAGGCGAGAGGTAAATAGTAGAATTGCTTTCTTGGCACGCTCCGGTTTCTTTTGTTCATTCTCCACCCGCGTATCCCACAGACCCTGCACTTGTCTTCATCCTCGTTGATGCCCCAGTATATGATGCACCCCTCCAAACAACAATCGATCTTCTGAACCGGCAGTCCCAACGCCTGCAACTGTTTCTTCGTCAAATAAAAACTGTCGACCATCGTGTTCCCTTCGGGAAGAGCTTCCCTCATCAGCTGACACATCCCATCATACAATCTCTCCGTCATGCGATGCTTCGTCTTCATGCTCGTCATCCGACCGATCATGGACATCTGTGTGTGACTACCGCAACCGGGATACAGCGGCATGTTGGCGGCGTTCAGCATCTCAAAAAACTGTCTCACCTGAGGGTTCGGATCTTCCTCCACGAATATACGCAGCTGTTCATCTGGATCCTGTGCACGTTCGTACCCGACATGCATCTGTAAGTACTGCTCTCCCGTAAATGCACCGACGGCTGCGTCTTGCACCATTTGCACGTACGGGTTCTGAGATCCCTTGCCTATTTCTTCGACATCAACATGACCGGGTCCCCCTTCGACGTGAACAGTTGCAGATATAGACGCCCCGCATATTCGCCGTGGCAGTACCATGTATAGTAATTGTGCACGAAACCTTGTTTCAATAAGTGAACCCTCACGTCACCCGGATCCATATATTTACGGTTCTTGCATTTCTTACACGGACATCTAATCTGCGTTCCACTTTCATTACTCGTCGTAAAATCCACAAATTCTTCGAGACCTCCAACAAATCTAAGATTCCACTCCCCGTTGTTTACTCTCTCGTACATCCACTTTCTATCGCTCCTCCTCGGATCCATTTTCTCGATATACCTTCAAAATAACAGCAGCTATCTTTTCTTGGTGTGAAAAATCTCAAAATCCCACACAATAAGATATCTTCCTTCTACATTTTTGTTGAAAGGTGATGATTTATGTGTTTAAAATGGTAGAAGAATGAGAGAAGAGTGGAAGAAGAAAGATGGTTTTATGGTTTTCTGCCTGCAACTTTACCAACGACTTAGCAACGCCATAGCGACGAAAAAAGAAACACAAATACCGATGCTTACAAGGAAACAAACAAACACAAATACCTACGCCTTAGCGACGCCTTGAGCGACGAAACACGTCGTATGGTGTGCGTGTATTAATGTCTGCATTCGTCGCTATTAGCGTCGCTACGGCGTCGCTATTTGCCCAAACGGACGTGTCCACACAGTGCCCGAGTGTTACAACAAACGATGACCTTACGTCGCTAAGTCGTCGCTATGTCGTCGCTGATTTCCCCTATATAAACAGCAAACTGCCGTGTCTCTCCTAATATAGAAAAACAAAATCTTCTTTCTAATCATACAAAAGGAGACAAATATGGTTCGTACTAAGGCACAGGCAAGCCGTGGTAGAGGTCATATGAACCCAGGACGGGCTCTTCAACCACCCACACCCGCACCGGTTCCTCCACAACCACAACCACCCCCACCGGCTGACTCCTCCGAACCTTCTGTGGAGGGGCCAAGGCGGCAAGAGGATCGCCAAATTGGCGATCCTCGTGTAGAAATAAAGGAGCTGTGGAACACAGTAGAGGAGATGAGGGAGGTGCTTAAGCAACAGGATCAGCGTCTCGACTACCTGGACAGAAGGCAGATGCGGATCAAAGCCAAAGCTGCGCAGCTGAGACGCCTCCTGAAGGCGTGCGCGGGAGTGTTGCTACTCTCTGTTCGGATGACGAACAGTGAACGGCTCCTCTCCGCTCTTCTTTTATATTTTTTTAGTTTTTTCTTTATGTTTTTTGTAATTTTTAATTCTCTATTAATGAAGTTTTTTTTCCCAATCATCGCTTTTTTTTTCTTAATTTAAACACGTGTTTAATCCTTACGAATCTCGACAATGCTAAAATAGAGACGACGCTAAAATACAAATGAAATGTAAAACGAACAAATTTTCGACGACTAATTCACCGACTAAACAGCGACTATGTACCGACGAAACTTAATACAACGACGAGAACCTAATAACTGCTGAATTTATTTCGAAATTTAGCGACGCTTTACCGACGAAATACCGTCGTATATTTACACCATACGATGTCGTTCGTCGCTATAGGCGTCGCTACGGCGTCGCCATTCACACAACGGCCGTGTCCGCACAGTGCCCGATGGGTACAACGTACGATGACCTTACGACACTTTACCGACGAAATACCGTTGTACCTTCACACCATACGATACTTTTCGTCGCTATAGGTGTCGCTACGTCGTCGGTATTCACCAACGGCCGTGTCCGCACAGTGCCCGATGGGTACAACGTACGATGACCTTACGTCGCTAAGTCGTCGCTAGTGCGTCGCTTGTTCAAACGAAGTGTCATGCCCGCACATATTCCCATCTTGAGTAACGGTCGAAAAATTCGTCGCATATTCGTCGCTATGTCGTCGCTAATTTTACCTATTTATAACCCCACAGCCATATATTACACATAAACAAAGTTATTAAACTTCATAAACAAACTACAAAGTATGCCCCGTTGTTATAGAAGAACCCTAAGGCGTGGAGGGGCAAACAGTGCACCTCCACAACGGCCTCCTCCTCAACCACAACCATCGGTTCAGCGGGAGGATTCAATATCTGTGCATGGCCCAATGCCGCAAGAGGATCCTCAACAAGAAATGCCGGAACCGCAGATCGACTACCGTATGCTTATAGCAAACATGCAGCTGCAGTCGAGGCAACTGCACAGTGTGAACAGAAGGCTGCGCAAGTTGAAAGCCAAATATTACAACCTGAAGCGCCTCCTCAAAGAGTTCGCGGAGAATGTGGCGGCCACTCTTTCTTCCGATGACGAAGAGTGAACGGCCCCTCTCCGCTTCTCTTTTAGATTTTTTTTTATTTTTCGTCTTTATAATATAAATTTTTATTTCTAAATGAATAAATTTTTTTTCAATCATCGCTTTCTTTTTTCTTAATTCATACATGTGTTTAATCCTCGACGAATCTGCGACGACACAACGACAAATCGGAATATATAAAATACGAACGAAAAGTAAAACGAAACATTTGCGACGACTAATTCATCGACTAAACGCCGACGATATACCGACGAAACTTAATACAACGCCGATGACCTTCTAACCGACGAATTTATTTCCTTGTTTATCCGTGTTTATGTTTCTGGAATTTTAGCGACACATTAGCGACGATATAGCGACGCAACGCTACAAACTAAATAGCGACAAACAAAAGACACAGAGTAGCGACGAAGCACCGACAAAACACCGACGAAATTGTAACGAAAGGATTAACCTGACTACTTTTTTGTTAGCGACAATGAATTTCATCGTAGTTTCGTCGCAATTAACGACGACACTGTGTTTATCGCTATTGCGTCGCAAATTAACGACGCAAGACCGACGTACTTTGTTTCGTTGGTGAATTTTTCGTCGCTAAACGAAATTCTTTTTGTGGTGAATGGAGAGCGAAAATTCAAGTCTTCTTTGGATACTAGCTATAGTGTCCTCACCTGCTAACCTGAACTTGTGTTCAGTCATCAGATTATAATTAAAAAAATTCAACTGTTATATTAAAAACAAAATAACTACTTGTAATATGAACATTATGTAGGTGTTTTTTTACTGAGTGTATAGGTTTTTCCTATTGAACATGTAGATTGAGACACTATTTATTATCGCGAGGAAAAAATGTAGCATTCCTCTTAAGGAGCTGAACTAATTAGAAATTATTGGACTTTCTTGTTAAAGAGCACACAAGTTGGTCATGCATCTCATATTAAAGTAACTTATTACATCATGGCAAAATTACACAGATTTGTATGCCTGGGCATAATTTGAATTCTATATATAGAGGTAAAACGACATCTCTTACCTTAAAGCATAAAATAGATCCTCTTTTATTTTTTTCTCTATTTTGCCACATATGCAAACTTATATCGTCTCTCCTTAATTTACGAGGTTAGAGGAGATACTAAGAACATGAAAGTAGCAGTCCTTTAACATACGCTTGATTTTAAGAACAAGTATTTCAGTTTAAAGTGGGTCTATCGTAAATCAATTTGTCTCTTCTTCGGACTCTACGTAAATACAGGAGCCTAATGTATCGAGAATACCTTTTATTCGAGTTTATATAAAACAGAGGATTCAGGGTATACCATTGAGTAAATATCATCACGTACATGATAGTAGTTAGTTTCTTTAGTTTACCGGTAGCTATTTTGGAGGAGAATTTAAAAAAAAAAAAAAAAAGTGTTGAAATCGTTTAATTTGGTCACGAAAGTCACTAACCTACAAGTCAATCATATTAGGCAAGTAATTTATAAAACCAAGTTGTCAAATCAATAACAAGCACTTGATGGTTGGTATGACTATTTGAACCAATGTAATTCGCTTGATTCAATTTAACATTGCACATGTCTAATTTGGTGAACGATGTGAATCATTTTTTGCTTTCTTTAGTGACACGCCTAAGAGTTTGCATGTATGAAGTTGTTTTCTTGGCACGAAAAGTTATACCTTGGTCTTGAGAGTTTCCAGCGTCCTAGTCTTAAGTAACATTATGGAGGATGCAAATCAGAAGTTCAGTGGCTTCTTAAATTGGGAAAGTCATATACAAAGAACACACGCAAGATGTCCTGCAAACTGAAAATTTGGCCCAACAGCATTGAAACAATTACACTGCACGTTTTCCTGTAATCGAAATATGTATGTCTTAGAGTAACTCCTAATCTGAGTATCAACTGAACTGTACTTTCGATGTATCTCTTAGAGTAAGAGCTAATCTGAGTACCAACTGAACTATACTCTTCAAGCATGAAGAAGTTTTCTTTATGTTAAGCTTTCCCACTTTGTACTACTAAATATAAAACTATTCGATAATAAAATGAAGCGTTAATAATTATGTAAATAAAGCCTATTTCAAGTGGTTAACAGTTAAAATTTTTTAAGATTTCGTACTTTTACACGTGCTGAGTCATCCCACTTTCTAGTAATTATTTTTTCCATAGATTATAGTGGTGATTCATGTATCATATTATGACATGTACTGTATTATAGTGTTTTATTTCATGTATCAAAAAATATCAATAATTACAGGGAGCCACCAACAGAATTGCATGGCTATCACGTGTTAAATTTGGTGAATGAGGTTAATCTTATATTCTTTTGCTTTTTGACTCAACAAACTAAATAGCCTAAATTGTCCAATAATTAAACTACACCTCAAATGTCCAAATCAACCAAAAAATGTCCTTCAGTCCACGCATGATGAGTCCACCTTTAAATATTTCCTGATATGAACAAAATTAGTATTTCTTTTAATCCTTTTGACGTGTCTTTTAATAAAATCCAATTATTTTCAAAAGTAGTGTCGTTATTTTAATTAAAAATTATTTCTTGTATATGAAAAATAATATAACGAAAATTGATGAATTAAAAGTTATATTGAAAAATATGTACAATGATAGCATAAACCGGGGCAAACTGATTTACAATTTAATTGGTATATTTGTTCATGTCGAGCCTTTTCACTCGAAAGACTTGTAAGTTTTGAAACGGATTGACTAAATTCAATTATGATGGAAGTATATAACTCATATGAAACGTTACAAATATCAAAAGTAAAAAAAAAAAAGATAAGTTTGAACGTTTTGACATCGATCCATAGAAAATGGGAACTGATTAAACTACACTTTGACATGATAAAAGCTTGATTACATGCTGGATTTTACCGAGATATTTTTGGAGTTCATGTTGAAGTTTGATTTGGTGTCGGTTGGTGTTGATGAGTCTGTCTAATACATACTATACAAAATCCTACATACTTTTCATAATTTGGCATATGTTTAACATAATTATGACTTTTACTGGTTTAATGATCTCCTTAAATTCTCATGTGTTATATGATCTAATGTTATTTCTTTGATAATCACACTAAGGTGTAAAACATAAATAGAAATTTAGTTTAATATCAAGAGAAAAGTAAGAACCAGTCTCAAGTACATATTGTGTCAAATTTTATGGTAGTTAATGAATAAATCTTAATTATTCATCGACCAATACAAAACACAATAATAAGGGATGACTCAATAATTTATACACTCATCACTACGGCATGTTAATTATTTTTATATGATTGATCAATGAGTGTCTAATAGTTACTCATTGACTAGGATGGTAGTAAGTGTACTGGTCCCGCAATCTGATGGCCCTCCAGAAGCCACTCCAAAGCTGATCTTGCATAATCCACCGTGTGTCGAGGAACCTCTGAAAAGCTGTTTTCACTAAGACACCAGGCTGCACGGGGTGCATCAAGAATCATATGCAGCTACTTTCCAACGCGTCGAGAATGTAAAATGGAAAACCAGTACCATATAACAAATCAGCAATTGAATTATCAAAGAATCCAGTATTTCATGGACGAAGCAAACACATCGATATCAAGTTTCACTTCATTCGTGACCTAGTTCGTGAGAAAGAGATTGCTATTGATTATTGTCCAACTAAAGAACAAGTTGCAGATATTCTTACAAAGCCATTGAAGACAGAGTCATTTTTCAAGCTGAAAAAAATGCTTGGAATGATCAAGTTTGAAGATTTTGATTTAAGGGAGGCAATGTAGAATTAAATCAAATAAATGTGAACACACATTAGTCAATAATTGTGAACAGCTTTTATTTTCAAATGGTATGTAGCAATTTCAACTTTGCTTATTTTGTCCACATAGCTTTTACCAACTTTGTTTATTTTGTTCACATAGCTTTTACATATAAACATGTGTGATATTTGGCTATAAATAGGCTAGTTCATCAACATTGTAAACACACCTAAAAACACATCTTCAAGAACAATTCTAAGACTTCAAAACAGGAGCATTGTGTATTGAGCAAAGCTTTGTGTTCTTCTATTTTCTTTCTTTCAGTTTCTTAGATATTTATCGATTCAAGCTCCTTCACATATCACTATTTCTTTGACAAAAAATATAAAACTAAATACTTTTTGTTGTCTTTTCTCCTTTTGTTTTTCCTTCTTTTTTCCCCATAGATCTCTCGATTCAATTACTCTCTCTATTGAGAATCAGCACAGAGAACACCAACCACGGTGGCGAATCTGCAGCTGTTTCATAGTAAATATATATTCTTTTGTTACTTTTCATAATTCGTTCCGTATAAATTCATTTTCTTGAAAATGAGTAAGGAAAATTTTAAATTATCGAGTGCTATTAGATATTAAATAATTTTATGTTAATTGCCGACACATAAAAAATGTTACTAATGTAGAAAAATGCTACACTCAAACAAACACATAATTAGTTTATATCGGTGTATCTTATTTTCAATCTAGTGTCTCAATCGCTGATCAACATATAAATTTTAGAGAGTTCAATGGCCACTTTAGATCGGTGCCGGTTTTTCAGATGTAAGGGTGACAAACTACTCGACTTGGATTCTTCATTAGCTAAGCTAGCTAGAGCAAGTGCGAGTCGATTCTTGTTTTTTTTTTTTGCATAAATTAACTATACTAAATCATACTACTCGATTAGTTGGGAGAATTATTAATCAACTAATTATAGACTAATAAAAAACTAATTAAAACAAAACAATTAACAAGGTTTTCTCATCTAATATATATCTTTGTCTGTTTCTCAAAATCATCTATCATGGAATCAAATAGAATAACAAACGAATTCATGTATGAGGCGGCTAAGTGAATCTTCTTAAATAATTGTGAATTTCCTAACGTAAATACTGAAAGCACTTGTTCTAACTATATTGATTAAAATTAATTCAACTACACACTTGTGATCATTAAGCTAACAAATAATTAGTACTTGAAATCTTGAACATTAACTTTCTTAGATTGTCAATCTAATAGGATAAAATCAAATGATTCAACCTAGGTCAAAATGTAAACATCCAATCTATTTGCATCATAAATTAAGCATCGAGGACTTCCAATCTTGTCAATGATAAAATAAATGATAAATAATTAGGCTAACACTTTGAAAACTTAGCATTCAACATCATGAATATCCAATGGAGTCAATGAACATGCATCAAATTTCTATATCCAAGACCTCCTCTAATTCTATCACAAAAACTTTAACTAAATAAGAAAACCCAAAAGCTTAAGCAAACATTATAAATATAAAACAATATATTCATAAGTTACACTTGAAGAAGGAAGTTTAAATAAATAGATGATAAGAATACCAAATATTCAAACTTATACTCGTCCAAACTATGCTACAATAATAGAAAAATAGTTGGAGATTTGGACACTTGAATTTCAGAAGTTTGAAGTTTCTTGTCAGAAATAAATCTGTTTTAGGATTACTACATATTGATTTTCCACAGAAAGTTTGTGAGTCATGTACACTGGGAAAGCAACACAGATTTCTCTTTCCGAAGAATAAGGCCTGGAGGGCGAGTACACCACTGAAGTTGATCCATTCAGACTTGTGCTGTGTAGAAGTACCTACAAATGGTGGTTGTAAGTATTTTATAACTTTTATTGACGATTTTAGTCGGAAAGCATGGGTGTATTTTCTTAGAAACAAATCTGACGCATGTGATACGTTCAAAAGTTTCAAAGTGTACATTGAAAAACAAAGTGGTTTTGTGACTAAACTTTGAGAACAGACAGAGAAACTGAGTATACAGTCTGTGATGATTATCTGGAGAGAAATGGCATTAAGCATCAAATGACAGCGAGATATACACCTCAACAAAACGGGGTGGCAGAAAGGAAAAATAGAACAATTATGGACATGGTAAGATCAATGATGCATTCAAAGAATCTACCAAAATCATTTTGAGCTGAGGCTGTTGCTTGTGCTGTCTATGTCTTGAACAGGTGTCCTACAAGGAGTATTGCAGAAGGAAAGACTCCTTACGAGGTATGGACAGGTCGGAAACCAAATATCGGACATTTGAAAGTATTTGGTTGTATTGCTTATGCTCATGTTCCAGATGTTTTGAGGAAGAAGTTGGATGATAAATCTGAGAATTGTGTTTTTATTGGATATTCTCATGAAACAAAAGGATATAAACTTTATACTCCTGTTACCAGAAAAGTTTTTATCAGTCGAGATGTCATTTTTGAAGAGATAGAGGCTTGGGATTGGCTAAGAAAAGAGCCTGAGAAAATAGAAAATTCTTCATTTTCTCCTATTGTTGGTTCTCGTATACAGGAACCAGAACCACCAAGAGAGGATATTGTGTCTAAACCATCATCGAGTCGCCCACAACGAGAGAGGCGATTACCAGCCAGATTGTAGGATTATGAAATTGGTAATGACAATGAAATATGTGATGAAGAAGTTGTCAATTTTGCTTTATTCGCAGATTGTGATCCAGTGACATTCGAAGAAGCTTTTAGAAATGATAATTGGATTCGTGCCATGGATCAAGAGATTCGTGCTATTGAGAAAAATGATACATGGGAATTGACTACTCTTCCACAAGGGAAAAAACCCATTGGAGTCAAATGGGTGTACAAGACAAAATACAAAGCAAATGGAGAGATTGATCGCTTTAAAGCAAGACTTGTTGCAAAAGGATACAAACAAAAGGCAGGTATTGATTATTTTGAGGGCTTTGCCCCTGTTGCTAGACTTGACACAGTTCGTATGGTTATTTCTATTGCCGCACAAAGTGCGTGGAAGATTTACCAAATGGATGTTAAATCTGCTTTTCTAAACGGAGTTCTAGAAGAGGAAGTTTATGTTGATCAACCAGATGGATATGTTGTCAAAGGACAAGAAAGTAAGGTATACCGGTTGAAAAGAGCTTTGTACGGGCTCAAACAAGCTCCACGAACATGGTACACTCGTATTGATTCTTATTTCACCGAACATGGTTTTCAAATATGTCCACATGAGCATACTTTATATGTGAAATATTCTGATCGAGGAGATATTGTTATCGTATGTTTATATGTTGATGATCTTATTTTCACCGGTAACAATGCTAAAATGATTTCTGAGTTCAGGGAGGCTATGAATAGTCATTTTGAAATGATGGATCTTGGTCTAATGTCTTACTTTCTTGGTTTGGAAGTTTATTAGATGGACAGTGGAATATTCATTTCACAGAAGAAATATGCTGGTGATATTTTGAAAAAGTTTAAGATGGAATTTGCAAAACACATCTTAACACCGGTTGAAGAAAAGTTGAAGTTAACAAAAGATGCTACCGGTGAGCTAGTTGATCCTACATACTTCCGAAGACTAGTTGGAAACTTGAGATATTTGACTGCAACTAGGCCGGATATAATATATGGTGTTGGACTTATCAGTCGTTTCATGGAATCGCCACGTCAATCACACTTACAATCAGCTAAACGGATTTTGAGATATGTCAGAGGTACAAAAACTGATGGTATATTCTATTCTTGTGCTAATGATATTTCTCTTCTGGGGTACACAGAAAGTGATTGGGCTGGTGACACCATAGAAAGAAAAAGCACATCATGTTATGCATTTTTCTTGGGATCTGGCGTTTTCTCATGGTCTTCAAAGAAACAACAAGTCGTGGCTTTATTTACAGCTGAAGCAGAGTATATAGCAGCATCAAATAGTGCTACACAAGCGCTATGGCTTAGACGAATTCTTGGTTTTCTACATCACGATGGAGGAAAAGAGGTAAACCTAAGCTAAAGGAGATTGTCCAAAATAAGCCCAAAAAACGTGCTATATGGCTCAAGTGCATGGATGGATGCAACCAATCTATGCTCTATATGTGGCATTTAACTAAATAAAAAAATAGAAAAATGAATATAGGTCAACCCCTGCATTCTGACAGTCAGCCTCCGCGGCCGTTATGTCAAATTCAAATGCTGTTAGAAGTGTTCACGATCAACCTTCACTTTCTGGAGACCGACCTCCCAATACAGTAGTCATCCAGTACAAATTCACGATCGACCTTCACTTTCGGGAGACCGACCTCCCAATACAGTAGTCATCCAGTACAAATTCACGATCGACCTTCACTTTTTGGAGGCCGACCTCCCAATACAGTAGTCATCCAGTACAAAAATCAACTTCTGGAGGTCGGCCCCCACTTTCTGGTGGTCGACCATGGCATCTACTCTTTCAAATTTTGTTTTTCTTCATCATTTCGTATCTTCAATGTATATCAAGCATCCCGCTTGCTAAACAATCTCAAGAATATCTGAAAAACACATAAGAGAAATCAAATACAACCGGAGATCTAGGGCGTACATCTTCTCTCTTATGATGGGTTTGTTATGTGACAAATCTACTCATTTATGTGAGTTGGTCTACCTGTACATACTCTAGGATTTGTTAGTGCACGTAGATGAACGATTCATCAGATCGCGAGGCAAGTGCACTGTTATAGTTCTCATAGCCATGTATCATTATATGTCATAGAATTAAAGCAAGGTAAACTGCTACAGTTGATTGACAGCGGAAACAAACGACTGTTATTCATGCTTACCTTTGCAATTAATCCTCTCCTCGGATCACTTACAGTGCAAACTCCATGATCGAAGACTATGTTATAGCCTTTCAGAGATAACTGTCCAATGCTCAGTAAATTGTGATGTAAACTTGGTACATAGAATACATCAGAAACAAATTTAGAAGAACCATCTTTCAAACTAATGGCAATCCTCCCTTTACCAAGAACAGGTACCTCATAATTATTTCCTAATTTCACAGTAGTTTTCACAGAAGTATCCAAATCTGTAAACATTTCTTTATCTCCACACATATGATTGCTGCAACCAGAATCCAAACTCCATTCGTTTTTTGTTTTGTTTTCAACACTCAAATCAGCCAAAAACAAAGTCTCAGGACTTGTGTTGTCATTTTCAGCCACTTTAGCATGTGTTTCTGGACTATTCTTATACCAGCAGTTACTTTAAAAATGTCCAAACTTTTTGTAATTAAAGCATTGAATTTTTGATTTATCCTTTTTGGAAATCATTCTTTTGATTATCTCTATCAAAAACACGAGTATTTCGCTGGTAATTAAAATTACCTCTACCACGACCTCTTCTTTGGTCACGTCCTCTACCTCGAAAATTCTGACTCCTCTGACTAGATTCAGCATGATTTGCAGACAACCCTTGATCTTTCGAAACAATTGCCTGAACTTGTAATGCTTCCTCTACAATTCCAACAGACTGCTGATCTAGTGAGATTTCATAAGATAGTAACTCACCTTCCAATTGATCAATAGTCATTTCGTCAAGATCCTTGGTAGCTTCAATGACTATTTTTTTCATGTGAAACTTTTGAGTCAAAGATCTGAGAATTTTCTGGACAAGTTGGGCTTTGGTGATGACTTCACCATTTGAGTTTATTTTTCCACCAATATCTCGTACCTTGGATATGAAATCTGCAACAGACTCGTTTGTTTTCATTTGAGCCATTTCAAACTGTCTCCGAAATTCTTGTAAGCGAATCTTTTTAACTTCGATGCTGCCTCTATTGATATTCACAAGAATTCTCCAAGCCTCTTTTACAGATTTGATATTCATAAATTTGTTCAAGACAGCTAACTCGACTCAGTTGTTAAGATAATGTCGAGCTCAACGATCTTGCCTCCTCTTTATCTCCAAAGCTTTGGCCTCCTCGTTATTTAATTTTTTGCTCACATCTGGAATGTCAAATCCGTTTTCTGTGACATCTCATATGCCTAGAACTTCAAAAAAATCTCTCATAAGTATAATCCATTGATCAAAGTTGTTTTTACCATCAAAGATAAAACCAGGACAAGATTGGATAACTCTCTCTCCTTCCATCTAGAAAAATGAATCGATTCAGCAATACAATCTCTGATACCAATTTGAAGGAACTTGAATCGATAAATATCTAAGAAATTGAAAGAAAGAAAATAGAAGAACACAAAGCTTTGTTCAATGCACAATGCTCCTGTTTTGGAGTCTTAGAATTGTTCTTGAAGATGTGTTTTTAGGTGTGTTTACAATGTTGATGAACTAGCCTATTTATAGCCAAATATCACACATGTTTATATGTAAAAGCTATGTGAACAAAATAAACAAAGTTGGTAAAAGCTATGTGAACAAAATGAGCAAAGTTGAAATTGCTACCTACCATTTGAAAATAAAAGCATGTTCACAATTGTTGACTAATGTGTGTTCACATTTATTTGATTTAATTCTACAATATGTAAACATTAAGTTTTAAATTATATTTAAAGGTGCCAAACCTATTCTTTTTCAAATTTTAAAGTTCCTTATGATTCTTATATACTTATTAAATGGTGCAGTCCTCTTTCAAAATTTTAAAATTTTAGTGGCCCTTAACTCAAATTTCTATAAAAAATAAGGTAAATGAATGATAGACTTGTGAAGCATGATCTATTACTTTTTTTTATCTGTTTCTTATTTTAAATGACCTATCTTCCTTATTCAATACACCTATTAAGCAGGACGTTACTATATGATAAGAATGAATTTTTTTTAAAGTTAACGATAGGGTGCTTATCTTAGTAAGAAATTAAAGAGGACTTTTGCTTATATAATTTTCATTTTAAGTATATCAAGATTGTATAAAGTTAAGGTTGAATGAATAAGATGCTAAACAATTTTAATGGTGTCCTTAGCGATGTTAAGAAGTTTTGGATGTTATAAACCAAATAACTATCGGACCTTGTGACATATTATATAAAGTAGGGATTTTGGAAAACCACTAACGATGAATACTTTGACAAAGACGCTCTTCCTTATAAGTTTTTATAAAACTCTCCAGCATTTATTCAAAAATCTCCAACACCTCATTTGCTTTCTTTTTGTACCAAGCAATATTGCATTTGTTCTCTATCGAGTCAACCAAAATTTACTTATAAACTCTTGAATATTTATTTAGGATATCCGATTAGTTTGACAAGTGTTAAGATTGGTGGAATTGAAGTTAGTCGAGCTCAAGAAAAACATAGATAGAACTTGGAGATGTGAACTACTGCCGAGCAGAGCTGAACAGTGCCGAGCTGGACAATAGTAATGCTGAGCAGAGCTGAACAGTAGAGTGTCGACCTCAGCTCGGCAGTGCATCAGAAGTGTGTAGGATGGAATATTCTTTGATTGAATATTTGATTGAAGGGAATCATGTTCTGAGTCAAACTTTCCATGCTTATCTTCTATAAGGAATATCTGTTAGAATCCTATTATGGCATGATAGCGATGTAAAAGGAAAATTCCATAAATCATGCTAATCTATTCCTCCTTATAAAAATCTCCGGTTAGACGCTTATTGATGTAGCCCGAAATCTCAATTAGTCGATAGTGAATTTCTTGGCTTGCTGCTGCCATAAGTTTTTCTTTTCCTTGAGGGTTTTCCCACGTAAAAATCGTGTGTTCATAGTTTACTGTTTTCTTTGATTATTATTCATTACATTTTTATCGCAATAGCGTGTTTGTGCGTTCTTGTTAACAATCGTCGTGGTTGTTTCTGATGTTCCGCAATCCCCAACAACTGGTATTAGAGCAGTAGGGTTCTTTGTTCGAGTGAGAGCAATGGCCGACGATGGTAACTCAAGGATTGAGAGATTTGATAGATCAAACTTCAGTTTTTGGAAGATGCAGGTTGAAGATTATATATATCGGAGAGATCTATATCTGCCTCTTGAAGGGAAGGAGGCGAAGCCCACTGACATGACGGATCGAGAATGGAAAATTCTGGATCGTAAAGCACTCGGTGCCATTAAGCTGTCCCTAACCCAAATCGTAGCATTCAATATCTCAAAAGAGAAGACCACAAAGGTCGTAATGAATATTTTGACAAGGATGTATGAAAAAGAATCTGCCTCTAATAATGTGCATCTGATGAAGAGACTTTTCAACATGTAGAAAACTGAAAGTAAGACGATGGAGGAACACTTGGGTGAGTTCAACACAATTACTAGCCAACTTGAGTCAGTTGGGATTGTCTTTGACAACGAAGTTCTGGCCTTGGACTATCAAGCCTGCCTGACAGCTGGGATGGAGTTGTCATATCTGCGAGCAACTCATCCGGAGAAGATACGTTGAAACATGAAAATGTGGTAGATGTGCTGCTTGATGAAGATTTGAGGAGGAACAGTGGGAGTCCTTAAATTTCTGGAGTCGCGTTGAACACAGAGGAGCGCGGCAGACCTGCCAAGAGGGGCTATGACAGAGATGGGAGATCGCAGTCCAGAAAGAGCAAGTACAAAGGCTCAAATCTGACCTGATGGAATTGCAAGAAGAAGGGTCACCTCAAACGCGATTGTAGTGTCAAGAAGAAGGCTAATCAAACTGACAAGAACGGAAATGAAATTCATATCTCTCAAGCATCCAGGTCTGACAGTGATGGCCTGATCTTGAGTTGTGAAATCCAACCTGACGCTCTTTGTATTTTCGACAATGGGGCCACTTTTCATGCCACATCCAATAGAGAATACTTCAGAAATTACAAAAGCGAAAACTTTGAAAAAGTATATCTCGGAGATGATGACTCCTATGATATCATTGGCAAAGGGGACATCATATTGACTTTACCAGATGGAAGGCAGCTGAAGCTGTTATAAGCAATAGACGTACCTCGGCTAACCAAGAACTAGATATCAATTACTCAATTGGCAGATGAGGCCGACCTGGAAGGGAGATTCAGCAAAACGCACTGGAAGTTAGTCAAGGGATCCTCAATTGTTAGTACAAGGATTGAGAGCTGGGACCCTTTACAAATTCACAAATAAGAACTCGGTGAATGCAGTCACCTCGGCATATGATGCCGAGCTCTGGCATTAAAGACTCGGACACATGAGTGTCAAAGGGATGAACGTAATAGCGTCCAGAGGTAAGCTGGAGGATTTGACAAACATTGACATGCCGCTGTGTGAATCCAGTGTGCTTGGAAAGCAGAAAGCTGTAAGCTTTTCTAAGCACAAGAAAAGTCTCAGAGCTGAGAAGTTGGAGCTTGTACACAGATTTTGGGGGCCTTCAGATGTGCCTTCACTGAATGGCTCTCGTTATTATGTTACTTTCATTGATGACTCAACGAGGAAGTTGTGGGTATACTTTGTGAAATGCAAGTCTGACGTATTCGAATTCTTTAAGAGATGGAGGAGTCTTGTTGAGAACAAAACCGAACTGAAGCTAAAGTGCTTGAGGTCATACAATGGTGGAGAGTACTGCAGTAAGAAGTTTGAGGATTATTGTGCCGAGAACGGAATTAGAAGAGAAAAGGATATGCCAAAGACACCTCAACATAATGGTGTTGCAAAAAGGATGAACAGAACAATCTGTGAAAGAGCAAGAAGTATGAGGATACATGCAGATTTGCCGAAATCCTTTTGGGCCGAGACTTTGAACACCATTGTTTATCTGATTAACAGGGGACCGTCAACCGCAATTGACTTTAAACTTCCTGAAGAAGAGTAGGCTGGCAAGAAGATCTTACTTGCCTATGTCAAAGTATTTGGTTGCACTGTCTACGCACTGCTAAAGCCGGATGAGAGATCAAAACTTGACCCCAAGTACAAAGTATGTTCTTTAATTGGCTATGGAGGTGACAGTTTTAGATATAGACTGTGGGATCATATAGGGAAGAAGGTGATCAGAAGCAAGGATGTAGTTTTCAATGAAAATGTGCTTTACTAGAACAGAGTAAAGGAAGAGAAGCAACCTGTAAAGCCCAAGTACTTTGAGCACAGTGATATTGGTAATGCCGAGCTGAGCAAACTTGCAGATCAGACTGTTGAGGTGCCCAGCTCAGGAGATGAAGCTCCAAAAGAGCAAGTCACACCACATATTGATGTTCGGAGAGAGAGAGAGGAGAACTATTACTTCCCCTACCAGGTTCTCACCTTCACTTTATTATTTGCTTCTTACTAACTGTGATGAGCTAAGCTGCTATGAAGAAGCAATGAAATCTGACAAAAGTGAAGACTAGAGGTCAGCCATAGAAGACGAGATGAACTCTCTACAGAGCAACTTCATCTGGATCTTGTAAAAAAGCCACCAGGGAAGAAAGCAATTCAGAAAAAATGGGAGTACAGGTTGAAGCAGGAAGCTGACGGCACTCAAAGACAAGGCTTGTGGTACAAGGTTTCCAATAGAAGGCCAGGGTTGACTTCACTGAGATCCTTTCACTTTTGGTCAAGCTGTCAACCATCAGAATCATCTTACGTATCACAGCTGCAGAAGATCTGCACTTAGAACAGCTTGACGTCAAAACAGCCTTTCTTCACGGAGATCTGGAAGAAGATATCTATATGATGCAGCTAGAAGGATATGAGATACCTGGAAAAGAAGACCTGGTATGCAAATTACAGAAGAGCTTGTATGGTTTGAAACAAGCTCCGAGACAGTGGTACAAGAAGTTCGACAACTTCATGACAGAGGTCGGCTACAAGCTCTGTTGTGGTGATCACTGCTTTTACTTCAAAAGGTTTGAAGGTTTGTATATTATCCTGCTACTTTATGTATATGATATGTTAATAGCAGGAGGAACCACTGATGAGATCAAGAAGCTGAAGGAACAATTAGCCAAGAAATTCTCCATGAAGGACCTCGGTCCGGCAAAGAAAATACTGGGACTCAGTATTGAAAGAGACAAAGAATCAAGTGTTGTGGATGAGCAAAGAGACTATATCTCTAAGGTATTGAAAAGATTCAATATAGATAATGCAAAATCGGTGTTAACACCTCTGGCAGGATAGTTTAAAAAATTATCAAGGAAGCAATGTCCTAAGACGAAGGATGAGCTTGAACGAATGAAGAAGGTACCCTACGCCTCAGCCATGGGTAGCTTGATGCTGCAGGGGTATAGGCAAACTTCCTCCTATGATACAATAGCCAAAACAATCTCTTATCTTCAGCAAATAGGATAGAGATCCAATGAAACTTCAAAACAAGAGTGTATATAGTAGGAAGAAGAATTTAGATTACTTGAACTTGAACAAGGAATTAGAACATCTTGAAATGTGTTAAACATGCCTTTATATAGGCATTTTACCTTCATTTCAGACGTTCAAAACGTCCTTGGGCGGTTAGAAGAGGTTCCATGGTGCAAAAGTTGTAACATTAGATGAAAAGGCACACCTACTGGCACATCGATCGATTGATGTGATCGATCGATGTCTCACAGTAGCTTCCAACTTTCCATCCAACCCACTTCGATCGATGTCTCACAGTATCTTTCGATTTGAACCTCTTATTAGTATAATACTTCAAAGTTCTAATGAAATCTTGATAGCTAAAAATCCTTGAATCAGATTCCTATATGCTAGAACTAGAAATATTATACACATGAAACCACACTCTCCTTAGAAGTTCATCTTAAACCGCACTTTATGGCCTTGTGCTTTCCTTAGTATTCATGAACATTTCAAGATCATTGCTTGTCGAAGCGGCACCACTTCCTATGTTCATATAGGTGAAGATTAAGACATTCCTCTTAATCATTCATTAAGAGTGCTTTAACACTCACCCTCTTTAACACTAATAATACAATTCTTTAAAGATCAATACAGTGCAGGTTGATTCTTTAAAGATCAATCTTAGTGCTTTAATTCCTCACTTTGTGACTTGTTGTTACCCGTTGTACCTTTGACTAGTGATATGCTAGGAAAGGTTGGATTTCCATCACAAGTGAACTTATCCCATACGTCTTAATCTCATCCCTAAAGATGTACTTTGTACCAAGTCTTTTGAAAGACTCTTTGTCAACAGATCCACTAGGTTATTGCAGGATGTGACGTATGCAATGGCTATCACACCATCCGTTATTAATTGCCTTACATAATCATGCCTAAGGCTGACATGTCTAGATTTCCTGTTATGGAGTTTACTATAAGCTCTAGTCATCGTTGCTTGGCTATCACAATGTTAGAAAATGGATGGCATCGGTTGTGGCCACAACTCTATATCCAATAATAAATTTCTCAGTCATTCCGCTTCCTTACTTGCTGATCCCAATGCTATGAATTTGGATTCCATTGTCGAATGAGTTATGCATGTCTGTTTCTTTGAAGCTCAAGAAACAGCACCACCATCCAATGTAAATACCCAACCCGTAGTAGATTTGTTATCACCAACACTAGTTATCCAACTAGCATCAGTATAACCTTCCAACACGGCTGAAAAACTATTATAGTATAATCCGTAATTCATAGTCCTCTTCAAATACCCAAGTACTCGTCCGATTGCCTTCCAATGGTCCATACTAGGATTACTAGTATACCTTGATAATTTACACACTGCAAAGGCAATATCCGGTCTAGTGTAATATGTAGCATACATTAAACTACCAATTGTACTAGCATATTCTAGTTGTACTACCGCTCTACCGGTATGTCTAGTCAATTTGTATGAAGCATCAAATGGTGTGTTTGCTTATTTGATCTCCAAGTGATTGAATTTATTCAACACTTTGTTTATGTAATGAGATTGACAAAGAGCAAAACCCCCACTATGTTTGAACACCTTTATCCCTAAGATAGTATCTACCTCACCTAAATCTTTCATTTGGATTTGTGAAATTAAATATTTCTTAGTTTCATTAACTCCTTCCATATTAGTGTCAATAATTAGCATGTCATCCACATACAAACAAATAATGACATTATATTTGTTCGTAAACTTGGAATATACACACTTATCCGCACCATTATGCCGGAAACTATTCTTTAAAATGGTAGTGTCAAACTTTTCATGCCATTTTTCGGTCCTTGTTTCAATTTATATAATGACCATATCAATTTACACACTTTGTGCTCATTCCCCGGAAGAGCAAAACCTTCCGGTTGTTTCATATAGACTTCTTCGTCTAAATCACCATTGAGAAATGCAGTCTTAACATCCATTTGATGAATAAACAAGTCATTTATGGATGTTAATGCTATCAACACTCTAATGGATGTTATTCTCACAATCGGAGCATAAGTATCGAAATAGTCTATCCTTTCACGTTGTCTAAACCCTTTGGCTACTAATCTAGCATTGAATGTTTGAATTGAACCATTGGTATTATATTTTCTTCTAAATACCCATTTACATCCAATTGCTTTGGAACTTGAGGCAAATCGGTGAGAATCCATATATTGTTAGACAATAACGAGTTCATCTCATCATCAATTGCTT
Source organism: Eustoma russellianum (assembly GCA_036186865.1). Lineage (NCBI taxonomy): Eukaryota > Viridiplantae > Streptophyta > Magnoliopsida > Gentianales > Gentianaceae > Eustoma > Eustoma russellianum. The sequence continues at coordinate 13,205,889 of AP025040.1, read as the reverse complement.
CCTTCCAAAATGATGCATCTCTCGATTGCATTGTTTCCTTATAGGACTTAGGATCATCTTCTACACTTAATACAATGGGTATTTGGTTAAACACCTTTGTCCTATTACCTTCAACTAAGAGGGTAATGGATTGTGAAGAAATGAAGTCCGAAGGTAAATACTTCTGCTTTCTAGCACGTTGACTTCTCCTAACCTCAGTTGGAGAATCTTTAATTGGATCAACACTAGAAGGATCATTGGAAAAATCTCCAACAATTGGTTCATTCAAATTTTCGCTTGTTGAACTTTGTTTGAATCTGTTCTCAAAAATTTATTTTCAAGAAATTCAACATCTCTATATTCAACAACCACATTGGATTCTAAATCTAGAATCCTATATGCCTTAGAGTTTTCAGCATATCCAATAAAGACACCTTTAAGAGCTCTTGGCCCCAACTTAGTCCTCTTCGGATCTGGAACTCTATTATAGGCTAGATAACCCCAAACTCTAAGATAACTTAGATTTGGTCTTCGTTTCTTCCATATTTCATATGGAGAAACCTTAAACTTCTTAGAAGGAATTCTATTGTGAATATGACAAGCCGTCAACAAGGCTTCTCCGACAAATTCTTTGGCAAACCGGAGTTTATTAACATTGCATTTAGCATGTTAACTAAACTTCTATTCTTTCTTTCAGCCAAACCATTTTGTTGGGGTGTACACGGTGCACTTTTCTGGTGTATGATACCATTCTCCTCACAGAATTGATTGAATTCAAGAGGAAAGTATTCACCACCATGATCACTTCTTAGAACATTGATTTTTAATCCCAATTGATTTTCAACTTCCATTTTGTACACCTTGAACATGTCAAAGGCTTCATCTTTATGCCTTAGAAAATATACATATGTATATCTGGAGGCATCACCAGTGAAAGTTATAAAATATCGATTTCCACCTCGGGTTAAAACACCGTTCAATTCACAAATATCCGAATGAACAAGTTCTAAGAGTTCGGTTTTTTGTTCTACTTTCGGAAATGATTTCTTTGTCATCTTGGCTTGTAGCACACTTCACATATTCTTTCATTTTAATCTTTGCAAGAAATTAAGGGATGTTTAGACATGAACTTAATAGTTGTACTATTAACATGAGCAAGTCTAACATGTCAAACTGCGGAATTTTTATTGATACTTAATTTAAACATCCCGTCGCAAGCATAACCCTTGCCGACAAAGATACCGTTCTTGGACATAATAATTTTGTCCCCCTCTATTACAATCTTGAATCCATTTCTACAGACTAGACTAGCAGAAACGAGATTCTTTGAAATCTCAGGTACATGTAGAACGTTGACTAATAACAACTTCTTTTCCGAAGTAAAGTCTGACTCTACACTCCCTTTACCCAAGACACTTGTGGCGCTGCGGTTTCCCATAACAACTTGCTGGTTATTATCCACAACATGGTTGGTCTTGAATAGATCTTTGTTGTTGCATACATGCACCGTTGCACCCGAATCGAACCACCAATTACTTGTGATTTCGTTCGTAGCCATATGCAGTTCCGTTACCATGCCAACATGCAAACCAGAAACCATTGCTACCAATTGATCGGTTTCAATGCCTACCATATTTTCATTGTTCACATTTTGGGAACCACCACCCTGTTTTAGTTTCTTCCGAAACCAACAGTCCTTCTTGAGATGTCCTTTCTTACCACAATTATAGCACCGTTCGCCTTTCTTAGAATTATCTACCTTGTCTTTCGATTCACATGACTCGGAGTTCTTCCTTTTGTTTCCAACCCAACTCCCTATTTTCCCTTTGACATAATGCACTCTAGGTGCATCATCAGAAACATGCCTTTGACGAGACTTCTAGTTTCTTCTTCAATTCGCAAATGCTTTTGAAGTTGCTCAAGAGACTACGATTCTGTTGAGTGCAGTAATTTCTTCTTGTAACCATTCCAACTAGGGGGAAGCTTTGCGATTATCCCTCCTACTTGCAATGCCTCGGAAACTTCCACACCCAACTATTTGAGTTTGGAAACAATGATCTGCAACTCGTGCACTTGGTCCATAATAGAAAAATTTTCTATCATCTTAAAATTAAAATATTTCATCACCTGGAATTTGTCAGCGTGTTGTTTCTCATTGTTGTACTTGAACTCTAAGGCGTTCCATATCTCCTTCGGTGATGTCGTCGCCGTAAACAGATCATAGATACGATATGGCAGGTTATTGAGGATGTGTCCTTGGCATATAACCTCATCCTCTTGTCTCTTCCTCCAGGCAGCCTTCACAGCCTCATCATCCTCCTCCTGTGGGGTTGGTAAATCCTTCAATTTTGGGTCCAAACGGTACCCAATCTACAGTGCAGTGAGAAGGAATAACATCTTGTCCTTCCACCGCAGATATTTTGTGCCATCAAAACTGTCTAGCTTCATGCTCTCTTGATTCAGAAACGTCTTTGAATTCATCTCAAATTAATTCTTACGATTGTTAATAAAATGGATACAAGAACAACAAGAAGATGAGCAAAGTAGATGGCTTGAGGTGTGTGTAAACACTATCCGTAAGGAATATTTGCCGCCACTAGATGCTGCAGGGTTATAGGCAAACTTTCTCCTAGGATACAACAGCCAAAACAATCTCTTATACTCAGCAAATAGGATAGAGATTCAATGAAACTTCAAAACAAGAGTGTATTTAGTAGGAAGAAGAATTTAGATTACTTGAACTTGAACAAGGAATTAGAACATCTTGAAATGTGTTAAACATGCCTTTATACAGGCATTTTACCTTCATTTCAGACGTTCAAAACGTCCTTGGGTGGTTGGAAGAGGTTCCATAGTGCAAAAGTTGCAACTTTAGATGAAAAGTCACACCTGCTGGCACATCGATCGATCGATGTGATCGATCGATGCGATCGATCAATGTCCCACAGTAGCTTCCAACTTTCCATCCAACCCACTTCGATCGATCTATGTGATCGATCTATGTTGGACAGAAAGTTTTAACTTTGTACTCAGGATACATCGATCGATCGATGTGATCGATCTATGTGACATCGATCGATCGATGTCATCGATCTATGTCCGACAGAATATTCAACTTCATTTTCAAGTCACATGGATCGATCCAACTGAGACATGGATCGATCTATGTCATGAGTCAAGCTATTCTTGCTTATTTAAACATCAATCCACCTTCATTCTTCCTCTCATTGCCTTTACAAACTATTATAACATCTGAGTCATCCCACTTTCTAGTAATTATTTTTTCCATAGATTATAGTGGTGATTCATGTATATTGTGACATGTACTGTATTATAGTGTTATATTTCATGTATCAAAAAATATCAATAATTACAGGGAGCCACCACCAGAATTGCATGGCTATCACGTGTTAAATTTGTTGAACGAGGTTAATCTTATATTCTTTTGCTTTTTGACTCAACAAACTAAATAGCCTAAATTGTCAAATAATTAAACTACACCTCAAATGTCCAAATTTACAGAAAGATCAACCAAAAAACGTCCTTCAGTCCACGCACGATGAGTCCACCTTTAAATATTTCCTGATATGAACAAAACTGGTATATGTTTTAATCCTTATGACGTGTCTTTTCATAAAATACAATTACTTTCAAAAGTAGTGTCGTCATTTTAATTAAAAATTATTTATTGTATATGAAAAATAATATAACGAAAATTGATGAATTAAAAGTTATATTGGAAAATATGTATAATGACAGCATAAACCGGGCCCACCTAATTTACAATTTAATTGGTATTTTTGTACATGTCGAGCATTTTGTCGGAATTTCAGATGTGCAGAGTTTAGAAGAGGAAGCAGTAGTTTAAAGTATTTGGATATCACACATTGTAAAATATGGAAACATAAATTGTAAAGCAGAGGAACATAAATTGGAGGATGAACTATAAAATTTTATTCAGACTTCCTCAGAACTTCCCTATTGAAAGTACATGAGTTTACCTTTTTATAAGGTTTGGAAGAGGCAAGAAACATCAAGCCACCAATAATAACGGGTATATTCTATTTACATTTGTTAGTTTCTTTAATCCACTGAGCTATTGGATGTATGTACAGTATATTCGTATAAATACACGAGCTCTCCTTTTCTTGTATTTTCTAGATTGTGGTATTGCTATGTTCGTCTCTTCAGTGCTGCTTCTAAGATTCTTATATTTTTCTAAGTGTTTTACCTCGGCAGTGCAGTCTATTGTTGTTGATGTCAATACCCTTGTTCTTCTTTATTGTTATTGTGCTCAACACTGCTTGGCGCATCTGCTTGTCCATTTATTTGCCTTCACCTCGTCTCCTTAGCTAGACATCCCATCATTGCTGTTATCTTTAGTGCCTTCACTACGTCACCTCGGCTTGACATTCTTTCCTTCAGCTCCGCCATTTTATCACCTCGACCCTTCTCATTTTAGCTCTCCTCCGCACGTCTTATTTTGCTATATTCTTACCTCGGCTCTGTATTCTTCACATCGGCGCTTTATCACATCACCTCGGCATTGCATCCTTTCCGCACGACACTACATATTTCGGTGTCTCATCTCCTTAGCTCAAGCACTTCTGTCCTCACCTCATCTTGACACCTCGTCTCGGCACTCCGTCTATCTCACTTCAGCTTAGCACCTCAGCTCGGCACTCCTTTGATCTCTGATTCTTACCTCGGTATAGCACCTCGGCTCTACACTCCTTTACTTCACTTTATCTAGACACCTCAGCTCGGTATGACACATCGGTTAGTTTATTTCTGCAGACTTATTCTTCAAACACTTTTCGCTGGAAAGACTTGTACGTTTTGAAACGGATTGACTAAATTGAATTATGACGGAAGTATATAACTCATATGAAACGTTACAAATATCAAAATAAAAAACAGATAAGTTTGAACGCTTTGACATCGACTCATAGATATGTTTGGAGTTTATACTAAAGTTTGATGCGGTTGATGTTGATGGGTCTGTCTAATATATACTATACAAAAACCTACATACTTTTCATAATTTGGCATATGTTTAACATAATCGTTACTTGTACTGGTTTAATAGTCTCCTTAAATTCTCATGTGTTTTATGACCTAATGTCATTTCTTTGATAATCACACAAGGTGTAAAACATAAATAGAAATTTAGTTTAATATCAAAAGAAAAGTAAGGATGAGTCTCAAGTACATATTATGGCAAATTTTATAGTGGTTAATGAGTAAATCCTAGTTACTCATCGACCAATACAAAACACAATAATAAGGGCTGACTCAATAATTATAAACTCATCGTTACGACATGTTAATTATTTTTTATATGATTGGTCAATGAGTGTGTAATGGTTACTCATTGACCAAAACTGTAGTAAGTGGTCCCGCAATCTCATGGCCCTCCATTATTGACCAGAACTGTAGTAATTGGTCCCGCAATCTCATGGCCCTCTAGAAACCACTGGAAAGTTGATCGTGCAGAATCCACCGTGTGTCGAGGAACCTCTAAAAAGCTGCTTTCACTAAGACACCAGTCTGCACGAGGTGCATCTGGAATCATATGTAGCTACTTTCCAACGCGTCGAGAATGAAAAATGGCAAACCGCTCCATATCAAGAACTGCAACATTGCACTTGCCTTGCCATCTGATGGACCATTCATTTACGTGCACCGGCAAATCCTGAAGTATGTACAAATAGACCAATTGACATAAACGAGTAAATTTGTTACGTAACAAACTCGTCATAAGCTGGATAGAGTAGTTGAATCGAGAGAGCTATGGGAAAAAAAGAAAGAGGAGAAAAGACAATAAAAAAATATTTAGTTTTATAATTTTTTTGTAAAAGAAATAGTGATATGTAAACATTAAGTTTTTAAATTATATTTAAAGGTCCCAAACCTTTTCTTTTTCAAATTTTAAAGTTCCGTACGACTCTTATAATAATTATTAAATGGTGCAATCCAATTTCAAATTTTTAAAATTTAAGTGGCCCTTAACTCAAATTTCTATCGAAATAAGGTAAATGAATGATAGACTTGTGAAGCATGATCTATTACTTTTTTTCTATCTGTTTCTTATTTTAAATGACCTATCTTCCTTATTCAATAAACCTATTAAGCTGGACATTACTATATAATAAGATTGAATTTTTTTTAAAGTTAACGATAGGGTGCTTATCTTAGTAAGAAATTAAAGAGGACTTTTGCTTATGTAAGTTTCATTTTAAGTATATCGAGATTGTATACTTTACGATTAAGTTAATTAAGATCGAACGAATAAGATGCTAAACAAAATTGTGTCTTTAGCGACATTAAGAAGTTTTGGATGTTATAAACTAAATAACTATTGGACCTTGTGACATAATGTTTATATAAAGTAGGGATTTTGGAAAACCACTAACGATGAATACTTTGACAAAGACGCTCTTCCTTATAAATTTTTATACAACTCTCCAGCATTCATTCAACAATCTCCAAAGCTTCATTTGCTTTCTTTTTGTACCAAGTAATATTGCATTTGCTCTCTATCGAGCCAACCAAAATTTAATTCTAAATATTTATTTAGGATAAGATTGGTGGAATTGAAGTCAGTCGAGCTGAAGTGACGCCGAGCTCAACAGAAACATGGATAGAACTTGGATATGTGAACTACTGCCGAGCAGAGCCGAACAGTGTCGAGCTGGACAACAGTAATGCTGAGCAGAGCTGAACAGTAGAGCATCAACCTCAGCTCGGCAGTGCATCAGAAGTGTACGGGATGAAATATTCTTTGATTTGAGATTTAATTGAAGGGAATCCTGTTCAGAGTCAAACTTTCCATGCTTATCTTCTATAAGGAATATCTGTTAGAGTCCTATTTATGGTACGATGCCGATGTAAAAGGAAAATTTCATAAATCATGCTAATCCTTTACTCCTTATAAAAATCCCCGGTTAGACGCTTATTGATGTAACTCAAAATCTCAATTGGTTGATAGTGAATTTCTTGGCTTGTTGCCGCCGTGGGTTTTTCTTCCCCTTGAGGATTTTTCCACGTAAAAATCGTGTGTTCTTAGTTTACTGTTTTCTTTTATTATTGTTCATTACGTTTGTATCGCAATAGAGTGTTTGTACGTTCTTGTTAACAATCGTCGTGGTTGTTTCTGCTGTTCTGTAATCCCCAACAGCTGGTATCAAAGCAGTAGGGTTCTTTGTTCAAGTGGGAGCAATGGCCAACGATGGTAAATCAAGGATTGAGAGATTTGATAGATCAAACTTCTGTTTTTGGAAAATGTATGTTGAAGATTATATATATCAGAGAGATCTATATCTGCCTGTTGAAGGGAAGGAGGCGAAGCCCACTGACATGATGAATCGAGAATAGAAATTTCTGGATCGTAAAGCACTCGGTGCCATTAGGCTGTCTCTAACCCAAATGGTACATTCAATATCTCAAGAGAAAAGACCACAAAGGACGTAATGAATACTTTGACAAGGATGTATGAAAAGCTATCTGCCTCTAACAAGGTGCATCTGATGAAGAGACTTTTCAACATGAAGAAAACTGAAAGTAAGAAGATGGAGGAACACTTGGGTGAGTTCAACACGATTACTAACCAACTTGAGTCGGTTGGGATTGTCTTTGACAATGATGTTCTGGTCTTGGTGATACTGTCAAGCCTGCCTGACAGTTGGGATCGAGTTGTCATAGCTGTGAGAAACTCATCCGAAGAAGGTATAAGGGATATGCTTGAAGGAAGACAGTTCGACTTGGAGAAAATTCATACCAGCCAGAATCCATGAGACATTATGACGAAGATTGTTTCAAAAGAGAAGCTTGAGATATGGGTCTTGTTACTTGATGAAAGTGCTAAAGGGAGCCAGTTCGAAGAAGTAGAAATTCACGATGCGTCAAAGTTAAGGTCAGTTCTAAGTGAAAGATTTTGTTAAGATTGGTGGAACTGAAGTCAACCGAGTTGAAGTGAGTCCGAGCTCAAGAGAAACATGGATAGAACCAATCACTCAATTAATCATACTCAGTATATCCCAAAAGTATCAAAAGCTATGGTTAAGGTATATTTAGTTTGAATGATTGAAAGAGTATTCGCTTAATCAACAATGTCTAGCACATGTGAAATATGGTGAACATTTAAATCACAGGCCAAAGTGCCGATAAATACACGAGGGCCTAAACCTCCAGGTCACACTTCTTTCACCCACTCAACCCTCCAAAACCTAAAGATAAACCAAGACATCCTCAAGAAAAAGCAAAAAAAAAAAAAAAGAG
>AP025040.1:13058278-13197620 GCA_036186865.1 Eustoma russellianum | reverse complement strand
AAAAAAGAGAACTCAAAAACATGATGAATCCAAGTGCTAGAAATGTCCTCAATGAACAAAATTGGGTACTTGAAATTAGTAGAAACCTAGATGCAGGCTTAGAAGAAGAAGTCCAAATCCCCATCAGCATCTTCAACGTCCCAAAAGTCCTGCTAGCTAGTGATCCAACTTCCTATGTACCTCAAGAAATTGCTATTGGCCCTTACCATTATTTTTCTCCAGACCTCTATGAAATGGAGAAGTACAAAATAGTCTCAGCGAAAAAGCTGCAGAAACAGCTTGGAGACAAGAAGTTTCAGCATCATGTGGTTGATGAAATCAGACGATACGAGCCCAGAATTCGAGCTCACTATCACAAGTATTTGCCTTTTTCTGGGGATACTTTAGCTTGGATTATGGCAATGGATGCTTGTTTCTTGCTTGAGTTTCTTCAAGTTTACGCAGAAAAAAGTTATAGCTGTAAAACATTTACTAGAGTTTCATCAAGAATGTCACATTTTCTTGATTCTGCTTCCACAAATTCAGCTCATAGTGCCATTCTTAGAGATATGGTGATGTTGGAAAATCAAATTCCTCTGTTTATATTGAGGAAATTGCTGGAATTTCAATCCCATTTATCTCAAGAATCTGCAGACCAGTTTCTTCTTTCAACAGTGATGGGATTTTCTTTGCATCTTTCTCCATTCAAGACTATGGAAAAGCTCCCACACATTGAATTGAGTCAATGTGCTCATTTACTAGACTTTTTGTACAAATTGGTGGTGCCCGAATCGATAGAATCATCAGAAATCACTGTCATTATTGAGGAACAAGGCGATCATGGAGAAGAAGAAGCAGAAGAGAAACCAGATTGGAAGCCGGACAATGCGGCAACAAAGCTTCTTCAAATCGTGTGGAATGTCATTCTGAAATCAAAGGATGGTTCGGTACGTATGATAAAAAGAATAGTATTTTCAAAGCCTTTAAAATTCCTGGTGAAATTACCTTGGAAAATATTTTCCAATATTCCTGTATTAAGAATCATGAAGCAACCAATTGAGAGCATGTTCATGAATCATGAAAAAACAGAGCAAGTAACCGAAGGCTCTAAAAGGCAGGGGGGAATCGAGGAGAATGTTCCATTAATAGAGGAAATCATAATCCCATCTGTCACAGAGCTCTGTAATGCTGGAGTAAACTTTCTCCCTACAAACAATGGCATCTCAAGCATAAATTTCAATGCGAAAACCCGAGTTTTTCATCTTCCAACTGTGTTTCTAGACGTTAACACTGAAGTGGTACTAAGAAACTTGGTAGCATATGAAGCATGCATAGCATCAAAGCCATTAGTATTCACTCGTTACACAGAGCTAATGAATGGGATTATTGATTCCGAGAAAGACGCAGAATTTCTAAGGCAAAAAGGGATTTTTGTAAACCTATTGAAGAAGGATAATGAGGTTGCAAATCTGTGGAATGGGATGAGCAAATCCATTAAATTGACAAAGGTGGAGTTCTTGGATAAAGCTATTGCAGATGTGAACAAGTTTTATAATGGAAGGTGGAATGTTAAAGCCAAAAGATTAATGAAAATTTATGTATTTGGATCATGGCAATTGCTTACGTTGCTGGCTGCTATTCTGATGCTGGCACTTATGACTTTGCAAGCTTTTTGTGGAGTTTATAGTTGCCCTAAAGTGTTCCATACTTATGCTCAGAGCATCCCAGAAGAGTGATTAGATAGTGATTATAATTACTATTTGTATCATAATTGTGATAATTGTGATGGTAATTGTTAGTTGTCATGGTTGTGATTGTATTGTCATCTTAGTTAAAGTAATGTTTGAGTTGTATATGATATGAGTTTAGAGATTGTATGCAGATCGATGGACAAAAGCAACATTAAATGTCTGAATTTCATTGAACAATCTATATGTATTTGTTAGAATGTACTTACCTTAATCAATGGATTCTGTAATTATTGTAGATTGTATGCATCTCTGAAAATTAGGAATAGCTGTAAATCAAGAATTAGCATTAGTAATTGATTGATTGTAATTACCATATTTAGATAGACCATGAGGAGTACAATTATAGGACTGGTTGTATGATACACATAGAATGAAAAACACGTTTTTTCTCTCTCAAACATGGTATCAAAGCGGTTCAATTCCGACTGTACCCATTGAATGTGAGATCTTTGAGTGGAAGGCTCAGAGAAAGTCTCATCACTGTCCAGAAATACCTTTTCCGACCAGAAGACCATACCCTTCTCCGGCCAATCGGCCAAAGTTGCTCAGACACACAGTCTTGAGTTTGTCTTCCTTGCAACCAGGACCTGCACTCACCAGCCATGTCAGAAATAAACCAAAACCCGCAAGACCCCAAATCAGAATCATCCACCCACACTACCCCTGGGGACTTAGCCATACAAGTGGCACAGATCCTCAAAGATAGTCTTAGCCCACCATCACAACAGTCTATATCATTGCTCGAAAATCTGAACGTTGCAGTCAAGTTAACTGGAAACAATTATTCATTATGGTCCCGTTTCATTCACAGGGTCATCTTAGGTAGAGGACAGCAGCATCATCTCATAGGGATACCACCGCCCCCACCTCCAACTGATCCGAGATTTTTTCGGTGGGAACAAGATGACAACTCTGTCTTTACCTGGATTTTACAAACTGTAGATGCGAGTATGATCAACAATGTCTCACAGTATCCCACGGCCAAAGCCTTCTGGGATGAGCTGGCCCTAATATACGGATCTCGGGTGGACTCACTGTAGGTATTTGATCTGCACCGTAAAGCCAACAATATCCGGCAAGGGGAAGGTACACTTGAGGCTTGCTGGAATAGTCTCCAGGACATATGGGTGTCGATTGACACCTTGGATACGAATCCAATGTAATGCCCCGAAGATATCTCCTTGTACAATCAGAAAAGGCAAGAATTCAGATTGTATCAATTTTTAACAGTAGTCAGTGATAAGTTCAAAACAGAGAAGAATGAGCTACTGAAAAGGACACCATTACTGAATGTGGAAGCGGCCTTTTTTGAATTCAAGCGGGGTGAATCTCAAGCAAGATTGATAAAGCATGGCCCCTCAGAACACTGAAGTGGTACTAAGAAACTTGGAAGCATATGAAGCATGCATCGCATCAAAGCCATTGGTATTCACTCGTTACACAGAGCTAATGAATAGGATTATTGATTCCGAGAAAGACGCAGAATTTCTAAGGCAAAAAGGGATTTTTGTAAACCTATCGAAGAAGGATAATGAGGTTGCAAAACTGTGAATAGGATGAGCAAATCCATTAAATTGACAAAGGTGGAGTTCTTGGATAAAGCTATTGCAGATGTGAACAAGTTTTATAATGGAAGGTGGAATGTTAAAGCCAAAAGATTAATGAAAATTTATGTATTTGGATCATGGCAATTGCTTACGTTTCTGGCTGCTATTCTGATGCTGGCACTTCTGACTTTGCAAGCTTTTTGTGGAGTCTATAGTTGCCCTAAAGTGTTCCATACTTATGCTCAGAGCATCCCAGAAGAGTGATTAGATAGTGATTATAATTACTATTTGTATCATAATTGTGATTGTAACTGTTAGTTGTCATGGTTGTGATTGTATTGTCATCTTAGTTAAAGTAATGTTTGAGTTGTATATGATATGAGTTTATAGATTGTATGCAGATCGATGGACAAAAGCAACATTAAATGTCTGAATTTGATTGAACAATCTATATGTATTTGTTAAAATGTACTTACCTTAATCAAGGGATTCTATAATTATTGTAGATTGTATGCATCTCTGAGAATTAGGAATGGCTGTAAATCAGGAATTAGCATTAGTGATTGATTGATTGTAATTACCATATTTAGATAGACCATGAGGAGTATAATTATAGGACTAGTTGTATGATACACATATGAATGAAAAACACGTTTTTCCTCTCAAACATGGTATCAAAGCGGTTCAATTCCGACTGTACCCATTGAATGTGAGACTTTGAGTGGAAGGCTCATAGAAAGTCTCATCACTGTCCAGAAATACCTTTTCCGACCAGAAGACCATACCCTTCTCCGGCCAATCGGCCAAAGTTGCTCAGACACACAGTCCTGAGTTTGTCTTCCTTGCAACCAGGACCTGCACTCACCAGCCATGTCGAAAACAAACCAAAACCCGCAAGACCCTAAATCAAAATCATCCACCCACACTACCCCTGGGGACTTGGCCATACAAGTGGCACAGATCCTCAAAGATAGTCTTAGCCCACTATCACAACAGTCTATATCGTTGCTCGAAAATCTGAACGTTGCAGTCAAGTTGACTGGCAACAATAATTCATTATGGTCACATATCATTTACAGGGCCATCTTAGGTAGAGGACGGCAATATCTTCTCATAGGGATACCACCGCCCCCACCTACAACTGATCCGAGATTTCCTCCGTCGGTACAAGATGACAACTCTATCTTTACCTGGATTTTACAAAAGGTAGATGCAAGTATGGTCAACAATGTCTCACAGTATCCCACGGCCAAAGTCCTCTGGGATGGGCTGTCCCTAACATACGGATCGCTGGGGGACTCACTGCAGGTATTTGATCTGCACCGTAAAGCCAAAAATTTCCGGCAAGGGGAAGGTACACTTAAGGCTTGCTGGAATAGCCTCCAGGACATATGGGTGTCGATTGAAACCTTGATACGAATCCAATGAAATGCCCTGAAGATATCTCCTTGTACAATCAGAAAATGCAAGAATTCAGACTGTATCAATTTTTAACATCAATCAGTGATAAGTTCGAAACAGAGAAGAAGGAGCTACTCAAAAAGACACCATTACCGAATGTGGAAGCAGCCTTTTTTGAATTCAAGCAGGCTGAATCTCAGGCAAGATTGATAAAGCATGGCCCATCAGAACAGAGTTCATTAAAGGGACGCGAAAAAGGAACATATGCAGACCGGAGCACCACTTCTATTCGCTCAAATATCTCATCATCGCGAACAAACAAGAGTACCATTCTCTGTGAACATTGTGGAAAAAAGGGTCACAGCAAAGATAAATGCTTCCAGGTCTATGGATATCCGAAGTTGTGGGAAGGGAAACGCATCACCACTGGACAAGGGAGAGCTGCAGCTGCCAGAACTCCTGGAGAAGGAGTTACCAGTAGTGAGACTCAGAATCCAGCAAGAAGCAGAGAGCAGGAAGAAGACAATAGAGAACAGCAAGGGCAAAAGGCCACGTCGCAGCCGCAGCCGCAGGTATAGGGCTGGGGAAAAATCCTAGCCCATAACTTTCCTTTTAAACAAAATATTACCCCCAAGTCCCCAGCCCTTCCTCTATTCAAAATGTGCCCCCTACTGTTTTCAAAATAACACCCGTCCCCCTGTTTTATTACAAGATACACCCCAGTCCCCCCATTTCTCTCACAGGGCGTACATGTCTAGCAGGTTTCACCTTTTACAGATTTACCCCTTAAGTCACAAACTGCTCCACTTACTACCCAATTTTCGGACAAGTGCTCTATCAACCCTACAAAACATCAAGCCTTGACCAGTAATACCCCATGTCCCACCTTTCAGTGGATCTTTGATCGTGGCGCTACTGAAACTATGATCTTTGACCCTAATGATTTCGTGGCGCTACTGAAACCATTCTCGTTAAAGCGAGCGGCCTTATTATGATTACACCAGACATTCCTCTACAAAATTGTTTACTTGTTCCTTCTCTGTCCACTAAATTATTGTCCATTAGCCAACTTATGAAAGAACTTGACTACGTTGTTCTCATGTATCCTACTTTTTGTGTCTTGCAGAACATTCATACTCAGGAGATCATTTGACGTGGTACCGAGAAGGGTGGCCTGTATTACGTAGATCCGGTGGTGTAACATGGAAGATGAAATCTTGCCACCGGGACGGTAACTCGCCAGATATGGTTATGACATCGCCGGTTAGGACATCCGTCTTTTAACTATTTGCAGAAACTTTTTCCAACTTTATTTTCCAGTACATTACCACCATTGACTTGTGACATTTGCCTCCGGGCTAAGCAACCTCAGGCTACTTATCGTTTGAACAATACACATGTCAATCAAGTTTTTTATTAATTCATTCCGATGTTTGGGGTCCGTCTCCACATTCCACACCCTGTGGCTTTAAATATTTTGTTATATTCGTTAACGATTGTTCCCGTACCTGGTTATATATTCTCGAACACAAATTCGAAGTCGCTACAAAATTTATTGAGTTTTATAAAATGGTTCAAACCCAATACCATTCGACTATCCAAATTTTATGATCCGATAATGGGGGTGAATGCTTTGATGGGGCACTATAACAATTCTTCCGTGATCATGGTACTATTCGCCAGACTTTTTGTTCCGATACACCTGAACAAAATAGTGTTGCACAATGAGAAAACCACACTATTCTTGAAATGACCTGCGCCATAATGTTAGAGTCATCCGTCCCAAGGTATTATTGGCCAGAGGCAGTGTCTATAGCCACATATCTCAGTAACCATTTGCCCACCGCCATTCTCCACCATCAGACACCCCTACACACCTTAGCCTTCCAAATTACTATCTCATCCCTATTAACCTTACCCCCAAAAATTTTTGGTGTACTATTTTTATACATGTTTCCAGAAAACACCGAGATAAGTTAGATCCCTGTGCCAAAAAATGCGCATTTGTCAGCTATGCTTCTACTCAAAAGGGATACCGTTGTTATAACCCCCGCACTCAGTGGATTCATGTTACCCTGAACTACGTCTTCCTTAAGACAGAGTTTTTCTTTAGCACCCAACCACGGTCTCAGGGGGGATAGCTACTGACGGATCCCTCGACTGGCTGCCTAACTTATCTTGGTTAGTAGCTGACCCAACACGACAAGTAGTTGAACCCGTCTATACTGCAGCTCTCTGCGATAATATGGCCACCATCCTGGTACCCGCCGGTGCTACTCCTAAGCAGAATGTACCTCAACAGGTAAAAGAAAGTATACATGATGACACAGGTAGTCTAATAACTTTATCTTCTTCCCACGTTGCCTCTGAAATTCCTTTTGATAGTCCTAATTCTACTCCGGCTGATATTCCTAATCATACTTGTTTAGAACTGGATCATACTAACCTGTGTGTAGAGGAACAGGGGCGGACACTTAAACTACGAAAAAACAGGGGAATCCCACCTGATAGATACTCTCCCACAAAGATAGCCCGAGCCACCATGTACCCTATATCCACATCAAGGAAAAACATGAGCAACACTACGAGGGCGTTCTTCACTAAAATCTGTTCAGAAAAAATTCCCAGAACTGTTGAAGAAGTCTGCAGCCAACCAGAATGAAGGGAAGCTATGATAGTGGATATGGACGCACAGGAAAAGAATGAAATATGGGAGCGATGCCAGCTACCGCCTGGAAAGCAAACAGTTGGATGTCGGTGGGTGTTCACAGTAAAATACAAAGCTGATGGGATTATCGAAAGACAGAAATCAAGGTTAGTAGCCAAGGGGTACACACAAACATATGGAGTAGACTACTCGGAGACTTTCTCCCCTGTTGCTCGGATTGATACAATTAGGGTTCTCTTTGCCATAGCTGCTACAAAAAACTGGCCTTTACAACAATTTGATGTAAAGAATGCATTCCTTCACGGCACTTTAAAGGAGAAAGTGTATATGGACCCACCACTTGATTTCTTAGAGGAATTTTTGCCTGGACAGGTTTGCAAGCTCACTCGATCTCTGTATGGTCTTGAACAATCACCACAAGCATGGTTTGGCAGGTTTACACTTGCTATGAAAAAGGATGGATATATGCAAAGTAATGTGGACCACACTCTATTCATCAAACGTCAGGGGAGTCTAGTTACTTGTCTTATTATTTATGTTGATGATATGATTATTACTGGTAATGACTCTAATGAAATCTTTTGTCTCAGGGACTATCTGTTCACACAATTTGAGATGAAGGATCTTGGAGGACTCAAGTATTTTTTGGGTATTGAAGTTATGCGGTCGACAGAGGGCATTTATATCTCGCAGCGAAAATATATCCTTGACTTACTAGCCGAAGTGTGTCTATTGGATGCCAGACCAGCTGACACCCCAATGGTCCAAAATCATAAACTAGACATGATACAAGGAGTTCCTTCAACCGATCGAGAACAGTACCAGCGTTTAGCAGGAAAGCTTATCTATTTGGCTCACACGAGGCTGGATATTGCATATACCGTCGGAGTAGTAAGTCAGTTTATACATAACCCACAAAGACATCATCTAAAGGTCGTACTCAGGATCATGAGATACTTGAAGGGAACCCCAGGCCGAGTATTGCTGTTCAAAAATAATGGACATCTGAATATTGAAGCATACACTGATGCCGATTGGGCAAACAATCAGGTTGATCGACGTCCGACTTCAGGATACTTTACATTGGTTGGTGGTAATGTTGTCACCTGGCGCAGCAAGAAACAAAAGGTGGTTGCACTCTCTAGTACAGAGACAGAATATCGTGGGATCATAAAAGGTGTTACCGAAATCCTGTGGATCCGGAAGTTATTACAAGAACTAGGTTTTCCAGTCACTGATCCGACTTGTTTTATGTGTGACAATAAAGCATCCATTAGCATTTCTGAAAATCCAGTCCAGCATGATCGAACTAAGCATGTGGAGATTGACCGACATTTCGTTAAAGAAAAATCAATAATGTGATCATTGCTCTTCCGCACGTGCGTTCAGAAAATCAGCTTGCAGATATTTTGACCAAGGTAGTTAACGGACGAATATTTGAATCCATACTGCGCAAGTTGAATATTGGTGATCCCACTGTTCAACTTGAAGGGGAGTGTTAGAATGTACTTACCTTAATCAAGGGATTCTGTAATTATTGTAGATTGTATGCATCTCTGAGAATTAGGAATGACTGTAAATCAGGAATTAACATTAGTGATTGATTGATTATACTTACCATATTTAGATAGACTATGAGGAGTATAATTATAAGACTGGTTGTATGATACACATATGAATGAAAAATACGTTTTTTTCTCTCAAACAGTATTTGTATTTGAAAGATTTTTATTCTCATTGGTCAAAGAAAGTTAAGTGAAGGAGACGGGAAAAACTTAGAGAAAATGAATACTTCATAGATCACTAAATTAAGAATCATGTTCATTGATTTTAGAATATGATGGAATAAAGCAAAATGACTCACCAAATTGGTTGCGCTTCTTATATTGTGAATTAATATTTGATCGACACAGCTTGATACAATTTTCATTATGGATCATCGGGAAACAACCACTGTGTATTTCTAACACATGGGTATTGTTGCGTACATCGACTCCTTCATACCCGTCATAAACGGCAGTTTTTAAGACAATGGAGTAATGTTGTAGGTGTTATAACGAGGAAGCCAAGTGGGTGTAAGGAGAAATTCTTCTGTATTGCGGGAGATGAGGTGCTAATCAAGTGTACAGTGAGGTTCTTTCCTACTTAATGCTATGCTATGCTTTAAGTTTTCAATTTTTGCTCCAAGTTCTCAATTTTGTTTACATAGACATCGCATGATTAACTCCTACTGGGCCAGCACGTGAATGAGAGGTTCATAGTTTCCAATTATTTTTCACATTGCCATTACATGATTAACTCGTAGTGGGTGTGTTAAAAAAAAAAGGAAAAAAAACTCGTAGTGGGCCCACCACGTGCATGAGTGTACTAATTATATAAGGAATATTACATGTACGGTAAGGATATCTTTACATTGATTATGATTATTACCATGTGTAACGTAGGATGTTGCGCTACGGATAGTGCCGGTTTGTTTGTGGATAGTATTTCTCTGATTCAACATAGTATCATCAGAGTTTATAATCGATAAAACTCAAAAATACATTTCTCATTGTCCAAAAAAAAACTTCCTTTGCCAAAAAAAAAAAAAAAAAAGAACATCACAGAACCAAATCCACCAAAATCTCATAACAAAAACTCAGACTCAAAAATATCGCAACCGAAACCACCCCAACCACATAAATTGTTGTGACCCGGTACAAACAAAGAAATAGAAGGGGTAAAAAAAAGAAAGAGGAAACTAATTAATGTAATACAACTAAATAGAATATTTATCCTAAAAGAGGTTGGGATGAAATGGTAAATTATCAACACAATCCAACTAAAAACAAAAATTTGGGACTCAGAAAATATTTCATAATAGTTTTAAGGTGTCTCTATGGGCCGAAGTGAACAAAAACAATTATCCAGCAGCAGCATTTCGAAGTCGAACTGCAAACAAGAGGACTAAAAATGTCAAGCACACGCGATAATTTGAAGCCAAAACAACCCAAAAGACAGGAAACGTCCATGATGACTTGACTCTACAAATTGCCAATATTTTACGGAACAACCTCAGATCACAACAAACACAAAGCCAATTTCAGAAACTTATACCATGGAATAAAACTTCACAGAGACAATGATAGACTATGGGCCACGTTAATGCGAAACGGCAATTGAGGAAAGGGGAGGGGTTCTCACATCACCTCGGTACCGCCACCCTATCTAGCAACAGAACTGGCATACAAGCACTCGAAGTAAAATGATCAGTGTGTTTTCACTGAGTTGATTCAGAACATTGAATCCAACCTCGTAAATAACGTGTCCTAATATCCAACGGCAAAAGTCATGCGTGATGGGTTAGCCGTCAAATATGGCTCTCCAACGGATTCGTTACAAATATTCGTTCTTAACAAAAAGGCCAATTCACTTCTACAAATTCACTTCTACAAAGAACGGATTACTTGGAAGAAATTTGGAACAAACTGCAGCATATATGGAAGACAATCGATCGGAGAGACTCGAAACCAATGAAATTCCCAGAGGATATCACATGGTACAACAATAAGGTTCGAGAATAAAGATAGTTTCAATTAGTGACGGCCACCGATGACAAGTATCATAGTCTAAAAAGAGAGTTGCCAGAAAGGGATCCATTGTGTTGGCGTATCAACATAAAAAAGGAAAGAAGGATATGATTGATAAAGTCTTTATTGTGATTGATAGACTCTTTATGGTGATTGATTTTGTAATTATGTAATCCTTATCGTAATTTCCTAAAATGCAGCCATTGTGTATGTATTTAAACAAGTTCATAGCAGTGAATAAAATCAAGTTGGAGAAATTCCAAATGTTTTCTTCTCTGTATCAATGTTCTTCCTTCTCTAAAATTGTTTTAAGTCTTCAAACATGGTATCAGAGCTCGGTTCTCCACCCTTGAAATGGTGAATCACAAAGGCTCATCATTTACCTAAGAAAAAACACCTTACCTGAAGCAACCGCAAGCCATGGCCGACCCTCAGTCCAGTACTTCCCAGTCCGAGGGGGCAACCACGCCGGTACCTAAGTCGATGAATTTGTCCCAAATATTGGAACTGCTGCAACGATGGGCACCAAAACAAAGCCCTGCAGAAAATTCATCAAACCAACAGATCAATCTAACAGAGAAATTAAACGATCATAATTACTCTGTGTGGGCAAGAAAAATAAGCCTTGCTATCGATGGGAGGGGCAGGCTCAAGCACATCACTGCCCCCCTCCCAGAAAGGAGGATCCTGTATATGAACAATGGAGACAATCTGATTCCATTGTGCTCACATGGATACTAGAAAATATAGAAGCTGATATAGTAAATCAATACATTCATTATCCCACCGCGTGGGATCTATGGAAAGGCATCGAATCCACATACAGCAGCGGGCAGGACCCGTTACAGATCTACGATCTTATCGTCAAAGCAAACAACTTACGGTAGGGAGCACAATCACTTGAACGAATCTTCAGTCAACTCCTAGCAGTCTGGAAAGACATAGACCGAAGGCTTCCTAACCCCATGCACTGCCCTAAGGACATGACCATGTATAACCAGATTCAACAACAAAACAGGCTCTACCAGTTCCTAGAGGCAATCAGCCCAGATTTTGATGCAGAAAAACGAGATATTTTGAGGACGGAACCTCTTCCCTCAGTAGAAGAGGCGTATGCCCAGATTCGCAGAGAAGCAAATCACAGGGGCATAATGAAAGGCGGGACAGCGGAGTCACAAGGACCAGAGGCAATGGGCATAGGCACTGGGCTGATTTCCAGAACAAGGAAGAAGGCAAAACCAGTTTCCTGCCAGGAAATGAGAGGAGCAGGAAAAGGACGGTCAGATCCGGCGAGGAGGGCTCAGCCAGAGTCATCATCCCGTCAAGAAGATGACAAGAGTCACCTTCGCTGTACCCACTGTGGAGGAAGTAGACACACCGCAGATGGGTGTTTCCAACTGATTGGATACCCAGATTGGTGGCCAGATACGCGAAAAAGGGGGAAAAGAGGAGGAGCAGCAGCCTCCGCCACGGGCAACCAGAAGGCCACCAGCGTGACAGAGGCAAAGGAGGAGACGGAGGGCTTTGGAGGAATCAGTCACCACAGCTCCCCAAAAAACGCAGAGAACTCTCCAGAAGGTAGGAGAAATGGCATATCAGAAGGCGGACAATTAAGAGGTAACGGGCTTGGAGCTAAATTGCTCCCAAGCCCTCCAACTTTTATAAGTGCTGACAATTCCCTTAACAATAAAAACACTGCTTGGATATTCGATTGCGGTGCAACTGATACGATGTCGTATGATGCATGTGACTTTTCCTCCTTAACTGCACCAATAAAAACTGTCATTCGTACCGCCAACGGGGGATCCTCCTCGGTCAAAGGGACAGGGAGCATTTATATATCACCAACCCTAAAACTTAAAAACTGCCTTTATGTTCCTTCCTCATCACATAAACTACTTTCCATTAGTCACCTCACAAAAGAATTAAATTGTACCGTACTAATTCATCCAACCTTTTGTCTTCTACAGGATATTCAGACGGGAAAGATAATTGGGCGTGGTTCTGAGCGCGCTGGACTCTACTTCGTTGATAAGGTGAACCAACAAGGGGCGGCAACGCTAACTCATGGGACAGTCGACAGGCAGGCCTGGTTGTGGCACCACCGATTGGGTCATCCTTCCCTTGGGTACTTGAAATTACTATACCCCAGAATTTTCAGTCATATTTCTCATTTACCGTGTGAGTCTTGTATTATTGCCAAAAGTCATAAACAAACGTATCCTCAAAATAATACAATAACACTCAACCCGTTTTCACTTGTTCACTCAGATGTGTGGGGGCCCTCCCCCACATCAAGCCCCAACGGTTTTTTATATTTCTTGCTATTTGTTGATGATTGTACTCGCATGACTGTTAGAATATGTTAAGTTTTGATGATTTGCACAATTTTATACTTTGAACAAGTGATTAGGCGCTTCATGTGTGTGGTTTGAAGTCCGTATACTTCGAACGCTTACATTAGGCGCTTAATGTACCTTGGTGGAGTCCAGTACACTTCGAACGCCTAGATTAGGCGCTTTATGTGAAGTGTCTGGATGTGCGAACACTTCGAACGCCTAGATTAGGCGCTTCATGTGATGTGTTTGAAAATCAGGACACTTTGAACGCCTGATTAGGCGCTTCATGTGGCCTGTTGGAAAATGCGAATACTTTGAACGTCTCTTTAGGCGCTTTATGCTGTCCATCAAGTCAAAAGTACTTTTCCCCCGAATGGGCACGTACTGTTAAGTACTTTCTCTGAGAAAATGTCAGAGTTAGTTCGAACAAGCATGAAGGGCTACATTAGGCGCTTCATGTGACTTCGAACGCCTTAAGAAGCCCACATTAGGCGCTTGATGTGACTTCGAACGACAGTTCATTTTCACATCAAGCGCTCAATGTCACTTCAAACGCCTGTGCTTTTAGCACATTAGGCGCTTCATGTGACCAACGTTACAAAGGTCTTAAACTTCACTTTTTAACATCAGTTGACTCTTTGTACCCTCCTCTTTTAGTGTCTTTTTTACAGGTTCCTCTCTGCTGAAGATTTCAGGTTTCCTTTCTTGACATTCATTTTGAAATCTCTCCAAGAATGTTGCTACATGCCAAAGGGAGATCTCCAATGATGAGGACTCACCAACACATGATGCCAAAACCCATTAATGTTTGTGCAGAGGGTTTCAAACGGGAAGAAACTTGATGGTTGATAAAAGAAGGGTTTCTTCCATTTTCTTCTCCAACTTTCTACTTTGCAAGCTCTCAAATTCTCTCAAGCTTAAGCTCTCAAAATACTTGTAAACTTTGTACATTTTACTTTATTGTTGAGAGTGATTATTGTAAGAAGAAGAAGAGTCTTCTTCTTGGTGAGATCATATTGTGAGAGATTGGGTAGATTGTTGGTCAAGGAGCAAGGGTGCTTCTTGTTTGAGATTTCTAGACTTTGAAGGGTTAGTTGATAGTGTGTGGTGCACTATTCTCCCTACAAGATTTCTTTGAGGGCAAAGAATATCTTTGGAGGCTAAACTTCAAATGGTTAGATTTCTTGGTTGTGGTTTAGGCAAGGTGCCTAGTTTTCTGTTTTCTGGATTTTGCTTTTTGATTGTTGTTTCCCCCAAAAGAAATAACAATCCTCATTTCAAAATCCTTCTTGTGAAACATCAAGAAGGTAGAGGAGTAGAGTCATTTGACTTGAACCTCTATACATACTTGTGTTCTTTATTTTCTTTCAAGTCTTTATTCTTTCTAAAGAATACACCCAAGTATTGGTTGCTCTTCAAAACGAAAAATAGTCATAAAATATCCATACTTGGTGAACACACCTTCTAGTGTGTTCTAAGGGACCTAACAATGACATGGATGTATTTTCTCAAACGCAAATCAGAAGTCTTTGAAAAATTTCTCACCTTTTACCAGATGATCAGTACCCAATACCAAACAAAATTGCAAGTCTTACGCACAGATAATGGAACTGAATATATCAATTCCCAGTTCCAACAATTCTTCCAAGACAATGGCCTGGTGCACCAGACCACTTGCCCAGATACCCCACAACAAAATGGGGTAGCCGAACGAAAAAACCGCATACTACTAGAAATCACTCGGGCACTCATGATCAAATCCAATGTTCCTGCTACTTATTGGCCCGAAGCAATTGTCACAACCAATTATCTCATAAACCGATTACCCACCAAGATACTCAAATACCAGACACCACTCAACACACTGGCCAAATATCATACGGTACCTCTTCATCTCTCTCTACCTCCTCGCGTCTTTAGATGCACTATTTATGTCCATATTCCAAAAACCCAACGCTGAAAATTTGATCCCTGTGCTGTAAGATGTGTATTTGTTGGGTATGGAATAAATAAAAAAGGATACCGGTGCTTTGACCCACAGACTCACCATCTATATACTACCTTAGATTGCAATTTTCTTGAGACCGAATACTACTTCCACCACCCACCTCAGAGTCAGGGGGAGCTTTCTCAGGATGACTCTCTCGGATGGTTGCACTAACCAGTCTTACCAGACACTATTCCAACAGAGGAAGTAGGCTAAACCACCGGGTCAACCTCAGACAACCGGGGGAGCCAACGTACGTAAAAGATCATGACTCGACATCGACCCCGGACGAATATCCTGAGGTAAGTCAGCCAGGTAATACCACTATTCCTGATCCAGTTTTTGATACACATCTTCCCATTGTTGATTCATCTATACCTTATGAGCCTAACCATACCCAAATAGACTCCCCAAATCACAGATATGTGCTCCCTCCCCGAAAGAATCGTGGAGTTCCCCCAAGGAGA
The DNA here is from genome assembly GCA_036186865.1 of Eustoma russellianum. NCBI lineage: Eukaryota > Viridiplantae > Streptophyta > Magnoliopsida > Gentianales > Gentianaceae > Eustoma > Eustoma russellianum. The sequence goes on along the minus strand of AP025040.1, from coordinate 13,181,912 downwards.
TACGAACCAGAATATACTCCAAGAAGTTCTAAGTACCCAATACCAAAAGCAATAGAAGGACTCTCTGCCACAGCAAAAGCCTTATAGACGTCTCTATATTCAGTTCAAATTCCAAGAACAGTTGATGAAGCAAAAAACCACCCAGAATGGAGGAAAGCAATGATAGAAGAGATGAATGCACTAAAGAAGAATAAAACGTGGGAAAGTGTACAGTAAGCCCAAGGAAGAAGCCAGTAGGCTGCAGATGGATCTTTACTCTAAAGTATAGAGCAGATGGCTATATAGAACGATACAAAGCAAGACTAGTGGCAAAAGGATACACGCAGACCTATGGCATCGATTACTCAGAAACCTTCTCACCAGTAGCAAAGATCGACGCAATCAGAGTTCTATTCTCATTATCCACTAATCTTGAATGGCCACTGTACCAGATGGATGTTAAAAACGCATTTCTTCATGGGGATCTAACAGAAGAAGTCTATATGGAGTCTCCACCTGGTTTCTCAGAAGAGTTCGGTCACGGTGAGGTATGTAGACTCCGAAAAGCCTTATATGGATTAAAGCAGTCACCCCGAGCGTGGTTTGGAAGGTTCACCATGACTATGAAGAAGTGCGGATATAGTCAGAGTAATTCAGACCACACACTCTTTCTAAAACGACAACAAAACAGGGTCACATGTCTGGTCATCTATGTCGACGATATGATCATCACAAGAAATGATGACAAGGAAATTTTCAACCTGAAGAAGCAACTGTCTGAAGAGTTTGAAATGAAGGACTTGGGACTACTCAAATATTTTTTGAGCATTGAAGTGCTAAGGTCAAAAGGAGGGATATTTATCTCTCAAAGAAAGTACATACTTGACCTCTTGACTAAAACATGGCTAGTGGACTGCAAACCAGCCGATACACTAATAGCAGCAAACCATGGACTTATGATCGAGCAAGGGGCGGAATCAACTAATAAAGAGCAATACCAACGATTGGTCGGGAAGTTAATATATTTGGCCTATACTAGACCAGACATAGCTTATGCTGTAGGAGTAATCAGCCAGTTCATGCACCAACCACAGAAACACCATATAGAGGCCGCAATGAGAGTAGTCTGATATCTGAAAGGGTCAGTAGGACGAGGAATAGTATTCAAAAGGCATGGCAACCTAAACATCGATGTATACACAGATGCTGATTGGACCGGAAACCCAAATGACAGAAGGTCAACATCTGGTTACTTTGCACTGATTGGAGGAAATGTGGTCACTTGGAAAAGTAAGAAGCAAAAGGTGGTAGCCTTATCCAGTGCTGAAGCAGAGTTCCAAGGCATTGCTCGAGGCTTAGCAGAGGTGTTATGGTTGAAGAAACTTCTGACAGAGATCGGATACCCTCCAAAAATTGTTCCAAGGTTACTGTGTGACAACAAGGCAGCCATTAAAATATCAGAAAATCCAGTCCAACATGATCGGACAAAACACGTAGAGGTGGACCGACATTTCATAAAGGAAAAAATTGACAATCAAGAAGTGTGCCTTCCGTATGTGAAATCAGAAAATCAACTAGCCGACATTTTGACCAAAGGGATACCAGCAAGACAATTTCAAGACATGCTGAGCAAGTTGAGCATCGTGGATCCGCTGGCTAAACTTGAAGGGGAGTGTTGGCGTATCAACATAAAAAAGGAAAGAAGGATATGATTGATAAAGTCTTTATTGTGATTGATAGACTCTTTATGGTGATTGATTTTGTAACTATGTAATCCTTATCGTAATTTCCTAAAATGTAGCCCTTGTGTATGTATTTAAAAAAGTTCATAGCAGTGAATAAAATCAAGTTGGAGAAATTCTAAATGTTTTCTTCTCCGTATCAATGTTCTTCCTTCTCTAAAATTGTTTTAAGTCTTCAAACACATTGCCACCCGGTAGAGGTGGCGTATGCCACCATCCGAAAGGAGAAAGTATGAATGAGTATTTTAAGGTCAATTCCCTCAGTCAAGATAGAAACATCATCGGAGATAGGCCTCGGATTGGTGGCCAGAAACCAAGGCAGAAAAAACTCAATCAGTCAGAAAGCTGAGGTTTAGCTCATGATCATCATCGTGAAACACAAAAAGGGATGATAAATCCAATCATGTCTGCATCCATTTTGGGATAAGAAATATACAAATAAAACCTATTTTTAACTCCTGAGGACGAACAGAGCACGAGAAGGTAGCTACCGTCGTAGGCATCCTGAGAGCCACCAGCAGTGACGGCGACCACTCGGTGGAAGAAAACAACTGAGGCAAAATAGTTGAAAGAGAAGGCGGGATAATAATAGCCAATGGCACATAAAAGAAAGGGAGCCAGCAAGGGAGTCCTTAAACTGGAAGGAGGTATTAGGGTTGGAGAGGTAAATCCCAACCCTATACATTGAAGTTTATACTAACGCTAATTGGGCGGGAAACCCAAATGATAAGCATTCCACTTCTAGGTACTTCGTCCTAGTTGAAGGTAACTTAGTCACGTGGAGAAACGAAAAACAAAAGGTGTGGCACTATCTAGTGTAGAGACGGAATTTAGAGGGATTGGCAAAGGCATAATGGAGATTATGTGGTTGAAGAAGTTAATGACCTAGATTGTATTCTCACCAAAATTTCTCACTCAGTTGGTATGCAACAACAAGGCGGCGATCAACATAATAATCAAGTACAACGTGATAGGACAAAATATGTGAAAGTAGACCGATATTTTATAAAAGAATAGATTGAAGAAGACACCCTTGAGCTTTTGTTTTTAAAGTCTAAAGATTAGTTGATCAATATTCTCACAAAGAAACTGAAAGAATGTTTGACTCGATGCTGCAGCTGAGTATTAGTGATCTCATTACCCAACTTGAGGAAGAGTGATAGAAGATACGATTGCACTAATTGTGGAAGAAGGAATACATGTATAGAAAGAATATCATTATATTGATTGTGATTATTACTTACCATATGTAACGTAGGATGTCGTGCTATAGATAGGACCGGTTTGTGCAAAAAAAAAAAATGAATGAGAATCAATCCGTTTTTCTATGATTCAAGTGTGGAAGGCATGAGACAATGTTTGTGATTTTGAGCTTAAGAGAGAGAGAGATTGTGTTTGTATGATTAACAGGCTTTCGACCAAGTTTTGTTAGCTAAACAATGTTTGTTCCTCATAATATCCCCGCATTGGTAGGTATCTCGTTTATTAATGGCAAAGTATTTTCTAAATAGCTCCATTCTTCAGCTAATGTAGGCAGCAAACCTTCTACATGTGGAAAAGTAATTTTGCATGGACGAGATCTATTACTGAAAGGTATTCGGTAGCGACTAGGCGATATCAGAATATTAACATGTGGACAAATCTGTGGATGCATTCACGATAGTTTTTTATGTCGTTGGAATATACACGGTTGTATTGTGTGCTACATTTACTATTGTCGATTGAATTTTCTTCCCATAATCAACATTTTCTTCCACATGAGAGAATTCGGGATCTTCTTGTTCTAGTTACGGGATCTTGGAGTTTAATTTGAAGCTCCTTCAGCAATTATTATTTTCTTGGAAAGTTAATTTGATTCGAATGTGGCCCTTATCTTCGGTAGGAAAGCCAGATAGAATTGTGTGACGTGATCCTGAGGGTTCGTTCTTATACAGTGAATCAAGACACCATCTGGTTCGATTTTGAAGAACGAAAGTTGGAATCAAATAATCTTTGCAGACCTCTTGCAACACCCCTTGATCACTTTTGGAAGATTCTATGCTTCTTTTAAAAACTTTTAACAAGATCTTTGAAGAACAAAGATGTCTTCTTTGAGCTTGAATCGGATCATAACAATTGCTTTTAAGTGTTGATATATTCGAAGATGGTTCTTGAATTTATAAGAATAAAAATATTGTTGAATACAGCTGTAATATTGTAGTTTAGGATAAAGAATATTCTGTTGTAAATACTTTCCACAGTTAGATTGGTCTAATTAGAGCTGATTGATTAGGCAGAATAATTAGGATTAATTGTGTTTGATTATTCTTTCCTTGTACAAGCTAGAGGCTGCAGTATAAGTAGGCATGTACGTTTATACAGAAATCATCAATGAAAATAGAAAACCATTGATCTCAAAACTCTTCATGGTATCAGAGCAGGATTAATCTACCTGAACAAAGAGGTGTTGAGATTTCTGAAAATAGGCTCAGAAAAAATCTCTTCATCGCGTTTTTTACCTATCCCGACCCACGGCAAGATCGTTGCCTTCATTGACCAGCCCTCACAGAAACAAACTGTGTTGCTTGTCTTCTAAAATACCTGCTACAACACACCCAGAAAATGTCAGAAACAGGAAAAGCCGAAGCTTCAAACACAGAATCACCATCCAACAATCAAATCCCCGGAGAATGGGCACTTCAAATCGCCCAGATCCTCAGGGACAGCCTTCATCCTTCTCCAACACCGCAAATAACCTCTGCACCAGAAACATTACACATTTCAGTCAAATTAAACAGTGGTAATTACGCCTTATGGTCCACTGTTATTTACCGGGCCATTCTTGGCCAAGGAAAAATTTCACACCTTACAGGTAATCCTCAACCACCACAGCCTAATGACCTGTAATATAACCGATGGGAACAGGATGATAACAAGGTATTTACTTGGATCTTACAAAATGTAGAACCAGCAATGATAAGTAACGTTACCCGATATCCAACAGCTAAGGCCCTTTGGGATGGCCTAGCACTAACTTACGGAATGGGTGCGGATGGCCTGCAAATATTCGATCTCCACAAAAGAGCCAACACAGTCCGCCAAGGGACAGGAAGTGTGGAAGATTGCTGGAACCGATTACAAGATGTTTGGGTCTCCATTGACACTAAAGATCCAAACCCTATGCGCTGCCCAGAAGACATCCGGCTGTACGCACAAAAGGTTCAAGAGACCAGATTGTATCAGTTTCTCATGACCCTGGGAGACCAGTTTGAGACCGAAAAAAAGGAAATTGTCAAGAGAGACCCGCTGCCTTCCTTAGAAGCAGCGTTTTCAGAGATAAGGAGGGCAGAAGCCAGAAATGTTGTGCTTAGACAACAACCCTCAGAAGATGTTTCATCATTGGGTGTTGGCCAAGGACTTGCAAGCAAGACCCAGGCGGGAGGCAGGGGACGGGGCAGAGGAGGACCAGCGGCATATCCTTCCCGCTCAACAAGCTCATCGCGGGAAGTGAGAGACAAGAGCCAACTGCTGTGCAGCCATTGTAAAAAGAAGGGACACCTCAAAGAGAAGTGTTTTCAGCTAGTTGGGTATCCGGAGTAGTGGGAAGGGAAGAAAGCCACCACTGGATTTAGAGGAGCAGGGGTGGCCACCTTCATTTCCTCCGGAGAGGACGGCGGCAACACCCAGGCGGAGCAACCAGAGCAGGGAAACAGCACAGGCCAGCCGCAGAAGGAGAACGAAGCAAAAAGCTTGATGGCGGCAGGTAAATGGGGGCTTAGGACAAACCCTAGCCCCCAACCTCTTTTATACTCCCATATTACGGTTCAACCCCCCAGTTTTTTACTAATGTTAGTTCAAGTCCTTGTTTTCCTGCAGATGCTAGCCCAAGTCCTGTTTTTTCTGAAATAAAAGAACCGGTCCCTGCACTCTCTAAAAATGCCACCGCAGTCCCACAGTTTTCAACCCCACACAAATCTGGTCCTTTAACTACTGAAAACAACAAAAATGCCCCCACCAGCCTAAACCAATACAAAAATAACTCAGCGTACCATGTTCGCAAATCACCAGCCCATTCCGCATCCAAATGGATATTCGATTGTGGTGCGACTGACACCATATCATTTGACCCAACAGACTTTGTTACTTATTCACCACCAAACAAATCTCATGTTGAAACGGCCAACGGCGAACTTGTCCCTGTACAAGGTGGTGGGACAATCACTATTACACCTGACATCACTATATCAAATTGTCTTTTTGTCCCCTCTCTCCAGTAAATTATTATCAATTAGCCAAATTATCAAAGAGTTAAACTGTGTTGTACTCATGTATCCTTCGTTTTGCCTATTGCAGGACATTCATACGGGGACCATCATTGGACGTGGTACTGAGAGTGGTGGACTTTATTATGTGGATGCTGTAGAGCGACAGGGCCGGTCTAATCTTGCCACCGGATCGGTTAGTCGACAATTGTGGCTCTGGCATCGCCGGTTAGGACATTCGTCGTTTAGTTATCTTAAATTTCTTTTTCCAAGCCTTTTTACTTCCGAAATAAATAACCTATAAAATTTGACATGTGACACGTGTCTCCGGGCCAAACAACCCCAGGCTACTTATCATGCTAATAACACTCGTGTTGATAAAATGTTTTCATTAGTGCATTCTGATGTTTGGGGGCCTGCTCCATATCCTACTTCTTGTGGCTACGTTACTTTGTCACATTTATTGATGATTTTTCCCGTATGACCTGGTTGTATCTCATTAAACATAAATCTGAAGTTACTACAAAATTTGTGGAATTCTACAAAATGATCAAAACTCAATTTCATACGACAATACAAATTCTTCGATCCGATAATGGTGGGGAATACTTTGATGGGGCACTAAAACAATTCCTTACTGATAATGGCCTCCTACATCAAACTACTTGTCCTGGCACTCCTGAACAAAATGGAGTCGCCGAACGAAAAAGCAGAACTCTTCTTCAAATGACACGAGCCATGATGCTTGATGGTAATGTACCTCGGGGTTTCTGGCCGGAGGCCGTGGCCACCGCTAACTATCTCAGCAACTGCCTTCCCACCTCTATCCTCCATCATCAAACACCTCTTCAAATACTATCGACCCAAACAGACATTCCATCTGTCCTGACCTTACCTCCGAAAGTATTCGGTTGCACTGTGTTTATCCATGTACCCAAAACCCACCGCACTAAATTAGACCCCTGTGCTGAGAGATGTGCCTTTGTTGGATACTCTTCTACCCAGAAAGGCTATCGATGTTACAATCCCCGCACCCGTCGCATTCATATCACTATGAATTGCACTTTTCTTGAAACCGAACCCTTCTTCAACACCCAATCTCAGTCTCAGGGGAAGATAGCTAATGACGATACCCTCGATTGGCTGTCTGAGCCACACTGGTCGGCTGCCGAACCCACACGGCAAGTAGATGACACTGATCGCACAGCAGCTATCTATCATAATAATGAAACCACTACAGTACCAACCAATGGGGATCCTCATATGAATGCTCTGCCACAGGTAAACGATAGTATACATGCTGATACTACACATACCACACAACCACTAGATACTCTTGCTATTGTTCCTGTTCTTTCTGACCCATATGTGGACTGTACTAACTCATTCTCAGAGAGTCAGGAGCACCTTTCTACAGGAAACCAGGAGTGCGAGTTAGCATCTCCAGGGAACCAAGGACGAGTACTACCACCTAGGAAAAACAGGGGGATACCACCTGAACGGTACTCTCCCACCAAAGTAGCACAAGCATCCAGGTACCCAGTTAATAAGCCAGGACTCGCACAAAGTTTCTTTGTGACACTTTGAAATGAGAAAATTCCCCGAAATGAAATTGAAGCACACCAATCACCACAATGGAGAGATGCCATGGAGACAGAAATTAATGCACTAAAGAAAAACCAGACGTGGGACAAATGCCAACTGCCAGATGGAAAGAAAACAGTAGGGTGCAGATGGGTATTCACTGTTAAGTATAAAGCGGATGGGAGCGTTGAAAGGTACAAAGCTAGACTAGTTGCGAAAGGATATACACAGACATATGGCATTGACTACTCAGAGACATTCTCTCCAGTAGCCAGAATTGACACCATACGAGTGCTATTCTCCATTGCTGCAAATAAAGATTGGCCATTACTTCAGTTTGATGTTAATAACGCATTTTTACATGGAGAACTAAAGGAAGAGGTGTATATGGATCCACCACTCGGGTTTTCTGAGGAATTTGGGCCACACCAGGTATGTCGGTTGAAGAAGGCATTGTATGGGCTCAAGCAGTCACCTCGAGCGTGGTTTGGACGATTCACCACGGTCATGAAAAAGGATGGGTACAAACAAAGCAATGCGGATCACACGTTATTCTACAAAAAACAGGGAAGTTGTATTACGTGTCTTATTATTTATGTTGATGATATGATTATTACAGGAAATGATACTGATGAAATTTCTCGTCTTAGGAACCATCTATTCACCCAATTTGAGATGAAGGACCTTGGAGGCCTAAAGTATTTTCTGGGAATAGAAGTGCTGAGGTCGTCTTCTGGCATCTACATATCTCAGCGAAAGTATATCCTGGACTTGTTAGCAGAAGTGGGTCTATTGGATGGAAAGCCAGTAGACACACCAATGATCCAGAATCAGAAACTTGGGATAGTCCAGAATGCGCCAATGGTGGAACGAGCACAATATCAGAGACTTGTTAGAAAACTGATTTACCTTTCGCATACCAGACCAGACATCGCATATGCTGTTGGGATCGTAAGCCATTTTATGCATAACCCACAGAAGCAACACCTTGAAGCAGTCTTCAGGATTCTGAGGTATCTTAAAGGCACACCTGGGCGAGGTATCATATTTCAGAATCATGGACATTTAAATATTGAAGCATATACTGACGCAGACTGGGCAGGCAATGTAGTGGATAGGCGATCCACTTCTGGGTATCTCACACTACTCGGCGGCAACCTGGTAACGTGGCGAAGTAAGAAGCAGTCAGTTGTTGCGTTATCTAGTGCAGAGGCTGAGTTCAGAGGAATTGTCAGAGGTATCACTGAGGTGTTATGGTTACGAAAAATTATGGCGGAGCTTGGTTTCTTAGTCGATGGTCCCACCAGTCTAAAGTGCGACAACAAAGCCTCAATCAGCATTTCGGAAAACCCAGTTCAGCATGACAGGACCAAACACGTTGAAGTTGATCGTCACTTTATCAAGGAGAAACTTGACAGTGGAATTGTGACTCTGCCATTTGTCCGCTCAGAGGACCAGCTTGCCGACATACTCACCAAAGTTGTTAATGGACGAATCTTTGTTGGTATCTTGGACAAGTTGACCATTCGGGATCCTAGTGTTCAACTTGAGGGGAGTGTTGAATACAGCTGTAATATTGTAGTTTAGGATAAAGAATATTCTGTTGTAAATACTTTCCACAGTTAGATTGGTCTAATTAGAGCTGATTGATTAGGCAGAATAATTAGGATTAATTGTGTATGATTATTCTTTCCTTGTACAAGCTAGAGGGTGCAGTATAAGTAGGCATGTACGTTTATACAGAAATCATCAATGAAAATAGAAAATCATTGATCTCAAAACTCTTCAAATATAACAAATCCCACTTCTAAAAGGGAAAAAAAAAAAAAGTAATTTACTTGACTTAGAATCCAAGCTAACTCCTAAAACTTCTAGACCTTCTAAAAAACGTCCAAGGCTGCCATGTAGAAGCCATAGACATCCTCTTAGAGTCCCCAAAACCTTAGCATTCCTTAATATTGAAGTTGTTGCGTCCAACTTTTCTCTTGCTTCAACTTCATGAAAGGAGCTTCAAATGGCTCCAACTAACTTCACCCAACATATGGTTGAGTCTTCCTTTGATAGTTCATGCCATAAGAATTTGAATTCTGCAAGTAGCACATTAGTTTGGTCCTGAATTGCTTTTGTTCTTGCTTTTCTGATTAGACCATGAACCTTGAGAATCTCACCATTTTGATTAGCCTCCTGTGACTTGTTAGGACCACCAATCATGCCTCCATGATCTCCATCATCATCTTGCTAGGGAGTGCAATAACATTGGTTCTTCTTCGCTCTCTTGATTGCAAGGTGGGGTGTTTTGCATGTTCCTCTAAAAGTTAAAAAAAATTTCCTTTCGAAGGAAGCAATTGGCAACCATACCAGTCCATCTTTTACTAAATTGTTCCATCAAATATGCACTGGAGACTGCACCTATGATAATGCTGCAATTTTTCTCCTATATCACTACAAAAAAAAATAGGTTAATTAGTGACCATCTGGAACGATCGGTAAACTCAAAAAACGGCCAGTAAACTGAATAACATCGGTCGGTAAATAAAAGTTGGTAAACGAAATTTGCAACTGTCTGAAAAATGTCAAAAAATAGCAACAGATTTAGTAACTATCCGATGAAAAGGTCGCAAATTACTGACTATTTATGCGGTCGCAAATTAGCAATGGCCTTGATTGTCGCAAATAAGTGACGGCTATTACCAACTGTTTACGCAGTCGTAAATTACTGACAGCTTTGTTGGATATGAATTAGTGACGATTATAACGGTTTCAAATTAGCGACCGCGCAGAGGTCATATGAACAAGGTTGCAAATTACCGACGGCTATAACAGTGCAAATTACCAGGGCTTCGACATTCGGAGATTAGCGACTGATTCCGCAGTCGTAAATTAGCATGCGTTGTGATATTTTCGAATTAGCGACAGTTGTGATATTTGCCATCTATTGATTTTTGGCAGCTTACATCAGTGGAGGTTGATGAACAGATATAGTCAATTGTGGAAGAAGGATCATCTTCATCTTTGCATAGTCAGCGGTGTATCCGAAGGGTTCCATTAGAGAGAGTGACTGTTAAGCTCAATGTGCATCCGGTTTTGGTGTGACGTGCAAGCAGGTATTGATGTTTTATTTTGAGTTATTCCATACTTGTTTAGGTTTTACGTTGTTGTCTTGTCTACTGTTGAGATTGTTGGAGAAAAGGAGGTAAGTTGGAAAAGTTTGGTAGGTGGGTTTGTCAAAAGTTGACAACCATCATACTTTGAGCTTAATTATGATTAGTGTTCGTTAATCAAAAACGAAAACTAATAATTTCTAAATTATCTACGTGACAAGTAGATGATTTTAGGCTTTTGAATCACTCGATTCCGATACCGGGTGAATGTGAAATTAATGCTCAAAGTTGGAGTAAAATTGGAAAGAAAATGAAAAAGTGGTGATGTGGCCTCATGAGGAGTGAACACATCACCCTTTAAGTGGAATACCACATTGGTCACTTGGGATGAAAGAGCCACCATATAAAGTTCAAGTTGGAGCTTTCTAAGATGTGCCCTTGTGCATGAGAAGTTTTCTGACAGAGTTAGGACGCAGCTCAGGCAAGGTTCACCACACGCGCGCCGCCGCCCGCCCGTCCGGCCGGCTCCGCCCGTGGCCCGCCGCCCGTGGCCCGTGGCTCGTCCGGTTCTTATCTTTTTGGAGAAATTTTCTTTTACATTTTTCCAGAAAAATAAATTAAGTGATCCAACGGTTGAAAAATAAATTAAGTGATCCAACGGTTGAAAAAATTTTGCTCACCGTTGCAAGATCTAACGGTGTAGATCGTAGTCTACGCGGATCATGATCTAACGGCTGAGATCATACGTGCTGGCGGTTTCACCATCTAGATCTAACGGCTGTGGATCATAGAACGGATCATGATCTAACGGCTGAGATCGCTTCTGGCAACAGTTTTTCATCCGACGTTCTACGTTTAAAACTGCTGCAGTTGACAATCTAACGGCTGTGGATGAAAACCGTTTGATCCGACAGCTGCAGTTTAATCTGGAGATCAACTGCCATTTCCTTCCCGCCTATAAATCGCCTCCTTCTCCAGCCTTTCTACATACTGCACACTACACTCACTCTGCACTGCGTTTTCACTGCGTCTTCGATTTTTCCGATTTTTGCATACTACTGCACTGTTGTTGCTTTTCCAGTTCGAGAAATCAGAGCGTCCTACAGGTTCGCCGAGTTCTTTACGTTACTGTGCCGTTTCGTATGAACTGTACCCGTTGTATCCTGGGAGACGTTTGCTATTTTCGGTTGGGCACTTCGTACTGGAGCAAATCGTCTTAAGGACAGAGTCTTTAGACTCGCTTCGGTTCTGCTTGCATTTTGTCAGTTTACACAATCGCACATAGTGCACTGCAGTAGATTACAGTTTCTAACAGAGATATATACAATACTGCAAAGGGTTGAAATAGGGCGTTGCTCTGGCGCTTAGAGGAGTCTTCTTTTCTATTAGTCCGCTTGGCTTTCTTGGAGGATGATGAGAAAGCCAAGCCGATCTGTTCTTTTCTTTGCATTGGTGTTTTTCATCAAGCCGATCTGCTCTTTTCTTTGCATTTTTCATCACATGTTCGTTTGACTTATAATTTTTTACCTAGACATGTGTTAGATATTATTTTTTGCTATAACTTTTTACCTACACATGAGTTAGATATTATTTTTCGATTTAGACGTTGTTCTTCTATATATTTCACGGTCAAGCTCATATTTCTATCTTAATGAGTTTTTTCTTCTAAAAAATAACAACATATGGATGAATGAATTTATCATATTGCCATATTGTACATCGTAATTTATACTAAAAGAGATATATCATATATGATTTGAGTGAATTGATCATGCATGGATTGATGGACAAAAGAATCATTCAATGAGTTAATCATGTGATTGATCTTTATATATAACTACAAATACATCCATATATATACATACACACACATAGATATATATACATATATATATATGTATATATATATATGTACGTATGTATGTGTATGCATATATGTGATGTGCATATTTATATACATATACATATTCATTTACATATACACACACAGATACCTATATGTATACGTATCTTGTCCTAATTTTGAGAGACTATCCGCTCCACTTCACTATAGGGTCCGTTTCTCTCGGTTCACAGAGAGTTCCCCTTCAGTCTCCATTTGCCTCCATAATTGAAGGCCGCTTGGCTCCCTCTTCTATCAACCAAGGAACAATAAAACAATGCTTCATTCCGTAACCTCGCGATCCAATTACCTTTACATCTCCCCTTTTCTACTGAATCACTTCGACAATTTTCTCCGCTTCCACACTTCACCGGTGAAAAAGAAGCCCCCGTTCGCTTTCTCCCCAAACTCCACTTCATTTTCCAATCAAGACTCCAGGAAATCACCATCAAGATTCGATCTTTCTAACAATTCAACCGGTTCCCAACTCTCAGTTAACCCTAATGAGTTGCCTGAATTCAGCCCCCGAACGGTACTTGAAACAGTTGCATCTTATAGCAACGATTGGAAAAGGGCATTGGAATTTTTCAACTGGGTTGAAAGCCAATCTGGGTTCAAGCACACAACTGAAACGTACAACCGGCTAATTGATATTCTTGGTAAGTTTTTTGAGTTTGATGCTGCTTGGGATTTGATTGAGAAAATGAAACAAAGTAGTTTTTCAATGCCTGATCATGCTACTTTTAGGATAATGTTCAAGCGCTATGTTTCAGCTCATCTTGTTGAAGAAGCTATTGATGCTTTTCATAGAATGGAAGAATTTAAATTGAGAGATGAAGTTTCGTTTTCTAATTTGATTGATGCATTATGTGAGCACAAGCATGTTATAGAAGCTCAAGACTTGTGCTTTGGAAGCTCTAAGAATTCTGTGAAGGATCTTGGGTTTGCTATGAACTCAAAAGTCTATAACATAATACTTAGGGGATGGTTCAAAATGGGATGGTGGAGGAAGTGTAAAGAGTTCTGGGAAGAAATGGATAAAAGAGGTGTTCGAAAAGACTTGTATTCGTATTCTATATATATGGACATACTTAGCAAGAGTGGGAAACCATGGCAGACTGTGAAATTGTACAAGGAGATGAAGCAGAAAGGGATTAAGTTGGATGTTGTCGCGTATAACACGGTCGTGCGGGCTATTGGAATTTCTGAAGGGGTTGAAGTTTCATTTAAGCTTTACAGAGAGATGAAAGAACTAGGCTGTCCCCCAAATGTCACGACATATAACACGATTTTGAAGCTGTTGTGTGAAATGGGAAGGTACAAAGAGGCATTAAAGATGCTTAAAGATATGTCCAAGGAAGGATGTGAGCCAAATATATTTACATACCATGCCTTTTTTGGAACACTTCAAAAGCCAAAGGAAATTCTGAGGTTGTTAGATAAGATGATCGAAAATGGGGTGCAGCCAAGGATGGACACTTATGTCATGCTTATGAGGAAATTTGAGAGGTGGGGCTTTCTTCGGCCAGTTTTTGTTGTTTGGAAGAAGATGGAAGAGCGCAGGCTAAGTCCAGATGAGTCTGCTTACCATGCTCTGATTGATGCTTTGGTGCAAAAAGGCATGGTAGACATGGCACGTAAATATGATGAGGAAATGGTAGCGAAAGGACTTTCAGCTAAGCCCAGGACAAAAATGGTCAACGAGTTGACGACAACTGGAACTCAAGATATTTGACCTTTTGTTATTGGAATTTGAATTGTCAAGCAAATGGTCTCACGTCCCTTACAGACACATTTGCAAATTAAAATTTCAGTTTTGTTGTGAAAGGTGGTTTGGTTAATGAAAGACATTGGGGAGATTTTCATTATATGACTTTGGTGTTTCATCTGGTTTTTTTACTTTATTGACATCACAGAAAATGAACTTTATGGCTGGTGCTTTTAACAACTAGAACCTGTGGTTTCTGCTTTCAATCAACATTTAGTATAATGATTTGGATCACACAGTGGAGTTAACAACCCAATGGGGAAAGTTTCAAGTTGACATGTACTGATGTAAAGATGGCCCAGAACTTCTGAAGTATCTGAGATTCATGCACCTGATGGCCAGAAGTTTGAGACTTTACAGCAATTGTTAGCTGCGTCTTTGTTTCTGCTATAAGAGGATAGACCATTTAGTAGTTACATGTTTTGGAATGGGAAAACTTTAGGAGGCCATTGTGGATTGAGATTTTTAAAGTCTAACTCCTGCCAGTGTCCAACCTGAGAATTAATGCTATCTAGAGAAATCTGGAGATCACACAGACATTCATCAAAAAGTGTTCTCAGGTCACTAGCTTTACCCCATGGTTTTCTCCACTGATTTGACTGCACCTCGAAACTTGCCTGTTCAAACTTGCATTATGGTCTTTAAAGGCTGCTTTGTTTTACAACTCAATTACTGCCCTTACCGGGATAAATGGAGAGTTTGAGATTTAGATTTTAAGGTCACAGACGTGCAAATTCTATGAAGCACTCTGCTGCTTTTAACTCTGGGCAGAAGTATGGAAGGTTTGGAGTGAGAGAGAATCAGAATGCAACCCTGTTGCCTGACGTCTCATGGCACATTTCTTGCTTCTTTTTTCCCCTTTCAGGAGTAGTATTTTGCTCCATATGCTATGTGAGCAAAGAACACTTGATTGCTGTTAGAATTTGGTGTGGACTATTGTGACTGGTGCATCAGTAAGTTTTCATTTGATTTTGTGGTCCTCAGGAAACATATACAACTGTAACTGAAGCTTTTATTGCTTTGAATAAAGAAAGCTTCTATACGCAAAATAAGGCTAGTAACTGATGTTGTGTCTTTGCAACAAGAAAAACTTTGTACATGTGAGGAACTATTTAACTTTGCTATTTGATGTAGTATTAGGGCTGCCATTTGCAACTATTATAGTGACAATAGAACAAGGGACAGTCTTCTCCATCTCTACTGGAAAATAAGCATCAGATTACATTACTGAGCTATTAATGGAATTATTTACTGAAGTCCATTTTTAACTTATGCAGATTTAAGTTTGCTATTTAATGGAGCATTTGAATCTGCCATTTTGCACCTACTGTAGTGAGCATTAGAGAAGGACTTCGTCTTCTCTCTCCCCATTCAAAGATGGCTTCGGAAACAAATCCCTGATTTGATGAAAACCGATGGGTCATCCAAATTTGTCAAACCCTTGAAGATGACACTGACATCCCAGCATCTTTTGTGTCCCCAAAAACCTTATGGTTAGTAATCCAGATTTCTATGTACCAGAACAGGTTACGCTAGGCCCTTATCATCATTGGCGCTTTGAACTCTGTGACATGGACAGGTACAAGCTTGCAGCGGCAAGAAGAATCCAAAAGCAGCTCCAAACCAGTAACTTCCAAAATTTTGTAGGCCCCCTTTCAAGATTTGAACCAAAAAAGACTCTTTCAAGATTTGAACCAAGAATCAAAGCTGTCTGCTGTAAGTACCTCTATATCAGTAGGCGAGACATTGATGTGGATGCTTCATTCTTGCTAGAATTTCTCTAGATTTATGCCTTTCTAGAAGGTAAGCTATTATTTAGAGTTCCTTCAAGGTTCTCATTTGGTTGATGTAGCAGGGTGGAGATCTGCCCATAATGCCATCGTCAGAGATATGATCATTCTTGAGAATCAAATCCCTCTGTGTTCGTTAAGAAGAATGTTGGAGCTTCGATTTTCATTGCCCGAGCTAGCGGATAGAAGGCTGCTCTTAATGCTGTTGGGGTTTTGCAGAGAGCTTTCTCCATTCAAGATGGTGGGAGAATTGTGTAATACTGCTCAGATGATGGAATGTGCTCATGTTCTTGATTTTCTGTACCAGGTGATCATACAAAAATCAGATGAGAGCCCACCATCTTAAATAAGAGAAATTGAGGATCAACAGGGAGTGAAAGAACCTCATGGGGCAACAAGTTCTTTTGGAACAACTATTCATTTCAGAAAGCTTCTTAATTAGTGTTGGAAGGTCTTTTCAAGACCGAAGGATCGGACGTTGAGTTTGATCAAAAAAATTATTATTCTCAAGACATCTCAGAGTTATATTTTAAACTTTCTTGGACAATTATATTTAATCTTCCTGTTATTACACTTATCAAGCAACCTATAGAAGAGTACTTTTGCTTCTCTGAGGATAGAGAAGAGGAAAAGCCAGAGTATAGTAATCTGACCAACAAACCTCCATGATGGAGGAAATCGCGATTCCATCAGTAGTTGAGCTGGCCAGGGCAGGGGTGAGATTCTTGCCTGCAAATGAAGGGATTTTGAGCATAAGTTTCGACAATAAATCTGCTGCTTTTTACCTCCCTCCCATTAGCTTGGATGTGAATACAGAGGTGGTGCTAAGAAACTTGGTACCGTATGAGGCTTCCAATGCGTCAAGATTCTTGGTTTTCAATAGATACACGGAGATGATGAATGGAATCATTGATACAGAAGATGATGCAAAGATTCTGAGGGAAAGGGGGATTATCTTGACCCGTTTGAAGAGTGATTTAGAGGTGGCAGACTTGTGGAATGGGATGAGCAGGTCCGTTAAATCGACTCAAGTGCCCTTCTTAGATGAAGTGATTGAAGATGTTAACAAGTATTATAATGGGAGGTGGAAGGTTAAAATTGGTAGATTCATGAGGTTTTATTTCTTTGTCATAGCAGTTTCTTACATTTCTAGTTGCTGTTATGCTTTTGTTATTAATAGCATTACAGGCATTTTCTCAGTGTGTAGTTGCAGGAGGTTACATGTTAAACAAGTATGTTAAGTTCTTTAAGCCTTTACCAGAGACCATCTTGAGTTGAGCATCAGCAGAATGACTCTTGAGCCTAACCCTTTCACCATCCTTTTCCAACGTCAATTCCATCCTCTGGAAGTGAAACACAATAGGGTTGTATGCATTCATCCAAATCATCCCCAATACCATATCACACCCTCCCAATTTAATCAGCCTAGCATCATGATAAAACATGTGCCCTTGCATAATCCAAGGTAACTCAGGGCACTTCAAGGAGCTTACCAGCTTATTGCCATCTGCAAAAGTGACCATGAGTGGGTTGGTAGGTTGAGTATGACGGCCCAAAGTTTCAGCTAACTGTTGATACAAGAAAGAGTGGGTGCTACCACTATCAATGAGTATAATGATAGGCTGCTTTTTGAGAATGCTGTGCATCTTAGAGCAAAAGGTCATTTCCTTGTCCTGAGGGTTTCCATCACCTCAGCCTCTAAGGAGCATTATTGGAGTACGCAAATCATGAGCCCAGCGAATCTTTAGGTTGAGTGAGGACGTACGCAGTGACTCACACAAGGTGTTCTCCTGCAAACCAGGCCGCAGCAATAGAACAGTCACGTTGTGCGTGTCTTTGGAATCGAACTTTTGACCTCTTGAAGCAAATCTCAACCAAAGTATCAACTGAATTATATTTTGCGGACGAATGTCGTGCATCTTAATCGTACTGGAGGAAACCTACCAAAAATGGCGTGAAAAGCTAAGACCATCTCTTCATTTGGCAGTGGGTCATCTTCTTCTTCCACAATCTCTCCAACCATCTCTTCATATAGTTCAATTGCTTACTCTTGCATTGGTGACCTGGATTGCATTTTTCATTGCACCTGAAACATATCCTTAAGGGTATTTACATTGTCTATTTTGCTAGAATGAACCTCATATAAATCTATTTTTTTGTAATTAACCTCATATAAATCTATATCAGTGACTCTTAAACTTGTCACGTCAATTCCCCATTTAGTTTGAGCTATGCACAAACAAAAAACAGAAACTTTATTAACCTGTATCAGCTCCATTGGCGAGGCTCTTATAGCCTTGTCGTGCCGCTGCTTCAACTTTCATGCACCCATATTACATACTCTTCTTTGTAACTAGCGCCAACATCACAGGGAAGCAAACTAGCAAAGGGGGAAGGCAGGAGGGGATGAGATCCCCTCACCCCTCCCTCCGCCGTCTGCCACGTGTCTTCAACCCATCCTCATACATCCTTTGATGGCCATCCCTCGAGTAGCCTCATCACTCCTCCTCTGCTGCCACGTGACGAGCGGTAGAGAGGGATGAGTGATTTGGGGGTAAGGTGATCCCTTCCTAGGCAGGTGCTGCTCCTGCTTTCGCTCAAACAGGGGAGAGACTGAGGCAATCAACTGTCCAGGGCATGTTCGGAAAGAAAACGTTTTAAGCTCAACCCCTGAATACTTCCACGGCGTTTCAATATCATAGGTTCGAGTTAACTTACTGAATTCATATTATTAATCATTAAAATTCAGTTAAATAAATTTTAAATATAGTATATGATTTGCATAAGAATTTACACATATTATAAATTCGAACACGTTAAACAGTCAAATAAAAGTAAAGGATTCAGACTGATATTATGGTAAAGGCTAATGTACTCTCTGATGTCAATTAAAATTCTAATCACTGTAATCTTTTTAATCTTTATGTGTGCATGTAAAAAAAAAAGGGGGGGGGGGGGGGGGGGGGGGTTGGGGGGGTTGGGAGTTGTTTTAAACATAAGAAGATCTCATAATCTGCGATAGTCTGGATCTTGTATCATCAGACTAATGCAAAATGCAACCATGGGTATGTGAAATGAATAAATTATTAAACCTGAAGAGCTCACAAACAATTTAAATTAATTGCAGCGTAGGCCGGCTTGTGTTGAAAAAGAGAAAGAGCCAATTAGCTCCGCCCATAGCTCAGTTGGTATTCTAATTGGGAGTTGCTTCAAGAGGTACATGGTGAGATTTGAAAGACACGTGCAATGTAGTTATTTCACTGTTGTCTAGGCTAAATGTTCAAGTTTGTATTGGACACCTTGTATATAACCTCCCTAAATTTAGAAGTCTGCTGAGTTTATGATTTATATCTCCACAATATTCCTTGAGACTAAGACGGTGAAGAACCTAAAGGTCGGGTATGGCTTTTTCTCTGACAGAAGGAGCCAATTAACTAGAGAAGACGAACACAACATCGGTTCAACAAAATATAAAGAAAGCTCATACGATAACTTTTATGGATAAGACGACAGAAAATATACGCATGGGCTGCTTTTGTAGTCTACATTTATATGTGGACAATTAGAACGCCTTGACCGAAACGTAACTCATCGTCTATGAATCTTTAAGTAGTCAATGGGTGAAGGTCTCTTAATCTATTGCGTCTTATTTTTTATATTTAATTTAATAGGATTGTCACCTACACAATCTTAATAAAAATAGAATATTATTAAAGCGGTCATGTCACGCATTCTAAATCCTGAATGAATGGTTAATTTTTAAAATAAAAAAGTTTTTATATTTAATTTGTATGGTATGCGTGTGATAATTCGATGATTCTTCATCTTACGTGAAATTGTCAAAAAAAAAATATGTATATGCAATTACTTGTATGATGGTTCTACAAGTTGATCGCGTGATTCTTTTAATTTTTTACGCCATATAATTGTGAGATATGAAAAAAAGAAATAGTTTAATATTCTTATTTAAGAGGAAAAAGGAAAGGAAAAAAGAAAACAAAGAAACATGACACAAAGTGTTATAACTACGAAGGATCTATAGTTTTTTTTCTCTTTTTTCCTCCTATAACCCGGGGGAACAAAGATCCACATGAAAATATGCGGTAATCATTCTTAATTACGGTCATTAGCACGTTAGAGTTAACTAGTTGGTTAATAATGACCGACTTTACACCAAGACGCTAAACATGCTAGGTGAATGCTCCTCTATCTCACGTTTTGGGTAAAAAAAATGATTCCCACCATCAGTCCGTGATCATTTGTTCAATAGGGAATTGATCTCGTCAGACTTATTCTGCGTTCTCCATGATCTGTTTAGTATCTCTTTGTTGTCATAGACTGCTTTACAAAGTCGATCGAAGCAGAGTCTTTGATGGCAACAATAAGAAATCATGTGAAGAAATTTCTCGCACATCATTTGTCATTTCAGATTGCCAAGAGCCTAGATCTCCGATAACAGAATATAATTTGATGAGGATCCAGTTGAAAGTTGGTGTGCCAAGCTGCAGATAAAGCACTATTTCACCTCAGTTGCTCATCCTCAAGCCAACTATCAAGCGGAGCTTGTCAACCGCAATCTGAATGAAGATTTAAAGAAGCAACTTGAAAAGGCAGGA
Organism: Eustoma russellianum; assembly: GCA_036186865.1. Classification (NCBI taxonomy): domain Eukaryota; kingdom Viridiplantae; phylum Streptophyta; class Magnoliopsida; order Gentianales; family Gentianaceae; genus Eustoma; species Eustoma russellianum. The sequence goes on along the minus strand of AP025040.1, from coordinate 13,161,209 downwards.
GCAAGTTAGGTAGATGAGTTGCCTAGCATCCTATGGGTGTATCCCACAACTCCTTTCACCTCGACAAAGAAAACTCATTTTGCCTTGGTGTATGGTTCTAAAGCCACGATACAAACTGAGATTGGCTCCACGATAGACAGAGTGGAGAATTATTCAGACCAGAATAATGATCAAAATATTTGTCGTAATCTGGATGGCTTGCTCATATTTGTATGTTAGAAAAGTATAGAAACCTGTCTCATTTTATATTTGGTGGCTGTGTTTTTTTATGGATTCCCAGCCTTCTTTCGCAGGATGTTTTATGCACTTTTTATGGATTGGACTATGAGTACATGTTGAGGAGTCATGGAGGTATGCCATGTGTTCTGACTCGTCGGCAGGTTGCATCTGCATGATGGCCATGTGGTGCCATGTGCCATGTTGCATGACATAGTTACATGCTGACCGATATTTGTTTCGTTATTTTTTCCTTAACTGAGCAGAGGCCGTGAAGTTCATGTTCTGTGTTAGATGACCAGATAGGATCGGGTTACTCTTTTTGTGGCCGAGCTGGCCATCAGAACTGAGGCAAAGTCTTCTGCAGAGACAATTGGCTTCATATTGATATGATTATTCTTAGGTTTCTTTTGTTGATGCAGACCTGAGATCTCAGTCGGCACCGAGAAGATGTCATGCACCTTACGTTTTGGGTTTTGGCCTTAACAGTATGGAACGTTACATCAATGGTTGTGGCAGTCTCTGCACTTGTCCTTTTTGATATCTTGGGTTTTGGCCTCAACAGTATGGAACATTACCTCAATGGTTGTGCAGTCTCTCAAGAAAAGGGTTTATCTTCAGGTTTTGCCATTAAAGATACCATCAATGCACATATAAATTTATGTTCTACTTTCAGTCTAAGACAAGACGCTATTAATTATGCATTATCTAACTATTAAAATGTAACTGAATCATTTAGTTAATTAAAGGAAAGAAAATTTCGTCTAGAAAACATAAAAGAGCTTGAACTAATGTTTTTATTTGACGTTGATTCCGTCATCACTTGATTCTTTTTCATTTAGCTTACTGATGGAATAAAAAAGGAATGAAAAATGAGAAAATAAAATGGTTTCGCCAACAACTATTTTGACACATCCAAACCTATACAGAGGTGGATGGAAAATCTTACCTAGCCTACTTTTATGGATAACCTCTTCCAGCTTTGAGTATAGATAGGGGTTTGTGTTATTTATCTTTATTTACGTTTATCGCGTATTCGTCATTAAATGCCTACTACTAATTTTATACAACTTTCTGTTCGTACCCCTTTAAGAGCAGTCTGTAATCTTTGAGATTTATTAAAAATTACTTATTGAACTATTAGACTCCACAATATCTATTGCTAGCCTCTGTTACTAAAATTGATATTGCTTTTCTACATAGTCGTGCATCAACCGAACGGAACCATGTAAATTAGTCTCTTATTTTGGTTCTTTTCTTCAGTTTTTTTTTTAAAAAAAAAAAAACAATACTATCTCTAAGGAATAGAAGCCAATATATTATTTTCCCAAATAAGATGGTTATGTTGTTATACAATTATATACGTCTCGTTATACATAATCTTTGGTAAATTTTATTTTTATTTAAGAGCAAAAACCATTTGTTTCATAAAACTCTATTATACAGACATGATGTAAATCGTAGATTGTATCTTAATAGACATAATTAATAAAGAAGAGCCCAAGCCCAATGACAAGAATTTTCGTTCCAAATGTATTCATAGGATATAAATCACCTCCTCATCAGAAAAAAAAGGATAATATCAATAAATAATTGTCTCACTGAAAGAAGACTCTTTATCATTTGGGACAGAAGTATTGTATGTCTATTACTTATTCTCCCCAGACCCTATCGATAGCTTTTGCTGTCGTTGGGATATACTGGTTATAGATGATGATGATGATAATGACAAGAATTTTCGTTCCAAATGTATTCATAGGATATAAATCACCTCCTCATCAGAAAAAAAAAGGATGATATCAATAAATAATTGTCTCACTGAAAGAAGATTCTCTATCCTTTGGGACAGAGGTATTGTCTGTCTATCACTTATCCTTCCCAGACCCTATCGATAGCTTTTGTTGTTGTTAGGGTATATTGGGTATAGATGATGATGATAATGACCAGTGGATTATGCGGAAGGGTCTCATTTTACGTAGTGTAAGACTAATGAAAACAGAGTTGCATTTTCTTTTGGGTGCTTTAGACGCTTCTTTTAAATGATGTTTTGGGAAACAATGTAAATAGTATACCCAGCCTTGACCCAAAAATGCACTTTAATGGGGGTGCAACCCGTACAATGATCGAAAGATGGCGAAGCAACAGACTGCTTGACATTAAAGCCAAAGCAAATAAAAGATGAGCTGTCAAGGCAACATGCTGCCTGACGCTATTTACATGAAAATGACAAAAGAATCTATACGGTTCACACCTAACATGCTATGTGTGCACCAAAGATCAAAAAGCAAAAGACTATAATCTATAATAGACTATAGCACTAGGGGGTTAGCCGTGGGAATGACCTGTGCATAACTCTATACACATATGTACAAATGCGATGGGTTACATCAGCCAGTATAAAAGCAATGTCTTCAAAAAATTTCTTGTTTCTGCTTTGCCACATATAATACACTGCTGTAGCAATAGTAATTTTTACAGCCTTAACTCTAGGTGATTTTTTTCGCAATCTTGCTTTAGCTAATGCTAAAGTTCTGATAAGGTTGGGAAGGTTGTTTGGCATGCCAATCCAAGCTCTAATGGAAACCCACACCTGTTTCACTGGTTGACATTGAAACAGAAGGTGTTTTGAGGGGAAGAGAAACCCACTCATGTTTCATTGGACTAGAATATCCCTGATAAGGAGTAATTTTTTAAAAAGAGGGGAATCCGATTTTGCAATCGGTTTAGTCCATAAGGAGTCATAGAGTTTATACCGATGGTTAATCCGTTGAACCCAAAGAGTGTCTTTTTTCTTATGAAGGTCCCATAAATATTTAGTCAACAAGGAAAGATTCCAGGATTTAAGGTTCATGATCCCCAACCCACCTTCCTTTTTAGGTAAACATACATGTTTTCATGCAACAAGAGGTTTTTTGTTCCCAGAATACGACTTCCCCACAGAAAATGTAAGCAAATTCTATTAATTTACTGAAGAATGATCATGGGAATATAAAGGACACTAAGCCAGAAGTAATGCACACCTTGGAGAACCGATTTAATGAGTTGTAACCTACCAGCATAAGACAAAGTGGAGGATTTTCAAAGGTGAGTTTTTTGGAGTAGCTTCGAAATGAAGGGAGAATAATGACTAGCCTGTGATTTGTAGCCTGCAACAGGAATACCTAAGTACCTAAACAACATTGATCCTAGGGTGAAATCTGTGAGAGTTTGTAGAGGCTGGATGTTTGGGACTCCCGCTATAAAGATGCTGGATTTGGAGAAGTTGGGGAGAAGACCAAAGCATTGACCAAAAATATTTAGCTGACCCATAATCATTTGAATTGAAGTAGGATCGGCTTTGGCAAAGATCACTAAATCATCGGCAAAGCAAAGGTGTGTTATAAGATTTTCATGGCATTTGGGATGGAAGGAGAAATTGTTGTCCCATTGAAGCTGCCTAAGTAGCCTCGAAAGGTATTCCATGGCAATGACAAATAGAAATGGTGATAATGGATCTCCTTGTCGGAGACTTCTTTTTCCTTTAAAAAGCCCCACCATTTCTAGAAATGGAATATGAAGCCGTAGAAACGCACTCCGTAATCTATTTCACAAAAAAATGTAGGAAAGACGAGGCCAATTAGGACAGATTTCAAAAAATCCCAAGTAAGGGAGTCAAAAGCTTTCTTAATGTCAACTTTGAGCATACATTTCGGAGAGGTTCTTTTTCTTCTATATTCCCTTAGAAGTTCTTGAACTAAGAAGATGTTTTCCATCATTGACCTATCCTTGAGGAAACCTGATTGAGCCTTATCCATGATTTGGGACATGACAAGAAGAAGCTTGTTTATCATTACCTTGGAGATGGCTTTGTAGACAACATTGCAACATGAAATTGGTCTAAAATCTGTAACACTAGTAACATTAGCAGATTTTGGGATTAGGGCAATAAATGCATGATTTAGTTTCTTAAGGAGTCTACCATTCCTAAAGAATTCATGAACAGCAGCAAGGCTGTCATTCCCAACAATATCCCAAGATTTGATGAAGAATTCAGATGAGTAACCATCAGGCCCCGATGCTTTATCCCTTCCAATTGAGGAAAAGCCAGCTTTTATTTCAGCATCAGAAATAGGTTTTATGAGTTCAAAAGCAGATTTTGATGAGAGTTTGGGGTCAAGGTTGAGAACAGTTTGGGAAATAGGAGAAGAGTCCTGATGTGTGCCTAAGAGATTTTGAAAATAGGTAACAAATTGGGAACCAATTTCATCTAACGATTATGTGCGTTGTCCATCAGATTTTTCAATTGATATAATGAAATTACTGGTTTTGTTTCTTCACAAAATAGAATGAAAGAATTTAGAGTTTCTATCACTAAGGCAGACGTATGAACTTTTGGCTAGTTGGATGTATACGTTGTATACTAACTAGCTAGCCCCAACAAAATCTATCAGGCTCACTGCCTAAACCACTAGATACTCATCAGACTCACATGATTAAAAACCAAAACAGAAAAAGAAAAAATAGGGGGTGAGGTGGGGTCGGATGGGGTGTAAAGGAATATATTTTTTCTAACTTATATATAAGAATACGTTATTTGAATTACAAAAACAAAAAGGATGAACTAAAAGCTAACTAAAGGGACAACTAATAAGTAGACCAACATATAACTATTAAGTATTCTTGTAGCACCCCACCCGGAACTAGGGTTTTGGTACGGTGCACCCGCCATACTCTACTACAAATAGTACAAGGCGTCGATACTATACATGTGCATGTCGACATGAATCGTAATCGATATAGCGGAAGCAACATAAAGATAAGCTCACGACATGCATAATAATAATACAAATCGTTCAAAAGCATACAAACCACAAATACAATGTCTCACGATAGTCTTATTACATCACAATGAAATAAAGCTCAACACAACATGTACATAGCTTCGGCCTACATCTCAGCTCACGGGTGCTCTATTTGAGGTTCCTCCTCAATGGACAAGGCATCAGGGTTCCTGTTCTCTGAAATGTTATGAGGCAAGTATGAGCGATAGCCACCAACTTTTAATCGCTCAGCAAATAGTCTTTATAGATACTTCATGTGGATCATACATGGGGAGGCGGGGTGACAAGTAGTAATAAAGTAACAAACATACATAATCACATCTCCGTTTACAAATAATAACATGATATATAAGAATAAAATAGAACATAAGATTTTACATCATACCTTAGAGATCATATCATTCTTCCTCAGCATATCCTTAGCCTACCTTCCATACTTGAACACTAATCCATCTTATGCTAAGGTCATCACTTACAATCATCACTTCTACATGCATAATCTTCCTTAATCATCTTAAGGCATAATGGTCGTACAAATATTCTAATTATCGCCTAAGGGACATGATCATAACATGATGCATAAAACATGACTTTTCATAAAATGACTTTTCGTAACTTGACGTGATTTTCATAACTTGCGTAAAATGACATATTCATAACTTGTATAACATGACATTTTCATAACATGAAGACATAAAATTTTCATCATTGGCTATAGCACTTTTCATACGAATAATAACACATGACATACCGTATGATTCCCCATATAGTACATGTACAACATAACATCATGAACATAGGTAAATGTGCTAACGGTGATGCATTACGATTGAGATCCCGTGTCCCAGACCCGGTGTTACACTCATCCATAATGTAAACATGGGCCCTGATACCTACCACTCCGGTCCCGATGTCAGGACAGCGCTACAACATAACATAACATAACATGGTCATAACATAACTTCGGTCATTGGAATCATCCGTCTCATGTTTATTATTCGTATGCTTAAAACTTTAAAAAACATACGATGCGACAAAACAACTTTCCAAACTTTATTTTCATGCAACATGAGACTTGGTCATATGAAGTCTTATGGTAGGACTACAACTTATAACATCACTTACTTATTTTCATCCTACATGCCATAACTTAAAGAAAATCCTACTTTGACCATCAAAGGTGGCCATTCGGCCATAGCAACCAAAACAGCCCTTTTTCCTCATTTTTCATCGAACACCACTTTCTTAATTTGTATTTTCTAAATACAACTCATATTCCAACATTTAAGGAAATTAACTTTTAATTCCTAATTCCTTTAACTCCTCACATACAAATACCTCAACTTATACTATATTTTATTCATTTGCACATCTTATACATATATGTGAACATAACATGAAGCTTAAGTCATTATATTGCATAAATGGCCTTAAGGCCGAATGTATATAATCATATATATATATATATGTGTGTGTGTGTATGTATATAATATCACGTATATATATATAAGATGATTTATATTCTAAATACCTTAAGCCGTGTATATATATGTATAACTATATCCATGTATACTTCTTTAATATGTTGCATTTCATTTTATCATATTAACACTATGTGGCCGAAAGTTTGGCCATTTACTATACATATTTATATTTCATTTTTCTTCATTTTATGTACATGTTGTATGTTGTATTTTTCATAACTGACATGTACATATTGCTTTATTTTCTTTTACTTAATCTTAAGATTATAACACTAAGAAAATACATAGTTATAAACATGATGGAAAACATAAAAAGTGTACTTCTTGAGCCATATTCATCATCTAAATACACATCTTGAAGATGGAATGATGAAACTCAAATGTAATGCTTAAATAGGTCACTTGGCCGTGTATAGGTAAGTACATATATATATGGAGTTGATGATCATCAAACAACCATTGAGACCATGCATATAAGTCATGATTATGATGCATACATAAACATGTTAAAGACATGATCTTGAAACATATGGACAACAAGAATACATAGAATACAAACTTGATGATCATCAAACAACAAAACATAATCAAATCAACTAAAGTTATATTCTTTATACACCTTTCTCACTATTCTTCATTTCATATCATTTATATCAAATTTCTATATATATTTGTGTGTGTGTGTGTAACCATGTATATAATACTTCTATGTATATATATTTTTAATACTTGGTAATCAAAGATCCTTCACATTATATGTATATATATATATATATATAACCGTGTGGAGTCACATGTATACGTATATGTATATACATAACACTAATAAACATAGATCTTTCATATTCCTAAGATAAAAACTTGAACATACTACATGGTGATCCCGTTTTCTATGAACATAAGTACTTAATTTTGAAAGCCATGAAGGATCTAGGAAGAGTACTTGCTCTGGTTCACTTTTCTTACACTTAAATGATGATTCGTTCACTTGGTTTGGAAGAGAGTTCTTCTTCCTTCCTTCCTATGTGTACACTGTTTTGGGGTCCAAAAAGAGAGTTAGTGAGCAACTTATGAAACTAATTATATGGAAGAATCAAACTTAAACTTCATAAAGTTCTTACCTTGATTGCCTTTGATTATAGATGCTACAACCTTCTTGAATCTGTCTTAGTTGATGGAGTGTTTATGGAGCTTGATTTTTGAGTGATGTTTGTGTGAAGAAAGGAGAAGAAAATCTTCTCCTTGTTGAAGAGCAACTTTCGGCCAATATAGGGGAAAAGAGGGGTTGGAGTGTTCTTGAGTTTTTTTTCTTTGGAGATAGGATGAAAATGGTTGGTTGAAGATGTAATTATGTGAGGGATTAAAGAAGAAATAATTTCTTACTTTTCCTAAGGGGGTGGCCGGCCAAGCATGGGGAGGAATGGGGTGGGAGACAAACTTTTGGCAAGTATGGGTTGGAGGGATGGGTTGGTAGGATAAGATTCTTAAGCATGCATTATTATATATAAGCTTTACTAAATAGTAAGACAAGTTGTCTTACACTTCCTTTTCCTTTTTTGTTTCTTTTATTTCATGTGTATATAGTTGTTTTCCTTTTATTTAATGTAGTATAAAATTGTTGTGTCATATATTTCTTTTTGATTTAATTTATCCTAATAGTTTAAGTTGTTACTAACTAATTAAATTTGGGTTTTTATTGTATAGATTCAAACGTTTGTGATATTTTTGCTAATGTATCGGTATACAAGGCTAGTTTTATGAATCGTACACCTACGAAATTATGTTTACGGTATTGGAAGTCGTTACAACATAACGAAGTTTTCCGGGCTGTAACAATTCTAGTAATTATTTATTAACCAATAAAAAAGTGTTCCAGGTGCACTAGGTTCCCTTATTTGTGCAAGGTCCGAGAGGGGCCGCATCGTTTTACGATTTGATGTACGGAGCCTTACCCTATATTTTGTGCAAGAGGCTGTTTCTGCAGCTCGAACCCGTGACCTCAAGATCATAAAGCATCAACCTTACCAGTTGTTTGAAGACCCGTCTCAATTATTTATTAACCAATGAAAAATAAAATAATGGGATGTGTCCTCTCATATAAACATATATAACCCGACCAACATGCCAATCTCCCTTATACAAATGTTAAATAAGTAATTACTCATATGCTAACCAATGCCTTTTTTTTTGTTCTTAACGATTATTTCCGATCAATGTTTGGTCAAATTGGCCGATGAACCCTGTCAAAGATTTCCCAACCATCACTTGAAACCAAGATTGTTGGGCAGCCAACCCAATATATACACTATCTTCCCACTTGCCTTTCTCTGAATCACATCAACTTTCTCATAATTAGGTTATAGTTTTCCCTAAAAAAGTCATGGAAGTTGAAATCTTATTTTAGTGGACGTTGAAAGTCAAATTTTATCACATTAAAGATTTTGCATTGAAGAAATACTTGCAGCATGATTATCAATCAAATAACTCAGATGTCTCCTAGGTGGGGAGGTCATTCACAATAATCTCACACAAAGTGTCCACTGCAAACTTTGTTTTTGGTCCAGACAACAGTGACACATCCACACTGCACGTGTCCGTAAAATCGAACTTTGTACCTCTTGAAGCAACTCTTAACGCGAGTACTAACTGAGCAATACCATGGTACTCAAAGCATCAATTTACGTGATAAACTTCATCGTCTGATCATTTATATATTTATTCTTTACATTTTTTCTGTGTTTTCAGAAATAAACCATTTCAGTTATTTTTTATAAATCAATATCTAGAAACTGGTTTAAAACAAAATACAAATTAACATATAAGAAAAATGAAAACCCGTAAAAACATCAAAAGAGGAAGGGGAAAAAAAAGACAATGTCTGAAGATGTTAAACTTCACTAAACACATCAGCTTACAAATTACAAACTTAAACTTCAAGCAAAACATATCACTGGCAACAAAGTCATAGAGTAACTTCAAGCCATCCAACTCTGTTGGTGGAAAAAAAAAATTAAAAATCATTTCTCACCTTTAGCTAAAATTACAGTTACATATCTTGATTTCAACAATCCATAGCCAATAAAATTGGTTCAGCTCTCATAGATTCTTTCAGCTGTCTGAAAACAGCTGCCTGCAAGTGCCATAAACCTATTTTATGACACTAGCTTCTCTCTTAACCTTAAAATCAAACACTACATTCCTCCCAAAGACAAAAGAGATCTAATCAGGCATCATATTTGATGATTATCACACCTTCCGCTTCCCTTCTCTTCCGTCCTGGACCAAGGTGTAGTGCTTATGAGACAAAGTATTTCTTACATCTAGCTGCTAATGGTGTAGTAAGCTTTCGTGTTGTTAGATACATATTCTTATATCTAACCATATACAATTGACCAAACAATTTAGTCGGTTGAATAGAAGAAAATCACCGAGGACGGGTTTTGGAACAACGGATAAGGTTGCTGTTTTGTGACCTTGGGGTCACGGATTCGAACTCTAAAAACAGACTCGTATACAAAAGATAAAGTATGACTACGTAGATCAAATCGCAAAGCGATCCAGTCCTTCTTCTGATTCTGCACAAGTGCAGGAGCCTAGTGCATATTAACGCCTTTTTAATGGAAGAAACTCACTGTCTAAGTAGGCTATGAATCACTCGAGTCGATTCATAACTTAAAACAGAAAATTAACATCAGAATCTTGATCATAAACATATCATTTCAAGTGGGCTTAAGATTATGAAACATAGAATCCCACCTGATATCGTCAAATGCAGTAGACCAATATTCATCACCCTCATCGCCTCCATGTTGATCAACCTTCTCCTCATGATCATGATCATTATGATCATCTTTCAAATCGTAAACAACAGTACTATAAAAACTATCAATCCTCCCACCAGAAACAACCATGGGACTCCCATTAGTCAACAAAAGCCTATTACTATTACTCTGCTTTGACACATTCAATTCCCTGTTCCTCTTCAACATTGCATTCTTCCATCTTGAGCTCGAATCGTGTCTTTTTCTCGAAACAATCGCTAAACCCGATTCTTCTCTTCGAACCCATATGCGAACGTATTTAGAAACGCTCTTTTTGGTTTTCTTGATTGCGATTAGGATCTTTGAAAATGGATGGTGGATGATGGACCCTTTTTGGTTTTTTACTAGCTTGAGGATTTCTAGTCTATGTTTGGCTACAGAAATTCCCATGCTTTTGAGAAATTCATGGTTGAAGTAAGCTATGTCTTCTTCTTCGAGCTCGTTGTGGGCAAAGATTAGGCCATATTCGTAAACTAAGGCAGGATCAAGGGGTGTTTTGGAGAGAAATCTGAACCAATCCATTGGTGAATTTTTGGTGGCGATTTGGTCGGTTTATCTCTTTTTGTATCTCTTGCTTTAATAATTGGGGGGGGGGGGGGGGGGGGGGGCAGATATAATACTATAAGATTGGTATAGTAACCCTCAATGCATAGTCCAGTTGGTACTCATATTGAGATTTACTCCAAAAGATTAAAAGTTTGAATCCAGCGACATACACAGTGTGGATGCTCTACTGTTGCTAGCCGAAGGCCTAGTTTGCGGGGGCACCTAGCGTGGGTCACTTGTATAAGTCCTCACCCAACCTAGGAGGTCGTTGGACACTTGATTTACATCCCCTAAAATATTTCTTAGGACTAGGACGGTAGGAGCTCGAGGTAAGGGATTTCACCTTTGCTCCAAGATTAGTATATTGAATAAAAGATGTGGAAATTTATGCAGAGGGCCTTGAAGATTGTGTTTTATTGTATTATGAGTCTTAGGATTCTTTATTTTTCATTTCAAGGCCTTGAGGTTTAAAAAACTTGAAAAAAGGGGTTCATGAATGGTTTTAGTAGGCTTTTTGTTGGTATTTGGACTTAAAGCTTTTTGTTGGTATTTGGACTTAAAGCTTTTTGTTGGTATTTGGACTTAAAGCTTTTTGTTGGTATTTGGACTTAAATAAGTATAAGAGATTTGTATCGGTTCCGGGTAGTTTCCTTGCATGTATTATTTTTTATATCAATTCGTCGTCTTGAGAGGTATAAACTGTTAAAAGTATCTAAAATCTAGTGAGTTGGTTTCCATTTTTAATGGAGTTTCTTCCTTGATTTTGTAATATGATAGAATAAAACAACACGACTTATTAAATTAGCTACGTTTGTTATATTTTGAAGTAGCAGTTGATTGACATAGCTTGACGCAATTTTCATTATATGTCATCGTGAAACAACCTCTGTGTGTTTCTAACACATAGGTATGGTTACGTACATCTACCTTCTATATCCTGTTATACATGGGAGCCTCTAAAACAATAGGGCAATGTTGTTGTAAAATCAACTCAATTTATGAACAAAAAAATGCACACATCCGAAGACTTGGCTTATATTTGTTCATCTTTCTAATGTTAATTTGTCACCTCGAGGGTATAAAGTATCTAAATTTTCATAGTGTCTTGAGTAAACTTGTGACAAAATGATGTGCATCAGATCCAAGGATTTTATATGTCTTTATTTTTCTCATAGTAATTCGTCATCTCAAGAGATATAAATGTTTAATTCATAGTAGATTAGTAGGTTATCGTAAGTCTAAAAACATATGAATGACGTTAAAGAAAACCATTTTGTGAGCTGCATGTTGGAGTGCAAGTCATCATGCAAGGATGACAATTGCCCTCGCAACGATTCAACCATGCGACAGCCCCAAATTAAATATGAACATGGAAATAAAATTCCATAAGTTGAGAACAAAAAATATGTTGTGCAAAAAAAAAAAAAAAAAATTTGTTAGAAATAATGAATTCATGTATAAAAGAAAACGATCATACAAATGGCATATACATAGTATTTTTAATGTCAAAATGATTGAGATTGCAATAAATGTGACAAAAACGTTATCTGACATTCTTATAAATCAGTATGATTAATACGCTTTGATGGTATCTTTTTTGACAAATATATACTATTTTCAATGTCAAAATGATTGAGATTGCGATAAATGTGTCAAAAACGTTATCTCACCATCTTATAAATCAGTATGACTAATACGCTTTGACGATATCTTTTATAGCTTTGTTCTCCTTTTTTTTTACATCCATTTTGATTCAAGTGTGCACGACCTGTGACGTGACCATTCACTTAGGTTCAATTTATAAAGAGAATATATTTGAGAGAGTTACGAATCTAAACGTGGGGAAGGCCGAGGAATTCTAATGATGCACCTGCTAATTAGTTAGGCATACTGACCAATAGGTCAATCTATTTCAGGGATAGGATCCCCTGACCGCCCATGTGATGCGGTCAAGCGTGACCGCGCGACACGTGGCAGTCAGGGGTGGTGAGAAAAAGGTGGGTAAGGGGATCCTAACCCTCTATTTCAATGTGTTTTTGTGAATACAAGATCTTACAACGTCAATAGAGATGAAATTTATTGTGTCAATTTTCTGTGTGTCATCTATTTTCTATAAACACAAAGAGATAGTAAAATAAAAAAAGAATTTTTGCTTTAACACCTTTCTGTGTCTATAGCAAGTAGATGACACATAGAAAAGTAAACACAATTAATTCAATCTCAACCAATGGAAAAGAAAAAAAGTTAGAACCTTGTAAAGTGTGGATTGCCATGTACAAAATAAGGAACAGTTCAAGGGTGAGAATGAAATAATTGAAGGGTAAGGCATGAAGGATAGAATTTCCAAAAGGACAAAGAAAGGATGGTGGGGGTGGGGTCTTTTGTAAGACTGTGTTCCCTCAAAGAATGGCCTAAAATATGAAGTGTTGTGGCTTTTTATATAGGAGTGTGAACTAAGAAATCCCCTAAATTCATTTCCTTCAATCACGGTATGGAAAAGGGATGGCATTGGGCTCCCATCTGGATTACTTCACCGCGAAAAAATACCCGAGGACATGTGGCAACCGGAAGAGTGGTAAGGTTGAGTGATAAATGACCAACAAAAATATATAAAAGTGAATAATAAACATGTGACAAGAGATGATGTATGCGGTGAGGGAGTAGAGGAGGGAGGATCTATCTGCCACTAAAGCTGCAGTTTACTTGAGACTTTATAGTGGCATCTGAAAGCAATTATGGTTGTATTTCTTGAGTTATTATGAAAGCAATTGAAGGGGGTGCTGGTGTATCAGATGGAGGAAAAGAAGTTATTTTGCCTTTGTTTTCAATTTTGGCGGAAAACTACTTGGAAACCGGCTGCAGCAGATAAGCAGCCGGTTTCTGGTTTTAACTGAGTCACGTTGGGCCATCTTTGGGTGATCAATGAGGTTTGACGACGTTTAAATGTTAAATATAAAATTTGACCAACGTTTGAGTAATAGGTGAAATTTTCTCCAAGCAATGGTGTTGAGTATTTGTACTCGAATGCCAATAAATTCGCCATTTTCTGCTCTGTAAAGCTCCCTAGTACCTTACAACAACAATAACAACATTACCTACATTGCCTTAGAGTCTCCCGCCTATGGCAGATTATGAGAAATCGGATGTACACAACTATACTCATGTGTTAGAAACACAAAGAAGTTATTTTCCGATGACCCATAATAATGCGTCAAGCTATGTCGATCAACTACTACTTCACACTATAAGAACCACAGCCAATTTAATGAGTCATTGTTGTATTCCATCAATATTCCAAAATCAAGGAAGAGTGTGTCCTTGACTACATTACAAATGGAAATAAAGATTCCGTTATTTTAGTTATGTTTTTTTTACATGTGACACTATTAAAGTGAAGATTTATCATCATAATAGTGGAAGATATTGCATATACAGGAAATTGAACCTAAACAAAAGTTTTTTGATGTCTCGGTTCTACAACTAATCAAGCCATTGGAAAGTACGTTAGTCATGTTACGTGAGAAAGTATTCCCTCCTTAATATAAGAGGAAACGGAAGTCTTCAGAATGTTTTTGCCCTTTCTTTAACGGATAATGCTAATAGGCTTTTCTGTATGCTGGTTAAAATCTCCGGCTGAACTGTCATTAGGAAATATCGGAAACACTAAATTAGAATGAAAGGTTTATCACGACATCAGATCATTGCATCAAAGGGAAATCTCTATATCTGAAAATTGATCTAAGTAGTGCTTTACTTGTAATGCAGTTCAGAATCAAACTGTATCTTGGCATTTTTGAAGGGTATAGATCTCTCATGAACCCAGTCTTCAAAAATGGAAGTGGCGAACAAGACAGGGGAGGAGGAAAAGAAAAACTCAACCAAGAATGAAGACCAAAAATAAAATTCATTCTAGCTCCTGGGCACAGCTAGTCTAGCTTATTTTTAACCAAGAATCAGGAGGAAATTCTATTGTCCCCTGCCAGTCTAAAAGAGTGTTTTTCAAGGCTGTGGAGGTTTATTACTCGTTTATATTAGTTTATTTTTTGACAATTTCTAGCTGAAGATGATCAAAGACACACTCACTTGCTGCATATGCTGTCCATTCAACTTGTTATATTGCATATGATGCCAGATAGAACACGACATGGGGCTAGTTCAAGTCCCGACCTGGGCAAAACCTCAAAAATTATACAAGGAGATACTAGAGAAAAAGTTGATCGTTGCATATAATTCCAACCATCACATACCAGGTAACGTTGACCAATTCCATACTATGATGTAATCATACCAACCGGACCGCGACATCACAATAAACAAGCCTTAAAGCCCTCCTCCAGTTCTTTTGCGTTCAGGTTCTTCCCAATGAACACAATCTTGTTTGTTCTCTGCTCATCTGGTCCCCATGGTCTATCCGGCGAACCTTGGAAAATGTCATGCACTCCCTGTTAATTTTGGTCCCATATATGTTAGCACATCCTGTATGGAAACGAGGATTGGACAAAGAATATTAAGCGAAACGGTCATGAAAAAAAGAATCACCTGGAAGACAAATCTCTCGTCCATTCCTTGAACTGACAGAAGACCTTTCATTCGGTATATATCCTCACTTCTTTCCAACAACAAGGTACCTAGCCAAATGTTAGCCTGAAATGTGAAACCGAATTAATCCCTGGTTCATGAACTCAACCTTACAAACATTTACCCCTCCAATTCTGCTGACTTTGTAAAATATTGGAGTGAAAGTATCAGTTAGTTTGCAACCAAAAAATACAAACCTTCTCAAGGTCCAGGCTTCCTTCACAAACTATGCTGACAGAAGAAACACCAGGGTCATGAGTGTGATCATGCGCATGGTGATCATGATGGTCTGCAATGATACGCAAAACATAATTATTATAACTAAATCCATTTCCTTAAATCAGTTTGGAGGATACTTGTGGATAGAAGTAGGTGGCATCAGTTTAAGATGGTAACGCCAAAGATGGAATGGGTGGACTTAAACCTATATACGGCCATGAGTCCGACTGGAAGTCAACTATATTGGAGCTATGTTTTTCGAGAAGTTTCCTACGGTCTTTGGCATTTTTGGAATAAGAGAAAGCATGATGCGGATGGTCGGGATATTCCTCCAGTACACTTTGTGAGGACGATATTACAACGCCTTGACATTCTTTTACACGCTCATCAGTTAGATGTTCTTGATATTCCTTTATAGTTATAGGTCTTTAGTTGTAAAGTTGATGGTTGGTATCGTTGTATATTTTTGTTTTTGGTTTGCTTCTGGAATAAAATCTTCGATCCTTTCTCGGAAAAAAATATATGCTCCCATCGTCCCAAAATATGTCTAGTTTGACTTTTCAACATAATGTAAATTATATTATGTTAAAAAGTCAAACTAGACTAATATTTTGGGACGGAGGGGGTATAAAAATAAAAATAAAGAAGGAACAAAGAGTTACAAATTCGAGCTGGCCTAGTGGTAAAACCTATTGCACTTCCTGGTGAGAACCAAGGTCCAAATCCTATCCCCTCCCCGGTGTGTGGTAATTTAAATAAAAAAATTAAGAAAAAAAGGGCTGTCGATGCATTAAATTAGATTGTTATCACTACCAAATACAAGAACCACCCAACAAAACATCACCAAGGAGAAAAGAGGGTTGTGATGTCCTCCAGCTAATGGCAACTAGTCCAGAAAAGAAACGGGAAATAAGAAATGGATTAAACACGACTTTTAGGTCTTCCTCTGCAATCATCGTATAAGATCATAAAAATCTCGTAGCCAGAAACAAGAACCCCACCCCCCACCCCCCTCTTTTCTCTATTTCTCTCTTTGTTGTAGGTTTCCTCTTATCAGAAGAAAGTGAGCGTCTTGACGAGGATGTCAGATACCAACATTTTGGATAATTATGTATATACTTAAATTACTGCTCACCGTGCTTGTGTCCATGTTCATGTTCATGCTCATGCTCATGCTGGTGGTGATCATGATCATGATCATGGCTGTGACCATGATGATCTTCCTCAGAACTTTCACCATCAACAGCACTCTCAATTCTGTGAATGCGCGGAAACAAACTGATAAAAATTGTAAGAAAGCTGATATTCTTAACAAGGCACCATAAGATTAGCTACGTATAACCCAAATGTGTATCATTAGGCTCTCAGAAATGTCATACAGTGTGCACAACTCCAATTACAGAATGAAAAGTCATATAAGATTATAGTCTCTTTTTTTTTTGGAAGTATTTAAGATTATAGTCACAAATACAGCAGCAAAAACAAGTATCTCCAACCAATGTAAGAAGAAAAAAAAGGATACCACCCCAATAGCTTCGCCAAGGTTCTCAACAAGTTCCGCATGCAAGAAAGGTTGCATTTATCTTGATTTACTAATTTTTAATCAAAGCATACTATAAAGTCCCAAATTTTTGACCATTTAGGTGCAGAATTTCCAGAGATTTAGTTTAACATGTCACCCAGACCAACTCGCTCGCATGCTCAAAGATCTGGAATTTTACCATCCGAGTAGGAGCCAATTCGTCCTCTACTAGGTCTCATATGCAGCAGCACAGATATGCATGTTATTCCATAGCTCTATAAGATTCAAAGCAATTTCGAAATTTGCTTTTTGGCATACTCTATTTGTTGAGCTTAGTCAAGTATACCTCAAACTGGAATGTGTGAGCGGTCTTAGATGGGGACAACAAAATACAGCTCATTCAAATCAACCACTAAAACAACAACTAAACACCACCTAAAACTATTAAGACACCGGTGGAAAAGACTTTCAAAAGGGAGGCGGGGGAATAGAATATCTCTCCATTATTGATTGACTTAAAGACTTCAAAGTTACATCTTACACAGAAAGGAAGCAAAAAAAATAAACAAAAGGGCAACCATGCGACAAAACCATTCAAGTGAAATCAAGAAAGGAAGTGTAACCTTTCCAGATCAAAGCCACCAATTCCAAGGACATAATCCAAGTCAACCTGACCAAACTTTGTCCGCTTCAATTGAGCCATACGATTTATGTTCTGTCATCCACCATAGACCAATTTTTGCAAAGATATTCAATATCAATATAAGAGAATCCATGTCAAAAAAAAAGGTGGAGAAGCTTATAACAAGTCACTAACCCTTATACGCTCAACGACAGAGGTAATATCTGAGTCGCCAACAAGATCAGTCTGTCAGCAAAACAGAGAACAATCCTGTGAATACATTTGACTACGATATAGCCAATGAAGGTCTTACCTACCTAATTTAATCTATAAACTAATTCAAACACTGACTTTTGCTAGAATGGTGAAATTTTGTACAATGCAGGTTCAAGGCAGATAAGGATAAAGTTAGTAAAAATGGTCGCGGGCTTTTCTTAACGTCTTCAAAATCTTTTATACATGGTCAAATTTCAAGGGCAGGTTCAAAAATACTCTGGTTCCATGTGCTACCAACGTTCAAACCCAATAATTAATGGTCCACCCAACTTGGTCGAAAAATCATCCGAGGAAGAGTGGAAGGACGACAGACTTCACCCGCATCAAATATATAAATCAATGCCCAAGTCATTGCCGGCAGAAATGAGTAATGATTTGATATAGGATGTCATCAATATCAAAACAGACATTTCATGAAAGTTAGAAGCATTTGAAACCAAAAGTTTTGATTGGCAACTTTAAGGTAACTGAGTTTATCTCTGTATATCTACTACTTCATTCTCCATCAATCTAAATGGTTCTTTTATTGCCAACTTCAAGGCCACTAGGGGTAGTAGACAAGACCCACTTCCCCTTTATTGTTTATCCTAGTTATGGAGAAATTTACCAAACTACTCAAAGCCAACATTCAAGCCTGCCAATTTAGATATCACCCAAGATGAAAAAGGACAAAACTGAGTTTTTTAGCTTTTGCAGATGATTTGTTTGTCTTGACCACTGTTGATGAACCCTCTGTGAGAACAATAAAAACCACACTCGAAGAATTTGATGATCTCTCTAGTTTGAAGACAAACCTTCAAAACTGTAAAATTTATGCTTCTGGAATCACCACTTCTAAGAAACAAGCGCCATCAGATATACTTGGGATACCTTATCAAATACCTTTGACTCCCACTTCTGAATAGGAAACATTCATATGCTGGT
This sequence comes from Eustoma russellianum, assembly GCA_036186865.1. NCBI lineage: Eukaryota > Viridiplantae > Streptophyta > Magnoliopsida > Gentianales > Gentianaceae > Eustoma > Eustoma russellianum. Next base: position 13,142,181 of record AP025040.1, on the reverse strand, counting down.
TGTAGCCCCCTTTTGGATAAGCTTAATAGTATAATTAACAATTGGGCTTCTTTTAAGCTCTTTTATGGTGGTAAACTCCAGTTTATCAACTCAGTTTTGATTGTTATCATCAGGTATTGAACAACAGCGTTCTTTATACCTAGAAAAGTCATTAGAGAAACTGAGAGAATCCTAAGAGCATTCCTTTAGGATTGGACAAGGAAGGCTAAGGCCAAATAGTCCTCAGTATGTAAGCCAAAAGAGGCTAGGGGATTGGATTTACCTGATTTGGTGCAAGTGAACAATGGTTACCTAATGAAATTTGTCTGGAATGTGTGTGAAGAGAAGGAAAATCTATGGGTGAAGTGGGTACACTCTGTCATCCTAAAAGGTTATAGATAAGTCCCTATAGAAAGCTAAGCCTAAGCAGTTGGACTCTTGAATGTGGAAAATGTTGCTATGGATAAAAGACCAATATGTCTACTGCATCAAGAGAGTAATTAGGAGAGGACTAACTATTTCCTTTTAGTATGAGCCTTGGCACCCTTAGGGGTACTAATAAAGAACTTCCTAGAGTTAAGGAACAAACTTCATATTAGGCTAGATGCAAAAGTTGCAGAAGTCACTGTAAGGGATAAATGGATGTTGCCATACGGTAGGGATTAGATTAACCAAGTAATTAACTTCTATAATGCTTGTCGAAACATTAACATTTCTCAAACAGTGGATTACAAGAAATGGTTGTCTTCTCTTAATTTTTCTGTTAAACGTGCTACTCATGCTAGAACTCTTGTACTTCACTCAGTCCCTTGGGTTAAGATTGTCTGGAGTAGACATCATCTTTCTAGATATGCAGTCATTTTGGCTTGTATTTTGGAAGATAATGTCTGCTCTAGAAAAACTTGTCCAGTGGAGACTTATTGAGTCTGATATTTGTATGATTTGTGGCAGGGGTACGGAAGATCAGGACTACCTTTTCAACCTGCGTTCTTTCTCTATAGTGTGGAAAGTAGTGTTGATGCAGTTAAAGTGCAGGGACTACATTTACTAATGAGAAAACCTTTATCTTGGTTCCTCACAAATCACTGATTTTAAAAATTTCAGGACCTTTTTTGTTTTGCCTTAGCAGTTGTGATATACTCTATTCGGAGAGAACTAAGTTCTAAAATTCATACAGGAACTCAGAGGGACGGGAAGAATGTTATTAAAGAAATGCTACAGAATATAAGGTTATTTGCAACTTCATAGCAAAGGATTAAGTTGAGAAAAGATGACTGATATATTGCAATCAACTTGGGACTACCTATGAAGAGGATATGATATTGCTCACTCCCACACTCCTATTACATTGTTACAACTTGGGCTCCCAGGACTTTTGCTTCCCAAGCTGCAGGCTATTCCACATAACGTTGGATAGTCAATCATGAGCAAGAACAAAGAATACGATGGGCGAAAATGAAAATGTTAAAGTGGAAGTGTGGATATACAAAGAAGGATAAAATGAGAAACGAACATATAAAGAGAAAGGTTGGGGTGACTTCTATAGATAAGAATATGAGAGAGTCAAGGTTAAGATGGTATCAGCATGTGCAAAGGCGTCTTGCAGATGCACCTGTTAGGCGGTACAAGACAATAAATGAGGTACATATTAAACGTGAGAGAGGAGGCCAAAAAAACACAGAGAAAAAAGACAATAAAGATATGAATTATATGACAATTGGAAAGCATATAGTCAGTGATAGAACACATTAGAAACAATTGATTCATGTAGTCGATGTCATTAAAGGATATAAGATTTAAGTGAGAAATTTAGGTATTTAGTTCCGAATTATGATTGAGATGACATGATAAGTTCTAAAGATGCATATTCTAAAGGCGCATATTATGCATTAAATATTATGAGACACATAAGAAGGTAGAATTCAGGCTACGACTCAAAAACAAAAAGTAATGGAAAAAAGAAAAATAAATAAATAACATAAATATAGCGGAAGAGAGATGATTGATCCATATACTCGACCCCACGTAGTAGAAAAATGTTGTTGTTCTACGTGCATGTGAGTGTTTTTCTTCCTTGGAGGGTTGGGGAGAGAGAAGAGGGGAGGAAAAGAAGGAAGGATACCACGTTTATCATTCTAACCAATCAAATTTTTTTTTGTGTGCGCTGACAGAAAGAAAATTTGTAGCCGACTTATCTCAGTTAGTTGCCACCACAACATCATTATACTTGAATGCATGTGTACCTTGTTTACAATAATACGGTCAGCATAAGCAATCTGCTCAACTGCTTCATTGACGACTCCTTCGGGCTTAACCTCATCCAAGTGTAACCCAACATGTTTAGCATCAACCAACGTGACAACACCATCCAGTTTAACATCATTAAAAACCTGATCTTCAGCATAGAACGTCTGGATGATGGGTGCAGGATTGGCCAATCCTATAAAGCAGATTATAGAATTTCAAATCCCTTAGAGCAAAATTATGATATCTGGGCTGACATAATAAAAATTCAACAAGAGTATAGGAAATCATTACTGTAGCAGTTCCTTGGAACACATGTATGGATGAATGTATGGATGATGAACAAAAGCATAACAAACTTCTGTACCAGTAGTCTCAATTACAATGTGATCGAATTTTCCCTTCTTCCTCTGGACCAAGTCCGCAATCATCCTCACCAAATCACCCCTCACAGTGCAGCACAAGCATCCATTATTGAGCATAACAATATCTTCAGCCCCAGCTGCCTTTGCAGCCACTAATGAGCCATCAATATCAACTTCACCATACTGTAAGTCCAAATTTTAAGTGGATAAAGTTACTCCCTCATACTTAGCATCATAAAACTAGCCAACAAGAAAATAAAATCTAAATCTTCTTATTAACTCTTGATGAACAATTTCAAAAAAATAGGAAATTAAGTTATCACAACCGTTGACAACCAGCAATCCCTCCAACTAGCAACTATAATAATAGACATAAGAAACGAAACATCGCATTACATTACATATCAAAACCTATTACCTCATTCTCTATCACTGCAATGCGTTTCCCATGATCAGCAGTCAGTATGTGGTTCAACAAGGTTGTCTGCCCATAATATCATTATATCAGAAGTAGCTATGAGTAGAAATCAAGTGAATAGTCACGGTTAATAAGTGGCAGCCACTTAAGCATGTAGAGATAACAAGAATTCATACATTTATATTCAGATTTATATACTTAATATGTCCCCTCACATGCAGACTTATACACGTGCATAACAGTAATACACATTCATATACCTAACATTCCCCTCACGTCAGTTGACTTACACACGTGCATAACAGTAGCAGTAACAAATTTTCAGAAAGTTGGGGCTGCAACAGTTAACCCAAGACCTCCTGTTATGCTCTGATACTGTGTTAAATTAGTCTCCTCACGTGAGTTGACTTACACACGTACATAACAATAGCGTTTACAAATTCTGAGAAAGTTGGGGCTGCGCTCTGATACCGTGTTAAATTACAGTATCATCCATCAGTGGTAATTTAACACCAACACCAGACCAATCAAATGTAAACAGTTAAAAATTAAATAAAAGGAGGTATACATAACATTTCCTTAAATAAAGAAAAGAAAGGAATCTAGAGCTGAGATAAAGAGGAATGAATACAATCTCAAAAAAAAATACCTTTCCAGAACCTAAGAAACCGGTGATAATAGTGGCAGGAACTCTATCATCAGGTGGAATTTTGGTCAAAACATCAGAAGATTCGCTCTGGGGTGCGTTGGTTGTCGTGGCAAAAGCAGTGAATCTACGAGAGAAATGCTTTGATTTTGCATGACTTAGAGAAACAGCTCCTGAATTTGTAGAGAAACAAGCGATATAACAACTCCTGGAACGAATACTCTTGTTCCTCCACTGGTTTTGGAACATAGAGGTGCGGAAGCCATTGAAAGGACAGAGGTGTTTCTTGGCTAATCCAACAAAGGTTGCTGATAAGTCTATTGATACTGTGGAAGCCATGGATTGGGTTTTAGTTGAGGAATTTGATTTGGGGGTTTTTGATTTTATCTGTTTCTTTTGGTGGGTTTTGAGAAAAGATCGCTGCCTAAAGGTTTTTATACGGGGCAGTAGTTTCTTTCTTTCTTTCTTTCTTTCTTTTTTTTTTAAGAATGAGGCAGTAAAATTTGTTTTCTTAACGATATTCATCAACATCGACAATATCAACAATAATCTAATTTATTACGTTACATATAATTCTTATTTGAAAATTTTTCACATGGACATAACATTTCATTTTGAGACGAAAAAAACAACATAGTGCAAATGAGCAAATAAGTCAATCAATTTCGATTTGATTTTTTGTCTCACTAATTTGATTCGATAAAACTTGAAACCAAATTCCACCAAAACTTAATAGAATACTTGGTAAGTCAATTTTGAATGTATCAACATTTGCTTTTCATGTTTTCAAAGAAAAAAATACTTGCTTCTTCATCTTATAAGCATGCTAAGATATATGTGAAATTTGTGTATGATTTAATTTTATACTAACATTTATGTTTGACACAAATAATAGATTAAACACCATAATTATCAATTATTGGAAAGAAATTATTTTTATCCAAAAATACTAATGATTTAATAAAATAATATAAAAATTAGTATTTATACTTATACATACAATTTTCAGAATAATAAAAAGAAAACTATCTTTTAATTGGCTTGAAATATATTTGAGTTTATGCGAGTTCAACTCGGATTTAAAAATGCTTGTGTTTGAATTTGAAAATCAAAATGAATATAAAAAAAATATGATATGTAAGCTCAAGTTCAAAATATATTAAAAATATTCAATTCAATAATGCTCATATATGCTTGGATTGTTTTCATCCTTCAATAGCCCATACTAGTTTCTATTGTAATACGGCAAGGCAGAAATATCCACATGAATTTCTAAGGGGAAAAAAGAATGGCATGTTCTTGGTTAACTAATAGTGCAAGAAAATATATTCATTTGAAAAATAATAATAATAATAATAATAATAATAATAATAATAATAATAATAATAATAATAATAATAATAATAATAATAATAATAATAATAATAATAATAATAATAATAAGATAACAAGAAATGATCGGTCATGATGTTTCCAATCCAGACGTATTGTGTTGATTGTAATCACCAATAACCAGGGTACAAATGAGTGGTTGAGATCAGAAAAGGCAAAAAGTGAGGCAAAATATGAGGCCTTCAATCACGCGCTGCCACGTGTACAAGTGACTCAAGGACTTGCTTGTAAAGAAAGAGATGAATCTTGATTGTTGCAGGTAACTATTTCTTGCTTTCAGACCTTTTCTTTATCCTTTTTGTAAATATTTTTCCGTGGTGTACGATCTTTTTGTTTGTTTAGTGTTTAGGACATAGATTATTGTAAAAGAGGCATGATCTAGTTGTATAAGACTGCTAGATGAATGTAGTTTAAGATTTTATCAAGTTGGTATTTTGCTGTTGTAGTCTGATATTGTGAATCGCTTTGATCGAGACGCAATTTTCATTTTGGATCATTAGAAAACAACTTGTATGTGTTAACACATGGGTATGGTTGACTACATCCGACCTCTCATACCCGCCATAGACGGGAGCTTCTAAGGCAATGGGGTAATATTGTTGTTGTAGTCGTCTGATATTCTAGGTCATAGGTGCTTGAATGTAGAAAAGTACTACTCTATACATATGTTGTAGATACAAAATATAGAGCCGTACATATAGCCGTTAGGATACAAAAGTAGCCGTTGTGAAATGGAAGATCTTCTTCCCACACTTGTATATATAGGAGACTAGTTGCAGTTTTTTCTCTCAAGCAAGAATTCAACAATACATTGATTCTTCTTCACTTCCGTGTCTACTTACGTGTCTGCATTCAGGTTTACCTTATCCTTCACACTCTTCTCTCTTCTACAATTCCTTCATAGTAATTGTCCTTATACAATTTGCAACATTGAATCTGCAGTAGTGCTTTTGAATTAGAGATCATGTAAATGATCTGCTAGCCCTTTAGCTTGTCTTGTTCGTAATTGGTTTTGGCTCAACATGATGTTTTGGTGTACGGGGAAGACATAGCATTCTAAATGAAGACAAGCCAGTTGTAAAAGACTCGAATGAACATCTGCGACTGTGATAAGTAGTGGCTGATGTTCTGTGTAATGGTGTTTGAAACTGATGTTCGTGCCTTAACTAGATAATCCGTGGATGATCTATTACACCTTTAGCATGTTGGTGGATCTACATTACCTATGATTCAACAAAATCATTTTGTAATTATTGGTATGCAGGGCCTATATTGGCTGTTCTTTGCTAGCTCCTTTTAATATTGATTTTGATGTATAAAAAGTGGTGTCTTGGAGATACTTTATATGGCTTGTGATTTTGAACTTTGACAATTCCGTGACTTGAACTTGCGTTGTTTTACCTAAAGCTGCCATAATATGTACTACACTTGATTAATTTTGTCTATTGTAACAGCATTATTCACATTTTTTTGGTTGAAGTTTTGGGTATGGTTTATAGCTGTGGCTTCCTTTAGTTTTGCAGCCTTCGTAGTTCTGTTTCTTACATCTGTTTCATGTGCAGGTACTTAACACTAGATGAAGCAGATAGACTAGTTGATCAGGGATTTGAAGATGACAGTAGAGAAATCCTTGATCATTTCAAATCTCAATCCCAAACTCTTCTATTTTCCGCTGCCATGCCAACGAAGATCCAGAACTTTGCTAGAACTGCAGTGGTTAAACCTGTTGTCATGAATGTTGGAACTGGTGGAGCAGCAAATCTTGATTTGAAACAAGAGCCGTGTGTGTGAAACCGGATGCAAAAATGGTCTACCTCCTTGATTTCAGATACATAGTGAATTCCTCCGTTTTCTCCCTATAGACATGGGTACATCGCTAAACCACGTACATCTTGTACCTGATTTCTTTATATTTCTTGCTGCTACTTTTACCTTTGCACAAAAAAGAACTTAGCTGTCGAATTTGATAAGCATTAATATGAGATATGATTACAATTAAAGAGCACTTGTATTCTTAATCTATCATGGATTCCATGTTTGAATGTTGCTGCTTCAAAGTCTTCAACTCATTCCCAAAATTTGGTCATTTGGTGAAGAAATAATGTAGTCCTAAGTGAAACCTGGAATTTGGAATGGTTGCTGCTGCTTCAGCTCTGACATCTCTAGTAACCAGGAATGGATTTGTTTCTGGCATGAGAACTTGCGCAAGTCCAGCACCTTTTCTCTTCTATTGCATGAAAAAAGTATGATACCCATATGTAGAAAGAGAAAAAGACAAGGATTAGAAGGGCTGCAAAAAGGGTAAAGCATTGCTCCTACATAAAGTAGATCTTGCTGTTAATTTGAAACGAATCTTTCATGATGAAATGCAATGATAATAGCGGAAAATACTCGATTGAAACTTGTGAAAGAAATGCATGGTTGTAACTTATATGCACTTTTGGCAACCCTAACTATATGTCTTTTCATGGACAACGGTAATACAAAACCATGGTAAAATTTGTGTAAGTTTATAGTTTTTTCTTTTGTGGCAAAAAGGTTTAACTCCAACACAAAGGGCCCCCAATGACCCAGCCCCAAGGAGCTGCATGGAGGATATAAATCAGAAGTACTGCGGCCTCCTAGATTGGGTGAGTTATTACGCAGTTACCAATACAAGGTGCCCCCACAAATACGCAGTTACCCACACAAGGTGCCCCACACAATCCTGTAAATCAGGAGTCCAGCGGCCTCCTAGGGAGCTACGTGGAAGATATAAATCAGGAGCTCAGCAGCCTCCTAAATTGGATGAGTTCTTACGCAATTACCCATACAAGGTGCCCCCATAAATACGCAGTTATCCACACAAGGTGCCCCCACAATCCTGTAAATCAGGAGTCCAGCGACCTCCTAGATTGGGTGAGATCTTACGCAGTTACCCATACAAGGTGCCCCACAAATACGCAGTTACCCACACAAGGTGTCCCACACAAACCAAACATTTGGCCTAGCAGCATAAGAACACCCACTGTGGTGTCTCTAGATTCAAATTCATGACCTTTTTGTGGCAATTCCTAACCCGAGTACCAACTGGACTATGTCCTGGGACAGTGTACGTTTATAGTTGATATACTTAATGCGCGTTTTTGTCTTTAAGTTGTAGGATAACAAAAGATAAACTCAATGATGAGCCTTATCTATTATTTTCCCAGTCTCAAAAATATCGTCAGAGCTGATCAAACTGTTAAAATACTTTGTAAATATATATACATGTAGAGAAGTCAGTGACCGTTAGGCCAGGAAGTCATCATGCTGATGAATTCATCTTTGTTACCGTTAGACAAGTCTTCCCCCTTCATATATCCTCTAGTATAAATATGTTTCTCTTGTAATAGAGTAAGAAAGTAATAAAGACCTTCTGTAAATTGATTACTTTGAATAAGATACTACAGTTGATTCTCATTGCCTTTGCCACTATTATTTCAATATTTCCTCATGGTATCAGAGCCACCAATCTACTCTTACTGTCACTGATTGAGGAAAACAGAGGAAGATTAGAACAAAGCTCCCTCTGCAATTATTCGGTAAAATTTCCGAGTTGGAAAGAATATCATCATTTTATACTCAACTCAATTATTTCAAGATCTGCCCAGCTAGATTTGTGATATAACTCCGAGCAAAGGATTCTCTCTGTGACTGAATAACTGGAGGTGTTCTGGGCAAAGAAAGTGGACGTTCTGCGCAAAGGAAGAAGACACCGTCCTCAAAGAGGAAGACATTGGTATTCTGTAGATCTTTGAGCTTTGAAGGTTATATTCGGTAAATCTTTGTTTTTTAAAGGTTACCATTGTCAATTTCCTTTAAGCTTATAAAATAATCAGGAAAATAAAATTCTAATAAATATATATTCCTTTTAAACGGAAAAAAATAAAGAAAAAAAGGGGGACCCGACACGTCTTAAATGCATGCTGCTTTAAAGACTGCATGATTGTCATCTAATCATCTGGAAGCCAGCTGTGGCTTGAAGTTCCTAATTTTATTTTTAATTTCCGGGCATCGATACGTTCGAGGTTAGACTCAGACAAAAGGAAGAAAAGTCTTCCTTTCGTACACCTCTGTAAAATTGATAAGGACTTTTCACTCTCTCTTCGTATATACCATTAATTCAGACAAAGACCTTACGTTCTTCTTCTTCTGATTATCTGTCCTCAAAATCTCTCACACTGTGTTCAAAAAGATTTACTTTGCTGAAAAACGCTAGTAGTATTCAAGTTGGCTTCTACAAAAGGCTTCAGAGTTCATCCTAAACCGTTCATACTCAAACCTTGGCTCAGTTTCTTCTACCCGTTCTAATGGCTGACCAAAGTAGTGAAGTCACTTCCATTCCTACTGTTGAAAAATCATGTGGAACTACCCCGATGCTGGACTCCGTTCCAGTTTCTATCACTAATCAAAAGCTGCATGGCAACAATTACCTCCGTTGGAGCAGAGCAGTTGAACTATTTGTCACTGAACGAGGTAAGAAAGATTATCTCTCTGAAAAAATGGTGATACCTGCTGAGACTGATCCCAAATATTCAGTCTGGGAAGCAAAAAACTCCATGATAATGTCATGGATCTTAGGATCTATGACTCCTGAAGTGAGTAACACATTTATGCTCTATCCTACTGCTGCTGCCATATGGACAGCAGCAAGAGAAATGTTCTCACAAAAGGATAATATCTCTGAGTTGTATGAACTTGAAACACAATTGAGGGAAATAAAACAGGGAGACCAATCTGTAGGAAAATACTTTAGTAATCTATCTCATATATGGCAACAGATTGACTCACTAGAACCATATAAGTGGGAATGTTCGGCTGATGACTTGTGTTATAGGAAAATTAAAGAAACAAAAAGGTTGTTTGGTTTTCTGTCTGGTCTTCATAAAGACCTTGATGCTGTCCGCGGAAGAGTGCTAAGCACTAAGCCTCTTCCCACTATGGCAACTGCGTTTTCTGATGTTAGGCAAGAAGAGAGTCGCCTAAAGGTCATGATGGGTACCACTGTTACCTTAAGTTCCTCAGAGTCTTCAGCACTGAGCACACAGGAAAAGGATCATAGCTTGGTAGTTCGAAATTTTGGAAATAAGTCTGGAAAATTCAATAAGAAATACTGTAAGTACTGTCAAAAGAATGGACACACGTTTGAAGAGTGCTATAGGAGACCTGGATCCACTGTTAAGCCTCCTCCAGGCTTTGTTAGATATAATCAGAAAGGGGGTAATGGAAATAGATCTGACACAGCAGGTTCTTGGAGGTCAGATTCTGCAGGTCCTTCTTGGAAGTCTGATGCAGATTCATGGAGAGCTCCCAGGGCAGCTGTGGCTGAGTCTGAGCAAGGCACTAGAGCCCCTTCATTCACTCCAGAACAACTTGATGCTATGCTAATGATCCTAGAGAGCCAGAGGGCACGGACGACTGCTGTGGAACAAGTGAGAGCCACGATGGCCAGTACAAGTAATTGTGGTAAGTCACATTTATGGATTATTGATTCTGGAGCTACCAACCATATGACATCTAATAAATCCATATTGAGTGATTTCAAGCCTCTTGTCAATAACAGAAAAGTTAGAATAGCTAATGGAGATAACATAGACATCTTAGGATGTGGTAATATTCAGATCTCAGAGAACTTAGTGCTCAAAAATGTTTTGTATGTACCTAGTTTAGACTGTAATCTGGTCTCAGTAAAACAACTTGTGACTGATAACAAATGTTGGGCTGTTTTTTCACCTAGCCAATGCTATTTTCTATCATCTGTTTCCTCATGCTTCAGGAGAAAGCAATGAAGGGGGCCACTGCTACCAGGAAGATGATTGGCAGTGCTAATCATCAAGATGACCTTTTTATTTTGGAAACAAGACCAGGCTGTTCCAAGGACAATTCTAGAGTGTATTATTGTACAGACAGGGTTAATGTCTCTAGAATAGACAAGTCTAGAATTGCCCTTATTTTGTTATGGCATAGAAGGTTGGGTCATTCTAACTTTCTATACCTTAGAAAAATTAAACCTCATTTTTTTACTAATGTTGCTTTTGACTCACTCAAATGTGAGACATGTTTGTATGGAAAACAGTCAAGGGTCCAGTACCCTTCAAAAATTTATGCTGAAAGCAGGCCTTTCAATCTGGTACATTCTGATATTTGGGGGCCCTCTAGGGTGCTTAATGTTAATGGAAGCAGGTGGTTTGTTATTTTTGTAGATGATCACACACGGGTCACATGGATCTACTTAATGAAGCATAAGTCTGAACTGACTGTTGTTTTCAAAATGTTTCTTGCCCTTATTCAGAATCAGTTTAACACCTGTATTAAGAATCTTAGGACAGATAATGGAAGAGAATATATGGATAAAGGGCTGAAGTCTGTTTTGGCTGAAAGAGGCATTCACCATCAAATATCTAATGTGTACACCCCTCAGCAGAATGGGGTTGCTAAGAGAAAACATAGACATATTCTATCAGTAGCTAGATCTTTGATTTTTCTATGAATGTTCCAAAATATCTCTGGGGTGAGGCAGTCCTCACTGCTACTTACCTTATTAATAGAATGCCCTCTAGGGTGCTGAGTTTTACAAGCCCTAGGGACAAATTGCTTTCTGTTTTCCCCACTGCTTACTTCTATCAGAACTGCCTTTTAAAATTTTTGGCTGTACTGCTTTTGTATATCTTCAGTCACAACACAGGGGCAAGTTGGACAGAAGGTCCATCGAATGCGTATTTCTTGGGTACTCTGGTACTCAAAAGGGCTATAAGTGTTTTTGTCCAAACACAAGGAAAATGTTCACTACCTTGGATGTTATTTTTGATGAATTTAAATCTTATTTTTCTGATTCTTGTCAACCAAATGGTATAAGTTCTGAACAGGATCACTTTTGGAGCATTATTGACACTATGCCTGTTGGGAATAATCACACCAATGCAACCGACAATGACCTTACTAATGATGGCACTAATGATGGCCCTGTTCTTGAGGAAGGGTTACCACAGCAACAAGAACAGAAACGTGCCACACTTCCTATCACTCAGGTATACAGGAGAAGAGAAAGACAGGTAACATCTGAACCTAGTATCTCTGATCATGTGGATACTGATCGGGTTAGGAGTGAATCTGAGTCACAACAAGGTACTGATCACTTACCAATTGCCTTAAGGAAGGGTACCAGAGAGTGCATTAGGTATCATAAATTTCTGGGCCAGAAGGGTTACACATCCATTTATCCTTTGAATAAAGTAATATCATATAGTAAACTCAGCCCTATGTTTAAATCATTTAGTGCTAACCTTGACACACAAATTATACCCAACTCCATTGAGGAAGCATTAGGCCATAAGGAATGGAAACAAGCTGTAGAAGAAGAGATGGCAGCCTTAATTAAGAATGAAACTTGTGAACTAGTACCAAGACCAGAAGATGTATGCCCTGTAGGATGTAAATGGGTGTTTTCTCTAAAGTATAATTCAGATGGTACACTTAATAGACACAAAGCTAAGCTTGTTGCAAAGGGGTATACCCAGTCCTATGGGATTGACTATGTTGAAACATTTGCTCCTGTAGCTAAACTTAATACCATCAGAATTATATTTTCTATAGCTATAAATCTTGATTGGAAATTAGTGCAGCTTGATATTAAAAACGCATTCTTGAATGGTGAGTTGAAAGAACTAGTCTATATAGATATCCCGCCTGGGTATGAGTCAGTAGATACAAATGGCAAAATCTGTAAATTAAAAAGGTCTATATATGGATTGAAACAATCACCTAGAGCATGGTTTAATAAATTTGCAAAAGTACTTGGTGCATATGGGTTTAAACAAGCCCACAACGATCACACTTTATTTGTTTATGCTTCAGGAACTTCAGTTGTGATTCTTGTAGTATATGTAGATGATATAGTTTTAATAGGAAGTTGCTCTCTGGAAATCGATAAAGCAAAAAGGTATCTCTCTGCTTCTTTTGAAGTTAAAGATCTTGGTTCTTTGAGGTATTTCTTAGGTATGGAAGTTGGCAGAAATAAGTCTGGCATGATTATTTCACAAAGAAAATACATTCTGGATTTGTTACAAGAGACTGGAATGACTGGCTGTAAACCAGTTTCCACTCCTATAGATCCCAAGAATGCGTGTAGAATACATAACACTGAATCACTCACAGATATTCACTCATATCAGAAATTAGTAGGTAAATTAATCTACTTATCACACACTAGACCTGACATTTGTTACTCAGTAAGCTACGTTAGTCAGTTTATGCACGCATCTACAACTTTACATTTACAGGCTGTAATGAGAATCTTAAGATATCTTAAGGGTGCACCTGGTCAGGGACTGTTTTTTAGGAGAAATGACTGCAGGAACATACAGGTATACACAGACGCAGACTGGGGAGGCTCCAAGAGTGATATGCTGTCTACTTCTGGATATAACACATTTCTCTGGGGAAATCTTGTTACTTGGAGGAGTAAAAAGCAGACTGTTGTTGCACGCAGCAGTGCAGAGGCTGAGTTAAGAGCATTAGCTCTCGGACTCTGCGAGGGATTATGGATCAAACAAGTTTTAAGTGATTTACATCTTTTGAATTCTGATTTAAAAATTAATGCTTATTGTGATAATATTTCTGCTATTCACATGGCAGAAAATCCAGTTCATCATGACAAGACCAAGCATGTAGAGATTGACAGACATTTCATTAGAGAGAAGCTTGAAGATGGAACACTAAGCATACATCATGTCACTTCATCTGAACAAGTTGCTGATATTCTAACAAAGGCTGTTTCACCAGGATTATTTCATAATTTGTTGTCCAAGCTTGGGTGCTCCAATGTATACACCCAGCTTGAGGAAGGGTGTTAAAATACTTTGTAAATATACATATACATGTACAGAAGTCAGTGACAGTTAGGCCAGGAAGTCATCATGCTGATGAATTCATCTTTGTTACCGTTAGACAAGTCTTCCCCCTTCATATATCCTCTAGTATAAATATGTTTCTCTTGTAATAGAGTAAGAAAGTAATAAAGACCTTAAGGTTCTGTAAATTGATTACTTTGAATAAGATACTACAGTTGATTCTCATTGCCTTTGCCACTATTATTTCAATATTTCCTCACAAACTCTTGTCAAAATCTTTCGCACATTATTCACTAGAATTTATTTCTAATTGTGTGAAAACTATTTCAATAAACTATTGTATTTGTATTGAATACTTTTAATATTAGGCCTTAATTGATGTTTGACCAATTATCTTCGTTGATCAACTATGAAAATATCTGTAGGAGAGAGGGTACATTCAAAATACTCTGTCCCCCCCCCCCCCACTTTATATTTCAATCTTTAGAAATTATGAGTTTTCACATAAGTATTACAGTCAGACAACACATTGTTAATATTAACTATTGTTATCAATATGAATAACTACCCTTATTAAGTGTTAACCAATAATATAATAAAGGTTAAAGTGAGAATATGTTGTAATTTTAATAATCAGAAAACACAAAATTATATTCCCTTAGTTTATTGCCTTGTTATGTAGCATTTAATAGTTAAATAATTATCTTTGCCATTTAAAAACTTTTGAAGATTGGTAAACACCCAAAACGTTTGCTAGATTATTCCTTAACTGAAAGCATTTATTGTATGTAAAACACATTGCAATAATATGCCAGATAAATTTTTAAAAGAGAAATATTTGCAACGTAAATGTCATCGTTTCAAAGGTATAACTATATGGGTCTGATTTTATAAAAGTCATATGTTAAATTATTTTATAAAAGTCGGCCCAGAAAATATGTTAGATAGTAAGATCATAGTCATCCTTACATTATTATGATATTTAAAACTAAGACATCTAATAAGCTGACCATCATGCATAATTTTTTAATCAAATTGTTTGGAAGAGAAGAAAATCTTGTAATCAACTATCGTATTTATCAATCACTATTTCTATTCTAAAATATAAGTTCATTATATTCTATTTCTAATGGAGTCAATGAAACATTTTTCTTTGACTTTAATATGATGAAATAAAGCAAAATGATTCACTAAATCGGCTACGTTTTTTATATTGTGAATTAGGAGTTGATCGACATGCAATTTTCATTATGGATCATCAAGAAACAACATTTGTATTTCTAACACATGGGTATGATTGCGTACCAGCTATAGACAGGAGCCTCTAAGTAAAGTAAATGGGGTAATGTTGTTGTTGTTATACATTTTATATGGTAAGACGGATGAGTTATCATGTATATATTACATGTAGCACAGATATAATAAAGAGAAAAGGAAAAGGAGTACTGAGACTTGGGACTTAAAAGCTGTTACCTTAAGAAGATGCCGAACTGGTAGAACTTCATTGCAAAAACTTTGTTCAAGGTTTCTACCGCGAAGATGATTTCCTATCTCCTGAAACTGCTTTTGAATCTCATAAATCAGATTTCTTCTTTCTTCCACGCCTCTCAAGAGATCTTCTTTCAGAACTTGGTCTTCATCTTCAACCTTTTTCAATCTCTGCTTAATCATTTGTATCAACTCTTTGCTTTCCGCCTCCATAATGATCACATAATTTTTTTCACTTGCAAAAGTTCCTGAAGAATTATCACATGCATGGTTTGGATCTGATGGCATCATGGTCTTGCAGAAAGCAATGGGTAGCCAAGTTTCGATCTTTGGAGAAAGTAAAGGGGAGGGGAGTGGTTAATCTTTGAAAAAAGATCAGTAAAGGGTAAGTTTACAGAGAAAATGGTGAAGGAGCTTTTTCATCTTTGAATGCTGAAGATTTGGTGAGGGGGAAGGAGGTTTCAGTTCTCTGTACAAACTTTCTGTCACATTTTACTGTCTCATATGAAGTATATCTATCCCTAGGAATAGAGGTATTATTTTCCTGCCGATCATCCTACTCAGACCCTAACGATAGATTTTGTTATCGTTGGGAGATACTGGATATGAGGATGGTGATATGCAAAAATAACAAGTTTATCTGTAAAATAACAATCTATCTAAAAAACATATAAACAAATATGCA
The DNA here is from genome assembly GCA_036186865.1 of Eustoma russellianum. Classification (NCBI taxonomy): domain Eukaryota; kingdom Viridiplantae; phylum Streptophyta; class Magnoliopsida; order Gentianales; family Gentianaceae; genus Eustoma; species Eustoma russellianum. Next base: position 13,126,094 of record AP025040.1, on the reverse strand, counting down.
AAATAACATGTCTATTTAAAAATAACAAGTCTATCTAAAAAATATATAAACAAATAAATTAAAATACAAATTTTAATATGAGACAGCAAAATGGAAGCCGAGAAAGAGGTTTGGCCTTGTAGAAAAACTCAATCGTCCCTATTTGAAATTTGAAGCGGAAGATTTTAAAGTCTGATTTTAATGCTCTGTCTTGGAAAGTGTTAGTAAACAATTTGTGGTGTTGTATTTGAACTAACCAAAATAATCTGATTATACGAAAAAACAATTCATATTTTTTTTGAATTTTATGAAAATCATATAATAATCCAATAGTAAGAAGTATATATATATATATATATATATATATATATAAAGAATATATATATATATATATATATATATATAAAGAAGGTTACTAGAGTCATCCTCTTCTTCTAGGTAATTGTGAAAGGAAACAAGGTTACTACAGTCATGTGAAAGGAAAGAAGGCTACTGTAGTCATACTCTTCTTCGAGATAATTGTTGTTGGTGCCATAACGAAATAGTTGGTGGATACCACATGCAACCAGTAGATATTTATTTCTTGAATTCAAGAAATAAAAAAGTGATACACTAGTTTTCTTTAATGATGCAAAAGGAATTCAAGAGTTTGAAAGTTGAAAGTACTCTTAAAGGTTAACTTTGTCTACAAGAGTGGAGTTGTCAATGTCTTCTGTGTTCCTATTATATATATGAATTTGATTTATGAGTGGCTACCGTACAAAGATATTATTGTGTTTTTTTACTACATAAGTGATCTTTTGGTTCTTGATAGGTTTGCATCTAGTCCTTGAATGTGATTGATCCATTTGTCTTATGCTATGATAGACGAAACCATGAGAATGCTAATAATGTGAAGAGAACAAAAAAGATGACTATAAGCATGTAAAATATGTTTTTGTTTATTGTCTAAAGAAAATATATACATGTATTTAAATGTATTTAAACATATGAAATGATTTAGCTTGGTGTTTTAAATAAAGAACTTATGTTAAAAACATGGTTGTGAGTTGAATTTGATTGATCAAGTTGTTGATAACATATATCTCAAGAGTAATTGAGAAATATATTTTGTGATAGGTAACAATTGGTTTAGTTAGATATGATTTTAAACCAATAGTTGAGCTAATAGTTTGCATTTGTTGATTAACAATGAATAATTTTAAATCATGAGCATATTTAAAGATTGTAAGACTTCTATTTAGTGTAGCATGTAAATTGCCAGGCTAAATGTCACGATATGATGAATTATGATTTTGTTTAGTCTATGGTATAATTGAAAGATCAAAAAAGCTATTTTCAGTTGTTGGAATTCATTCCAAAGTCACGTAGAGAATGAAGTTTATTCCAATTATTAAAAGACTTTTGAGTTGACTAATATAATTGTTTGTTGTTTGTTACTTGATGACTAATTAAAATTGTATAGTTGATAGTATTCATATAGCAAAATGAATGTTGAATTTGGTTTTAAAAAATAAGACTCTGGTTAATGTAGACATGAGATTATGGAAAAATGTGGAGTTTAGTTCTTCATGCTTGTGTGAAAGTAAAAGTTGTTTTTAACATGTGAAGTTGGATATGTGAATAGCTTGTATATGTTGTATAACTTCTAAAGAAGTTTAGAAAGTTGAAGAAGAAAATTAGATCAATGCTAAAATATTTGTTAGCTTGTTGCTCTAATTGGTTGAAGGTTTTGTGTTTGAGCTTATGTGTATGATAGGCTTTCTTGATGTATATGAAATTAATTTTATTTGTTTGTGATAAACTAACTATATGATGAAGGTGTTTATGGTGAATGTTGATTATATTTGTTTGAGGTGTTAGTTCATAGAAACACTATGTTGTATTTGGGTTTGATGATTTGTTGATAAAAAACAAAACTCAATGTTTCTATTCTTGTTTCTAGTTAGCCTCTATAGACTAATAATATATTTTATTGAGTGATTCATTGACGTGAATCACCAAAAGGTAACGGTTTAAGAAGGTTCTAACACTTAATGATTGATACGAAGCTGTGAATACACATGAGTTTCTTTGTGATAAAGCATAGAAATGTAAGGTCTGGGAGAGTGGCACAGTAAAGTTTCTTTGTAGGGTAAATCATATACAATGTGATGTCTATGAGAGTGGTTCGATGAAATTTCTTTGGTGTAAATTGTAGATTGTGTGAGGTATATGAGAGTGGCCCGATAAGAACTAAGTGTAAGTTAGTTCTTGTGACATCAAGGGGGATGAGATTATCCATTTGATATGAGCTCTCTATGACGGCAACCCAACTCAGTATTAGTAGAGATCCTACGAACGGGGTTCAATATGGTAAAAAAAATCGTAGAAGAGTTCTAATCATCACTATTAAATTTGTCTCTCTATGTGGCGTTGACGTGAGATGGTGCTTACTGCAAGTTTTTGAGGGTGAGATTTTAAAAATATCCTAATGAAATTTATAGCCATGTTTATGATGACGTGAGCAGTACACGCTTGATGAATTTCATATAATTAAGTGTGGAGGTGGTGTCACTTCCTATAAGAGTTTGAGATAACTCATTAGAGCGCTTACGAAAACATAAGACTATGTGCATGACCAAGTTTGCACCATACCGCGACCTTGTATGAAGTTAGACAATGCATGTCTTTTGGTTGTTCATATAAATAGTAGTAAAATATGGTTCAAGGGTGTACGCGATCTTATTTCCATTTATATAACTCCATCTTTACTACTGACAATTCAAGCCACAAGTCCTTGTATTCATTATGTGTCATTGTCTTCGTATTAATATTACAGAGGTTAGTTTATGACTCTTGATGAATGCTCATATATAGATGTTAGATCATATTGGGATTGTTGGAAAGAGTATGCAAAAGTGCTCCAAAATTGTATAAAACTATGTAAGAATATCGATTGGAGAATGAGTGAAACTTGGATTGAATCAGTTTTGACTACACTATGAAACATAAGTTCGACCTGTCACCATACTCAGAATCCTAAGTTTGATCTATCACCGTACTTCTGAGACAAAATTGTTTTTGAGGACAGTATAACATTTGCTACGTCTCGGTTATTTTCATTCTTCTTTGTATCATTATCTTTATGTTTGATTATTATACTATTGTAATCCTTTCCTACAACCTTGTGTTTTTGCAAAGAAAATCTCATCTTTTGAGAACTGTATCTTTGATGTTCTTTTCATTTATTTATACTTCTATTTTGTGTTGTTGGATGACATCTTCCAGTTTTTATTTATCTGTATTTGGTTACTATTTTTGTCTAAAATTTTCAATATATATATATATATATATATATATTATAATGACTGATGACCACCGTTTTATGTGACATGTATTTCTTATATACATCATTTTATTGTGTGACAAGTTGCTCGATATTTAATTACTTCTAAAGTGTAATGCGTTCTTTTTTAAAGTCTGCCGTTTCGTACTGAGCGGCACCATGTATTAATATGCACACAATGAACATATTAACAAGACTAAACACTATTAATCTACACACAATAAAGACGTAATATATTTTTAACAAAACTGTATCATTTTTTTTTATGAACAACGGGACTAGGTTCTAACTTTCTCATTATATACAATAAAGATATAATATCAATTTATTGATTTTCAACTTATAAACACTTTAATAATATAACTCATAAACAATGTGCCTTTTTTTCTTTTCAAACTAGACATGTCCAAATCAAGAAAAAAAAATATCATCATCATCCGAACCCAATATATCTCAACGACAGCAAAAGCTATCGTTAGGGTCTGGGGAGGGTAAGTGGTAGGCAGACAATACCTCTATTCCAAGGGATAGAGAGTCTGCTCCCAGTAAGACCTCCGGCTCTATATGTACCTGCATAAATGACATGATAATAAAGATGTGATGTGCTAGTGTGTTAGTAAGGAAATTCAAGAAATACAAAAAAAGGACTTTCGATATTAAAATACACATCACGTGTATATGTACATGTAATGTAAAACACGGTATAACATATGCAACTAAGTGAAAAATCAACCTAAAGCGTAGATAGTGCCTACGCCTATCTATATCTCTAAATATATTCTAAAGTGTCTCTAAAAAAATATGTTGTTGTTTAATTAGTTAAGCCAAACAGCTTGGAAGTCTGCCCTCTCTGCCACCCGATCGATGTTCAGATGAGCCGGAGTCGGTTCTCAAGAACACATGACGTTTCTCCTGTCATCCTGTGTCGGTTTGCTATTTTTAAATAGCATCTGAAACCAAATCCCTAATTTCGATTGAATTACCCCTCTGTCAACACAATCCCCAGCCTCTTTCTTCTTCAACCCAATGGCTCTTCAAAGTTTTCCCCTACGGATCCGTTTTTGTCGCTCGTTTTAAAGTCGCTGCTGCTGTTGCACTTTTTTGCTTGAACTATGGACATGGTATAGTTTTGCTTTCCCTCTTCAGTTTTGGCAAGATTATAACTGGTTTTCTGTTCTATTAGTAACAGTAATCGTGGTTTTGTATTAGCTCTTATCTAATATTCGAAGTTGCATATTGCTATTGTTTAATTTATACACTTTCTGAACTCCTTCAGGCTTTGTGTTCATATTCTCCACTATTTAGTAGTCCTAGGTTAATTTGGAGCTTTTTTAGTTTGTAATTTTATTTTTTATTCTTTATTTGCTGTCAGTTAACTAATTTTTTTAGGTTTACAGGATTTAAGAATGTTCTAAAATAAAGTTCAGAATCTGCAGGAGCAGGATGTCATGGAGGAAGACGACGACTATGTCTATGTACCAATTGCAAAGCGCAGGGCTTTGGAAGCTCAAAAGCTGTTGCAGAGAAAAGGAAAAGTTTCTTCTTTGGAAGAAGAGGGTGAACAAATGAAGGTAGCAGAGGCAAAGCCTAGTTTGCTTGTAAAGGCTACACAACTGAAACGAGAACAACCTGAGGTTAGCCCAACTGAGCAAATGGTTCAGCAAGAGAAAGAGATGATTGAGCATCTTTCTGATCGCAAGACTTTGATGTCTGTTCGTGAGTTAGCAAAAGGGATTACTTATGTCGAACCTTTGTTTACAGGGTGGAAACCACCCTTGCATATTAGGAGAATGTCAAAGAATGCGAATGATGAAATACGGAAACAGTGGCACATAATTGTCGATGGCCAAGAAATTCCTCCTCCAATCAAGAACTTTAAGGACATGAGGTTTCCTGACCCTATCTTGAAGAAGCTCAAAGCCAAGGGAATAGTGCAGCCGACCCCTATCCAAGTTCAAGGGATGCCCGTTATCTTGTCTGGAAGAGACATGATTGGTATTGCCTTCACAGGGTCAGGGAAGACACTTGTTTTTGTCTTGCCACTTATCATGGTTGCAATACAGGAAGAAATCATGATGCCTATTGCTCCTGGGGAAGGACCATTTGGTTTAATTATATGCCCATCAAGAGAACTGGCTCGACAGACGTTTGAGGTGGTGGAACAGTTTCTTGAACCAATGAGAGAGTATGGCTATCCAGAAATCAGGCCGTTGCTCTGCATTGGTGGAGTTGATATGAAGTCTCAGTTGGAAGTTGTGAAGAAAGGGGTCCATATAGTGGTTGCGACACCAGGAAGACTAAAGGACTTGCTTGCAAAGAAAAAGATGAATCTTGACTGTTGCAGGTAATTCTCGCTTGCTTTAAATCCATTTTCCCCTATTTCCTAATACTTCCTGCATGACATAACATCTTTGTGTTCCTTTACTGTTTTGAATATTTGTTGTTCTACTGAATCATGATCTGGTTCTCAAGGACTCTATTAAATGAACCTCTAAGATCGTTATCAAGGTGGTAGCGTTCTGTTACAGGCTGATGTTCCAGTACTGTGTGTTTTAGCTGCAGTAGTGCTTGAATTAGATATCATATGAGTGATCTATTAGGCCTTTAGCATCTTGGTGGTACATTACTTATGCCTCAACATCCTGTTTTGTTGTATTTGGAAGAAATTGTATGTGAAGTGAAGCATGATGGTGTGTAGATTTTTTTTTTGGGGTAAGTGGGTGTAGAGAACTGCATTAGATGAATATCTCAGATCATCATAAGTACAGGACAATATTACATCTCCTGGTGTTCGAAGCTGTAGTTCGTGATGTAGATGATCTACAAGGTCTTTAGCTTGTTGGTGGATCTACAGTAGTTATGGTTCAACATGAAGTTTTATTGTGTGCAGGGGGCTTTATAATCAGGACCAGGTTGCTGTATAGACTTATCCTTCCCTTATACTTTTTAATTTTATGATAAAAATTCAAAGTTTACAAGGGAAATTTCTTTCATGCTAGGCTGATATGAAGTGACTTTTGTCGTAAAATAGTTTTGATTTGTGTTTTTGCACCAAGTCATGAGAGCAGAAAGCTGGATCTAAGACCATTGCATTTGATAGTTTCTGATTTATTTGCAAGCATGGATGATGGAGATCGTCGACTTCTTAAGCACCCTTATGATTTGGAGTTGACATTTCTGTGACTAAAACTTGTTTGTTTTGTTATTGCCGCAATATGTAAATTTTTTAATTTGATTTTAATTGTAAGAATGTTATTTAATTATTTGGTAGAAACTTTGTGTATGGTTGATAGATATAGCTTCATCTGGTTCTGCAGTCCTGTCGTGAACAATGTGTGTGAAGTTTTGTCGACGGCTCTTTCTGTCCAGGTACTTGACATTAGATGAAGCAGATAGATTAGTGGATCTGGGTTTTGAAGATGATATTAGAGAAGTCTTTGACCATTTCAAAGCTCAACGCCAAACTCTTCTATTTTCTGCTACTATGCCAACAAAGATCCAGAACTTTGCTAGAAGTGCCCTGGTTAAACCTGTTGTCGTGAACGTTGGAAGGGCTGGAGCAGCAAACCTTGATGTGATTCAAGAAGTTGAGTATGTAAAACAGGAAGCAAAAATTGTCTATCTCCTTGAGTGCTTGCAGAAGACCCCTCCCCCTGTTCTTGTATTTTGTGAGAATAAAGCAGATGTGGATGACATCCATGAATATCTTCTTCTGAAGGGAGTGGAAGCAGTGGCTGTTCACGGGGGGAAGGATCAAGAGGAGAGGGAATACGCGATAAAATCCTTCAAAGAGGGGAAAAAAGATGTCTTAGTTGCTACAGATGTTGCATCAAAAGGTTTGGACTTCCCTGACATTCAGCACGTAATCAACTATGATATGCCTGGAGAAATTGAGAACTACGTGCACAGAATTGGGCGAACCGGGAGATGTGGGAAAACAGGTATTGCAACAACTTTTATCAACAAGAACCAGAGCGAAACTACACTTCTGGATTTGAAGCACTTGTTACAAGAAGCAAAACAGAGAATACCTCCAGTCCTAGCAGAGTTGAATGATCCAATGGAAGATGTGGAAGCAGTTACAAATGCTAGTGGTGTCAAAGGTTGCGCGTATTGTGGTGGTCTCGGTCATCGTATTAAAGATTGTCCCAAGTTAGAGCATCAAAAGAGTATGCAGATTGCAAGCTCAAGAAGAGACTACTATGGCTCTGGCGGCTATAGGGGCGAAATGTAGCTAGGACTAAAGGGATATCTCTGTGCTCTTCTTTCGTTTCTACAAGAATATGTTTGTGCCACTTCTTGGTACTGGTGTGATTATTGCAGAAAAGGGCAGACTTGACCGTTAACTTAGTAAAATCTTATCTTGAAAGATTTCAGATATGATTTCATGATCTTATTTTGGAGCAAAAAGTAGCAAAAAGTGAAATACCTCACCTCGAGGGCTCCACTGCCCCACCTCAATAAACACGTGTGAAAGATGCAGATCAGGAGTCCAACGGTCTTTTAGATTGGATGAGATTTTACGCATGATCTTATTTTCTCAACTACATTATTGATGCTCTAACATGCACATGTATTTACCATTAAATTTGGAGAATAGCAATATTAGGTAGTTTCATTACGAAGGATACACTTATCTTCAACCACATTTTTGGCAACTACAATAAATGGGGATCATCATTGGTGAACCAAAAATAATTACCTGTTAGTCAACAGCAGATTTTGGGCATAAGTGTTCAAGTCCTGCAGGTCGGTGCAAAAGCACTGCTGCTCGGCCATCCCATCTCGGCCGCATATCTTAGTCAGGTCGGCACTTGCCCAATATGACTATGACAGATCAGGAATGGTTAGAATGAAGCCTCATACGGTAGCACAATATTATGCATCTCGGCTCGGCAAAGTCATAGTCAACCTCGGCAGAACAATTCATCTCGACCTCGGCTGCATATTGGCTCTGCCACGCTAAGCATTATCGGATAAGATCAAGAGAAGATATTCTCTACCGTCTGTTGGGACCCACTAAGCGGCTCTGCAGAATACTTTCCAGATGTCAAACGGTGATTGGGTCAATACAAGGGCATCATTACAAGCCGACCTACGCAACATCTACGATCTCAGGCTTTAGTCCCATTGCACTGCATCTCTGCAACGGACTAGACCGTCATCTCAGCCACATCACCGTCTCATCAGCTAGGCTGGGTGTCAGAGCTCCATAATCTCAAGTATAAATACCCCTCTACCCATTCTGTGGAAGGGGATCCGAATTCTTGGAGAACAACTGGAGCATTATTTCCATAACTCCATCTCGGCCAAACACTAAAACTCACAAACTCAGTTCTTTTTCAGGTTTTATCTAAACCTCTATTCCAGCATAAATTGCATAGGCAAAACACACATAACTGACTTAAGCGTCGGAGGGTTTTTCCCGGAGCAGCGCCCTGGGACCTCTAACGTGAATCTTCTTTCTCAGGCTCCATAAACGGATTCAGACGGAAGATTAACGGCACACTTTTCGGGTCACCTTTGATCCACCCGGTGAGCGATTCAGGCCTTGGCGCTAGGAGGGCCCCGGCAAGCTTTCACACCTTAAAAAAACTTTTCAAAGGCTTTCTTAGCATATATCCTACCCCTTTTGTTACGGGAAAGATGGATAAAAAGAATGGGAAGGGATTCAAGCAACCCGAGACATGTAGAAGACAAATACTTGCATTAACTATGGAAATAGAGCAAGTAAAACTTCACATGCAGAAGACAAAGTCAGGAAAATTAAAACAAGCTGGAATACTCTCCAACTCGGCCTGACTATCATCCCAGGCGTCAGGTGAATTCGTATCCGAGGTCAAGGCTGCACAACAGACTCGATTTTGGCAAACTTCCTCTAGAAGGAAGATGCCGACCTGAGCAGCAACCTCAGTCACCAGAAGAAGATTTAGGTTTGGATGGGCAAAGATTACGGCTGATCTGAAAGTATAGGCCCACAAAAGAATCAGACATCATCTTTCAAATATGTATTCAGACTTTTCATGTACTCAAGCGTGAAGCGAATACAATATTGTTACAAATTTGATATGTCCAAAAGAGAATAGTCAATATATTAAGCAATGCTTTATGATGCAAGACTTAAACTCTTATCATATCAATCATGATTCTTCAACTCGCTCTGCTCGGCCTGTCTGTTTATTTCAGCTCAGGTCTTCTCGGTCAGATGTGGATTTTCTTTTAACTCAGGATGCACCTCTGAGCAGATGTCAATGGCCTCATCATTTGGTCGACACGCCATGATTGAAAGGACGATGCTATTAAAACTCTGGATCGATTAACTTGCCCACTCTGTTCATCTCGGTCAGATACGTAACTGACGCCTCGTGCTCTGCATCAACAGTAAATGCGCAGAGCAGACCAGTCAAAAGAAGACACGTCATAATTGAAAGGACAACTCATTAAAGGCTTTGAATCGATTAGCCTGCCCTCTCAGATCAGCTCGGCCAAACTAATCTGGAGGCAAATGGTGAACCAAAAATAATTACATGTTAGTCAACAGCAGATTTTGGGCATGAAGTGTTCAAGTCCTGCAGGTCGGTACAAAAGCATTGCTGCTCGGCCATCCCATCTCGGCCGCATATTTTAGTCAGGTCAGCACTTGCCCAATATGACCAAGACAAATCATGAATTGTTAGAATGAAGCCTCATACGGAAGCACAGTATTATGCATCTCGGCTCGGCAAAGTCATAGTCAACCTCGGTAGAACAATTCATCTCGACCTCGGCTGCATATTGGCTCTGCCACGCTAAGCATTATCGGATAAGATCAAGAGAAGATATTCTCTACCGTCTGCTGGGACCCACTAAGCGGCTCTGCAGAATACTTTCCAGATGTCAAACGGTGATTGGGTCAGGACAAGGGCATCATTAGAAGCCGACCTACGCAACAGCTACGATCTCAGGGTTTAGTCCCATTGCACTGCATCTCTGCAACGGCCTAGACCGCCATCTTAGCCACATCACCGTCTCATCAGCTAGGCTGGTCAGACCTCCATAATTTCAAGTATAAATACCCCTCTACTCATTCTATGGAGGGGGATCCGAATTCTTGGAGAATAACTGGAGCATTATTTCCAGAACTCCATCTCGGCCAAACACTAAAACTCACAAACTCAGTGAGATCTTTTTCAGGTTTTATCTAAACCTCTATTCCAGCATAAATTGCATAGGCAAAACACCCATGACTGATTTAAGCGTTGGAGGTTTTTTCCCGGGGCAGCGCCCTGGGACCTCTAACGTGAATCTTCTTTCTCAGGCTCCATAGATGGATTCAGACAGAAGATTAACAGCACACTTTTTTCGGGTCACCTCTGATCCATCCGGTGAGCGATTCAGGCCTCATCAATCATTGTTAATTTTTTTCTATATCATTTTATTTACTTTAAGCGGGTAATTAGAAAATATTTTCCAGTTGTTATACATTTACTCTAAAATTTTCTTCCTCCACTAACTTCCTTCTAATTTATAGTCTTTAAAATTAGAGGATTTTTGGTAAAAGAATCATCCCATTTCAAGATATCTTGCTGTTTTTGTAGGGTACTCTTCTACCCAAACCCGGCATTATAGGTCTAATTGTTAAAAGTTATCCAGTTGAATCGTCTGTGGCTACAGCAAGATTAAGACCAAGTCTCAATATGGAATTATAAAAAAGTTGTTGATAAATACACTCTTTTTATAAGTATAAAATATTTTATTTTACCAACTATAACAATGAATAATAAATTAAAATCAATAAAGTAAAATAACAAATGTGTGTATTTATCAGAGAAAAGTGTGTATTAATCATTAACTTTATAAAAATTATCGATAATAAGACTTTCATTTAATTAACCGCAATGTAACACGTACACACATATGCACACACATGCATAAGCATTATATCTTGTTTTAAATATGCTTGACAACAATTTAATTATTAATATATGTAGAGGACATACGTCTATACTTTTTTTGACAGTAAAAAGCTTGAACCCGAACCTTTGAGACATAAGATTATACTTGATAATGTATAGTAAAAAAATATGATGTGATTAGTCGTGAAACTAAACAAGATTGGATTTGGTCATAGAATTTGTTTGTCACTTGCGTTAATAAGTGTTCATCAAACATCTCCGTTTCTCAAAACCAGGAATCTTATCGATATCAACTACTTCTATTAGATCACGATAAAAAAGTCAAAAGGAAAATGTTTCGTTCCTCGACACTAGGAATCTTATCGATATCAACTTCTACTATATCACGACAAAAAAGTCAAAAAAGAAAATGTTCTGTTCTTCAAAACCAGTAATCTTATCGATATCAACTACTTCTCCTAGATCACGAAAAAAAGGAAAATAAACATCGGATAATTCTGACGTTATTTCCTAGGAGAAGACATTGGTCCTGCAATAAATAATCCTCCATCCTTAGTCAATTTTCTATCACATCTCAAGCCATTCGTCAACGTAGTTTCACCTGCACATTAGTTAATTAGTATTCCAATTTCTATAAAGAAAACAGCTACCATGTTTCTTTGTTGTTCAAGTCCATCGAGCAGAAAGCAAAAGGAAAGAGAAAGAAGAGAGAGAAAGATGTGTGAAGAAGAAGTGTACATAGGCGCCATTGATCAAGGCACCACAAGCACTCGTTTTATCATCTATGATCGTTCTGCCACTCCCATTGCTTCTCACCAAGTTGAATTTACTCAGTTCTGCCCACAAGCCGGGTACATTTTTCCTGGTTTTTTGTTTTTGGGTTGGTTTGACTTGTAATTTTTCGTTTTTCTTTTGGATGTGAATTTGATGTGGGTGTTTATTGGTAGATGGGTAGAGCATGATCCATTGGAGATTCTTGAAACTGTGAGAATTTGTATTTCCAAGGCTATTGATAAGGCAACTGCTGAAGGAAAAAATGTTCGCAAAGGGTTAAAAGCCATTGGTATAACCAATCAGAGAGAGACAACTGTTGTCTGGAACAAATCCACTGGCATTCCTCTTTACAATGCCATTGTTTGGATGGATGTCCGCACCAGCTCCCTTTGCAGGTCTTCAAATCCTTTATTTTTTATTTTTTTTGCTTTTCTTTTTCCCTTTCCTTCTCTTATTTCATCACTTAGCTGTTTTGCTTTTTAATGTATATGCTTCGGACACATCTTTTAAGTAGGAAGGTCATATGTTGCTACTTAAAACATCATCGTCATCATCCGGACCCAGTATATTCCAATGACAACAAAAGTATGGTGAGGGTAAATGGTAGGCAGACAATACCGGATAAAAAGTATGCTTCCAGTGAGACCCCCGGCTCATGTACCTGCATAAATGACATGATAATAGAGATATGTTGTACTAGTGTGTTAGTGAGAAAATTCAAGAAATACAAAGAAAGAGCTTTCGATATTAAAATACACATGTACACGTACATGTACATGATAATAGAGATATGTTGCTACTTAAAACAAAAATCCTTATTTTAGTCTGGTGCATTTACTAATTCCTGCATAAGGATTATCTCTTGGAATGCGTTTGATCTGTGTTAGGATCTCCTCACCGCAAAAGTCTCACCGCATTCCTCACCGCGCAACACGTTCTCACCGTGCGACACGTGTGGAGATGGTGAGGCTAGATGAGGAAAACCCGCATATAGCCTCACCACCTCCCTTGCTGCCACATGTCGCGCGGTGGGGAGTGGGGTGAGGGGAAAGGTGGGCAGAAGATCCCATCCCGTTTGATCATCTCTCTTGGCTATTGTTTATGTGGGTCTGTATCTATTATCAACCTAAATGTTATTCCAAAAATAAATGCACTTATTTGTCCTGTGTTCAGAGAGTGGGAGAAAGAGTTAGGGGGACGTAAATTCTTTGTTGAAAGTTGTGGATTGCCTATAAGTACATATTTTAGCGCAATGAAGTTGAGATGGCTGATGGACAATGTGAATTCTGTAAAAGAAGCCATGAAAGCAGGGGATGCTCTGTTTGGAACAATAGACTCTTGGTTGATTTGGAGCTTAACTGGAGGCCCTCAGAATGGATTACATGTTACCGATGTCTCGAACGCATCAAGGACTATGCTGATGAATCTCAGAACGCTCGAATGGGACAAGAATACTTTGGCTACACTGGGGATCCCTTATGGCATTTTGCCTGAAATTGTAAGCAACTCGGAGAAAATTGGTGTTGTTTCAGAGGGATGGCCGATTCCTGGGGTACCGATATCTGGATGTCTTGGTGATCAGCATGCTGCCATGTTAGGACAAGCTTGTCGAAAGGGCGAGGCTAAAAGCACCTACGGCACGGGTGCTTTTATTCTGCTTAATACCGGGAAGGAGGTTATTGAGTCGAATCATGGGCTATTGAGCACGTTGGCTTATAAGCTCGGGCCGAATGCGCGTACAAACTACGCGCTAGAGGGCTCAATTGCCATTGCTGGTGCTGCAGTTCAATGGCTGAGGGATGGTCTTGGCTTGATCAGTAACGCGAGCGAGATTGAGGAACTGGCCTCAAAGGTTGACTCGACAGGAGGTGTTTATTTTGTGCCTGCATTTAATGGATTGTTTGCTCCTTGGTGGAGGGACGACGCGCGCGGTGTGTTTGTTGGGCTCACAAGGTTTACAAATAAGTCTCATATTGCTCGAGCTGTGCTGGAAAGTATGTGCTTTCAAGTGAAAGATGTGTTGGATTCAATGCACAAGGATTATGGCGAAAAAGGCGAGTCCAAAGATGATGGTGGGGAGTTCTTGCTAAGAGTAGATGGAGGTGCTAGTGTCAACAACCTGCTTATGCAAATTCAGGTATGTCTTTTGTAACACTATGTGTGACATGGTTCATATAAACTATATTTAGTGTGAAATAACTTACACGGTCTTAAATGGCCAACACATACACTAAATTTGACCATTAAAAACTCCAATTAGTGCATAAGGTGTCTTTTCAATTCCCTTAACGATAGTGGAGGAAGAGAACCTTGGATGGAATTCTACTTTTTATTGGTTTTATTTTTTCATTTTTGTGTTTTACAGTCGTCTGTTTTGTACATTTTGGAAGTCTTTATATCTTTTTTTAATGTTAAAGACATAAAAGAATAGCTAAAACATACACAAGTTTAAAACAATAAAAACAGACATACAGAAAGTTCCAACGGGTCAAGTGAGGCCATCCTTGTTTGGCCATCCTAAAGTTCACTGAAGAAATCTGGGTACTTATCCTGTCCTTTTGAAATGCCCTTGCCAAAGTATTAAATGTAAAATTTTCTAGTTTTGTATTCGTTGGTGTGAAAATGAATAACAGCCACTTACGATTAGGGTAAAGTTCCGTAGATCAGATCGCAAAGCGATCCGAGATCATGTACAAACACGAGAGTCTAGTGTGCCGGAAACATCAAAATGAATAGCACAAGTTCACATTTGGTATTTTCACTCATACAACAACATTACCTCATTGCCTTAGAGACTCCCGCCTATGGCTGGGTACAGAGGGTCGGATGCACGCAACCATACCCATGTGTTAGAAACACGAGTTGTTTCTAATGATACATAATGAAAATTACATCAAGCTGTGTCGATCAACCGCTACTTCACAATATGAGAAGCGCGGCTAATTTAATAAGTTATTTTGCTTTATTATATCATATTCCAAAGTCAAAGTGTCCGTTGGAAATAGAAACCGTATTTTCACTCATACGTTTACTTTATTCTTTTCGATGAAACGAGTGTTACAGCACCCTCCTTCTCTTTGTTGATTTTCAATCATATTGCAGGCGGACTTGTTGGGAAACCCTGTGATAAGACCAGCAGATGTAGAGACTACAGCGCTCGGCGCGGCGTACGCTGCCGGATTAGCCGTCGGCGTTTGGAAAGAGAATGAAATATTCTCCTCAGGGGAAAAGATGAAGAAATCAACTATTTTCCGTCCAGTTTTAGATGAAGAGTTGAGGAAAAAGAAAATGGAATCATGGTGCAAAGCTGTATCTAGATCTTTTGACTTGGCTGATTTGTCCTTGTAATTTAACCCTTTCCATTTACCTTTATCATTGCCTTTTTTTTTTTGCTTGTTATTGTGAAATAAAAGTGTGAATTCTTGCTCGTATGATGCATGAGGAACTGATTAGCATTTCATGCATGCGAGTATTTATTTTTTGGGGTGTGTATACAGCCCGGGGGGGGGGGGGTATTCAATTTAACAAGTTGAATGAGAATTCATTTCAATTTTTTGTTTTCTTGCGTTTCTTTTTCTATTTTATTTTAAGTTTTTAGGTTTTTGTATGTCTTGCTCATTAATAAATATTATTGAAGTGTTTTTTTAGCATATCAACACAAAAATGTACACGAAAAAACATGCAAAGTGAAATGAGTTTTCAATTAGATTGTTGAACTAAAGAAATATCCGTACAAACACCGTTATATCCGTTATAGACAGAAGCCTATAAAATAATAGGTAATGTTTTTGTTGTATTGTGGTGAAAAAAATTTCTAAAATTGCATTTCCTATATTTTCTAAGGGTCATCATATATTCTTACATGTTCACCACTCCTACACTAGTATATTAAAGTAAGTTTCCAATACACAAATAGAAGAAAAATAAGAAAATGTAATGTGATGACAATAGTCATCCTTATTTTATTATTGCAATAGTTACCGATCTCAGCTAATGGATATAAGGCCTTAGTGCTTTTGTATTTCTTAAATTTTTGCTATAGAAAAACTATTTTTTTCTATTTCTTTTTAAAGTATAGACAAGTTAATGGATGTGACAAAAATAAATAAAGATGAACCTGCTTAAACTATGATTCACGATACTATCTTATTGGTTAACAAGAAATAAATGGTCCTAAACTATCCTTTTGGTTAACAATGAAAGCCAAAACATTTTTGTTGTATTTTATCGAACTTCCTATCATATAATTCACGAACACGTAAAAAATCGTTTTAAGTGCACTAAGTTCTTATATTTACGTAGAATCTGAAGAGGAGCCGAATCTGTCTTTTAAAATTATCTCTTATACCACTCTGTTAAAAAAGTACTCCATAGAGTTTGCATACTTGAATGCGTCACATGTGAGCCTACATCTAAATATATATTTTTATAGAATGTTTTTGTTTAAAATAGAAGTTTTTTTCATCTTCTTAATACTTTGATTTCTTTAGTTAATATTACATTTAAAAAAAATTCGATCACATACAACATGACATTTCCTTAAATTTAAAAGTACATCAACATACAATTACGAGGTTATGATGTTACAGTAATACGTAAAAGATGGTCTCCCCAACATTTTAAAGTTGAGATCAAGGCAGCTGAAAATCTACGAGCTAGTATCATCTCTTTGTGAACTCAGGGGAAACAACGGCAACAGCTCCGGTGGTTCAGTTCCTCTCCGAGTACTCACCGTACTCCTGTGCATATAAAATCCCTTGTTGGCATTCCCTCTCTCTTCTTCCTCCGACGGTGATCTCGGTGTTCTTGGAAAATGTCTTATCCCTAAAATCTGTAAAGGCAATACCGGCGACCCTGTCACCATCTTTCCGGCGAAACCAGGAAGATTAACAACGCCATTGTGGAGGTTGATGTCCAGGTTTCTTGCATTCTGTCTTGGGTCATGGAGTTTGAAGGAAATTTTCTGAGGGCACATCTTGCCGGAGGAGGGTTTTCCGGAGTGGCGCGATTGGAGATGTGGTTGCTGATCGGCGCCGGTTAGTTTTTGGACAAGTGCTCTGAAATTTGAGGGATCAGCTTGAACAAAAGTGATGTTAGTTGATGAAATTTGGTCAAATGTGGAATAAGAAATGGTGGTTTTGGTTTTGCCGGTGTTGGTGAGAAGCTTAGCAGTAGATGTAGAAGAAGAAGAATCCATGAGAGAAGGAGGAGAAGAAAAGGGCGATCAAATATGTTGCGTTTTTATGCTGCAAATGATCTTCAATCTTTCTTGAAAATATATTTAAATGAGATTATAACATATGTATTAAAATTTTATCAAACTACAAATATGAATGTCATGATACTATTTTGTTGGACTGAAATTGCAACAAAGAATTAAATGGAAATTATATGATAGAAAACTGCAATAAAAAAGACATCCCCTGAAAGATGTCCTCTTTTAAAGGAAAGAAGGCACGGCAACTTTGTATCATACTGCACATGCTACTACAAGAATGCCGTTATTACGTTGTTATAAAACAAAGTAATGCACATTATTTTAATTTAATACTAATGTCAAATAATAATGATCATGTTTTTTTATAGTTTTAATTCAATACTGATATAAAATAATGATAATCATGTTCTTCTGTGGCAACTGATGCCATCTGACTTTATATAAAGAGATCGAAAAGATTATAAGAGATTATATCCATCAAGAATCTACTTCATTTAAGGGAGTAGAATAAGCGAGTCTAAAGAACGAATGAAATACTTTAAATATTTAACCGAATCAACTGAAAGATACGTATGTTTAAGATGATGAAGAGGAAGCTTTAATCGAATTTATTTCATCAACATCAAGATACGTAGATAGTTAAACTCAAAAATTTGATTGTATTGAGTATTAGCTTAATCATGCCAACGGTGGCAAGTAGAAGAACGTTAAAGGGGAACTTAATAAAATTGAAACAAGACATGGACTAAGAAGACAACAACAAGCGTACTTGCATCTATATGCAAAGACGTACACATATATATATAACAACAACATTATGCTCCTGCCTATGGTGGAGTATGGGATGGTCGAACGTACAACCATACCCATGTAATAGAAACATATAGAGGTTGTTTTTCCGATAGCCCATAATGATACGTCAAACTATATGTTGATCAACTGCTACTTCACAATATGATAAGCACAACAAATTTAGTGAGTCATTTTGCTTTATTCCATCATATTCTAAAGTCAAGGAAGAATGTATATGTATGCAAAGACGTACATACGTATACACATGAAGATAAATACATTAACATATATACATCACATACAATGGATACTTGAGAATAGTTTAAAAGAAGTAAGACCGAATCAGAAGATTGCTAAAAAAAGAAAACGTGAAAAATATTAATTTATTTTGTAAAATGTGTGATTCAGATATTTTATAAATCTTACGGCTATAAGTTCTTTCGTATTATTTGAAAAGGCATTAGATCTAATAGGAACACTGCTAGAAAACGTGGAAAATATGGAGTAATTAATTTTAGAGACTGTGTGATGCAGATACTTTATTATTTGAGCTTGTTAATCTTATAGTTTTATCTTCTATGCATGTCATATCCTGGTTTTAGAGATTTTTACGGTTCCGATCTCAAAGAACTTCGTAGATAATATAAATCAAGAATCCGACGGTTTCCTAGATTAATAAGACTTTTGCTAAACAACTCACGCAAAGAGTCTCGTACAAACTGGAACAACAACTCATTAATTAAATTAAATCGGATACTATAGTCTAAACCAATACTGACTCAGATATTACTGGCTATGGTCTCAATACATCTGAATTATGAGGCTTGCACACTTGCATTAACTAATTACCAACCTTAATCTCTCATCCCTTTTTCCACCGTGTGACATGTGTCCTCTACCCCTCTCATACACCTTTTTCTGGGTCATTTTTTATCTAGTCTCACTACCTCCTATTACCACGTGTCATGCAATAAGAAGAGGACAAGAAATTTAGAGGTGAATAGATCTCATCCTCTTTATAACGTATTCTCATCAAAAGAATGACGTCAAGTCATTCAAAAGGCTTTTCTTTTTAAAAACAAAATTACGTCAAGTCATCACTTTATACACAATGATTGATTTTGCATTACATTCAAAGGCATCATCATTTCGCCCAAACGCAAAATTTTATCAGACAGGAATAAGTTACTTCATAAGAATCAAAAATAGACAAATAAAATAGACAAATGAGGAATAGGCTCTCTATTTTAAAAATACTGTATATCTTATCAATTAAACACGAGACTATTAAGATCACTAACATTGTTCGTCCAAAAATTATTGTGTAGTGAGAATGAAGTTTGGAAATAAGTTTATCTTTCAGTGCAGTATAATGTAAAGACAAGTACACGAGCAAAATTTGTTTTTCTCTGGCGAAAATAGTAACCGTTGCGTAACTGCTGCGTAACTACAGTAACCGCTGTTTTTCTCCGGCGACGAGCTCCGGCAACTCAATGGAGAAGAAAATCATGGATGTGGATGTTGCTGTCGATGGTGGAGGACAAAGTACTGAAGAAATTGACCAACTTACGAGGAGTATCAAGAAATATAAAAGGCATGCAGATGGGGCTGTGGTCGTGCAAAGAGATGATCGACCCTCTGTTGGTGCTGCATGGGGTACACAAAGTTTTTCTGATGTTCCGCGGGGACAGCGTGTGGAGAAACCCATTTATATTAGTGATGATGAGGGAGATGATGCAGAAATGGGGGACGATATGGAGGATCAAGGTATTGATGAGGCGGAGGAAGGCAGGGCAGGACGAATTTCGTTGGTTATTCCAAGTGATGAGCGTAGAAATCTCTGTAAGCCTTGGAGGCGTACTTTGATCATCAAAGTCTTGGGAGGACCATATTTTTCCATGTTCTGGAACATAGACTACCATCTTTATGGAATTTGCAGGATGGTTGTGCTATCATTGACTTGGAGGAGGGTTACTATATTGTTCGGTTTTATTTCAAGAGTGACTACCAGCATGTCTTGGAGGGTGGCCCTTGGTTAATTCAGGGACATTATCTAACAGTGATGAAGTGGAGACCCTTCTTTCAGTCAGAAGGAAGTGTCATTAAGTCCACCACGGCATGGGTTCGGTTGGCAAAAATTCCCATTGAATTTTATAGTGAGCAGGTACTAATGCAGATTGGGAATAAGATTGGTACAGCAGTCAAAGTGGACACTACCACACTTTGTGTGGAGAGGGGCAAGTATGCGAGGATCTGTGTGGAGGTAGATTTAATAAAACCCCTTACTTCGATTGTATTTCTTAATGGTCGTGAATATAAACTGGAGTATGAGGGCCTCCATTTGATTTGCTTTGATTGTGGGAGGTATGGTCATAGGCACCAAGAATGTGGCCGACCTGCTCAAGTGGAGCAAACTAAGACTGCTGAGCAAGAACTTTCGGGAGCGAAGAAGGGGGAGGATCCTTTTGGTCTGTGGATGGTGGCAGTTAATGGTAGAAGGAGGAGAAACCCAACACACAGTACGGGAAGAACGGACAAAGTACATCAAACAGGGGACTTTACTGATAAGCATGATGCTCATGTGCAAGGAAAAGGGACGAGTAGTATGTCTACTTTTGGGCAGGACACAAGGCTTGATTTTTTGCAAAATTCTCGCTTTAAGGTACTTGAGACGGAGGAGGATTGTGGAGAAGGTGAGCCTGTGTTTAATGTTGGGGAGCTTCGTGAGCGTCTTAGAGAGGTCCCGAATATGGGCAGAGGGGTCAAATATTCGACGTTGTCTAAACCGCCAGGGGAGTCTAGTAACAATCAGCGCAAGAAAGGTGTTTCTATGAAGGTTCCTTTGAAGGTCAAAACGCATACCAAGGCTCCTCCACCGGTGAAGTTGGCTGGTACATCCTCGAAGACAAATAACACACGTAATGGGGATGATACTGATATGCCCTTTCTCTGTGACTTGACTAATCGACCATTGGAGGGGACTAGGCCCCAGTATGCATTGAAGGTACTGCAACCAAATTTATTGCCTACAGAGTTGCCAGTTAACATACAGGAACAAGAAGAATCCTATGTTAAACAGAAGCCTCCGGATACTGAGACCAGTAATTTGAATGCTACGGATCATATGGATGTCCTACAAGATTTTGACAGAGATAATACAGGCTGTAGCCTGCGGCCCTTTTCTCATAGGGATCAATTGGAAGTGATTGAGAATACTCAGGGGGATCTACCCCACTCCTTATGAGGTAACCATATTAATGCAGATATTGTCTTGGAATTGCAGAGGTGCCTTATCTCATGCTTTTTATTTAAGTCTTAAAGCATGGATTCAGAAATATAAACCAGATGTATTATTCCTAATGGAACCACGAGTACAAAGCAAGAAGGGAAGGAGAATTCTTCGCAAGTTTTCTTTCACTGACTTTGTTGCAGTTGAAGCAGATGGGTTTGCAGGAGGGTTGTGGTGCTTCTGGAACTCTAATAAGGTACTAATGGAGGTCCTCACTTATTCTGATCAGTGTATACATATGGCCATCCTAAAGGAAGGAAGGGTGGACTGGGTTCTGACGTTACCGTATGCTTCCCCTAACGAGTCATCAAGGCACAGATTGTGGAGGAATTTGCAGGCGGCTGGAAGAGTGTTTGAGTGTCCTTGGGGCCTCATTGGGGACTTTAACGAAGTGCTCTCACAACAAGATAAAAGAGGTGGTAGATGTTTTATTCAGAATAAGGGACTTCAACATTTGGTTGATAGTAGCGCGCTACTTCAAATGTCATTTTCAGGACCAAAGTTCACATGGACTAACAATAGGGCTGGAGCAGGATGCATTTTGGAAAGAATAGATTACATGTTCTGTAACCAACGTTGGAATACAAGGTTTCCGCAGGCACTTCTACATCATCTCCCCAAAACGAGTTCGGATCACCACCCTCTTTTGCTACAGTTGAGGCCAAACCAACGTCATAGCAGTAGAGCTCGACATTTCTCCTTTCAAGCGTGCTGGTTGGAACACAGCTTGTTTAAGGACAATCTGTGGGATAATTGGTGTGATCAAGGACAAGACTTACATCAACTACTGTCCAACTGTGAAAACAGACTGATGTGGTGGAGTGATAACGTATTTGTATGTCTTGGCCGTAGGAAAAAGCGTTGTTTGGCTAGAATAGCGGGAATCCAAGAATCTATGTATTCCAGACCTTCCTCATATTTGTTTCATCTTGAGAAGGAACTTCAGCATGAATTACACGCTATATTGAATCAAGAAGAGATATTTTGGTTACAACGGTCAAGGGTTAACTGGCTTGTACACAGGGAGCGTAACACCCGTTATTTCCATACTACTGCGGTGATGAAACGCAAGAAAAGTGTAATCAGCCGACTGAAGAATGAGAACCATGTTTGGATTGAGGATACTGAGGAACTGAAAAGCATGGTTTCAGGGTTTTATCGTCGACTGTATACTGAGGATACTTAGGTGCAACCTGGACAGTATATGCTGAGGTATCCTGCGTTAACTCAACTTGAACTCCAAGCACTTAATAGGGACGTCAGTGCAGCTGAAGTATATGAAGCAGTTTGTCAAATGGGTGCTTATAAGTGCCCCGGACCGGATGGTTTTCCACCAATCTTTTTTCAACAAAATTGGGACATTGTTGGGCAGTCTGTGACAAGGTTTGTGTTGGAATGTTTTCGCACTAGGCGGTTCCCATCACATATGAATATCTCACTTATAGTGTTGGTGCCAAAAATGGAAAAACCAGAGTATGTGTCTCAGTTTAGTCCTATATCTTTATCTAACGTTGTGGTTAAGATTATCTCAAAGATTATAGCAAACAGACTCAAGATGGTGATAAGTAAGTTGGTTGGCTCTAGTCAGTGCAGCTTCATCCCGGGGCGCCAGGCATGTGATAATGTCATAGTCACTTAGGAGATTCTGCATATAATGCGTAAAAAGAAAGGGCAGCGAGGAACGATGGCAGTGAAGTTAGGTTTAGAGAAGGCCTATGATCGGGTTAAATGGACTTTCCTTCACCATGGGCTTCAGGTAATTGGTTTTAGTGAAGGTATGGTGGACTTGATAATGTACCTTGTCACATCGGTACAGATGAGTGTGTTGTGGGATGGATGCAGACTTGAACCATTTCAGCCACAATGTGGACTACGACAAAGAGACCCCCTTGCGCCATATCTATTTGTTCTATGTATGGACTTTCTAAGCCAAAGTATAGATAGAGCTGTGGAGGCTAAGAAGTGGAAGCCAATGAAGGTATCTCGAAGTGGTCCTGCAGTGTCCCACTTGCTGTTTGCGGACGACGTATTTTTGTTTAGAGATGCAACTGAAGTTCAAGCTCAGACCATGACATCTATATTGCAAGACTTCTGTATGGTTACTGGCTAAAAGATAAGTGTTAGTAAGTCTCAAGTATACTTCTCTGCTAATGTAGAACCGTCCCGCGCTCATTGCATTAATCAACGATTTGGGATACCTGTCACCAGTGATTTGGGGAGATACTTAAGTATGCCTTTGCTACATGGTCGTATTACGACATCCACGTACAATTATTTGATAGACAAGGTTAGAAAGAAGCTTGCATCGTGGAAGGGAAGATTGCTTTCAAAAGCAGCAAGAAATATTCTCATCCAGTCAGTGACCTCGACTATCTTTTTCTATGCTATGCAGACAGTAGCTTTGCTAGCTGCGACGTTACAAGAACTTGAGAAGCTTAATCGCTCGTTTTTTTGGGGGGAACTGGACACAAGAAATAAACTACATACAGTTGCATGGGATACGATCTGTCGGCCAAAATGCTGGGGAGGGACTGGTTTAAAGAAGTTGCGTCTGATGAACCGAGCCTTTCTTGCCAAGTTGCTCGGGCGGCTATTATTAAATGAAGATGTATTATGGGTTAAAGTCCTTAGAGCAAAGTATGGTGACCCTCTTCGGATTAACCCACCCAGAATGCCCAGCACAAATACACGGAGGAGTATTATATCTACTATCCCTGTTATACTTGCTGGGATTGAGAATGAGGAAGCAAGGAGTCAGCGACTAATGGATAGGATAATCACTGGAGGTGGAAATGTACTGCGAATGGACAATTCTCTGTAGCCTCGGCTTATGATGTCCAGCTAGGGAATGATGCAGTGGGTGACTGGACACCGTGGCGTAAGATTTGGCAACTTAAAGGTCCACAATAAGGTAATTTTCTTTTGTGGCACTCCAGATTAGATAGACTTCTGACTAGTGACAGGCTATTCCGTATGAGTTTGCGGCCTTCACCCTCGTGCGCTCTGTGTGGATATTATAGAGATACCACGTTACATGCCCTTAGGGATTGTGCTTGGGCAAGACGAGTTTGGAATTGTTTAGTGCCAAGTACCTGCAGAACTGAGTTCTTTAGCAACAGTGGGGAGGTTTCGTGGTGGATTGATCGAAATCTAAGTCAACAGCAGAGTAGCTACCAGTGGTGCAACATATGGCCATACATTTTCAGAGAAGCTGTGTACCATATTTGGACATTGCGAAACAAGACCTTATTTGAGGAAGAGTTTAATAGGCCAGGGATGCATGTTATATTACAGGATATTTATGATAGAGTATGTAATATTCGGATTGCATGGCAGCTTAGATAATGATGTAATGAGGTGTAGGCGATGGTGTATGTTTCACTACAGTACTAGTAAGAGGTTGTACAGTCTGTAATGACTTTATTCTAATTAATGAAATGATTCCTTCCATGGAAATAAGTTTATCTTTCCTCCATCAATGAGAGATTTTATATAGTGGACTTTAGGGTCTTATGTTATGTTATTCTGTATTTTTTGACTTGAACATATAAACAAAAAAAGCATAATAATAAATAAAACGTACACAAAATATGCACAAACTATAGTAAGCATAAAATACATACATAAAACACTTAAAAATAAACAAACATACATAAAACTATCAAGACATACAAAAAACATATAAAAGAAACATATAACCCCTAGATGCACTGAATGAGAACTCTTATACAATGAGGAGGGAAAGGAAAACCCGTCGAAATAATAATTTTGGAGCAAAGGCGAAATACCTCGTCTTAATCTCCACCGTTCCAGCCCTAACGCCATCTCCAACCCAAAACCAAAAATTCTACCCAAAACCTCACTTTTTGGGTTTGCTACAGTGAGTTCTGCTCCAACACAAAATGCCAAATTCTGCACCAAATAAGAATATTCCTTAAAGATTCTTCCACTATTCTATATTTAATCCATTATTAATACATTTATACAAAGTCTTTAATTAATTTGTTGAATAATTTAATAATTTATTCATAATTTAATAAATATTAATTTTATTTAAATAGTTTATGTTATTTTTATGTTATGTAATATCTTTGCGTTTAAAATAAAGTTTAATATAAACAAGATTTTGACTACAGATTTGAGCAAGATTACCGATCATCATGTTCGTGTTTATATTCAATCTGAACAAACACGAATATTGGCAAAAAGGGGTATATTTCCACAACCACCACCTCCTCCCTCAAATCAGTTTGCCAACTATTTCAACAATCTTGGTGGAGATGGGCATAATCTCCCGGATAATTAAAAATCTTTATGGAGTTGAAGATTCCCGAATAAGTGAATTGTTGTTGCTTTAATTTATATGTATGTTGTATTAGTTTTTTATAATCTTCTTGTTAATTTAGTTTCTTTATTGTGAAATATTCTGTGTAATGTGTGTAATGTATTTCATCCTACGTTTGTAACGTACTTTGTTTAATTAATCTTATTTTATGTTTAATTATTGTTGTTGCATATTTTATATTTATTTAATTTGAAATAAATATATTTTAATTTATAAATATAAAACGTTTTTAATTATTTATTAATATTGGGTTTGAATATTAAAGAAAATAAAAAAATGTTGAATAGTTGTTTTTGGGTGATGAATAGTGAAACACAAAAATGGTGTGTGAATAGTGAAAAACCCAAAAATGGAGGGAGATTTGAGTACCTATTGTAGCAAGTTTTACCCAAAACTAGTGTTCTTTTTGGGAGGGGGGGTGTGTGATTTGGGTACCCATTGGAGATGCCCTACGGAGCATTGTGCAGGATGCAAATCAGGAGTCCAGCAGACTTCTAGGTTGGTGAAGACTTATGGAATGACCCACACAAGGTGTCCTCCTGCAAACTAGGACTTCGCTCTAGCCGCAGTGGAATATTACCCACACTGTGAGTGTCCCTGGAATCAAACTCTTGATCTCATAAAGCAAATTCCAACCCAAATATCAATGGGGCATGGAAATAATAATTTTGGTTCGAAATTTGCAGGGAGAAAAAGTGAAATGACTAGAGAATGAGCTGGCCATGAATGATTGATCATGCGGGAGAGACAAAACATTGAAGCGGACAACAAAGAAAACTATGCAAACAACAGCAATATTGCAGCATAAGCAACAAAAATGTTGACAGATTGGTCAGAATTTCATTTGTTTTCTTATCTTTCTAGGTGAGTTTTCACTTGGAAGAGGAAAAGAGCCTTTTCCCCAACCATCTTTGTGAAATGGGCAGACGCAAAATTCTGTCCTCAGATTGCGTGGGGGAAAATGAAGTTGGACGATACCCTATGTTTTGTGCCAGCTTTGCTTCCCTTGGCTTTTTGTATGTTAGTATATGTTTGTTCGTTTGGTACTACAATACAGCCATTTTCTTTGCTTCACTTTCTTTTTTGGTTGCAACTTTTCTTTGGATGCAAAAGTTGGGATGAGATCTCCTCACCCCACTCATGACCGCACGACATGTGGCATCAGGGTGGGATGGTGAGGCTAGATGCAGGCGACCCTCATCTAGCCTCATCAACCACTCTTGCTACCACGTGTCGTGCGGTGACGTGTGCGGTGAAGAAAAGTAAGTGAGGGGATCCTATCCCGCAAAAGGTACCCTTAAGCTCTACAACCCGTCTTAAAGAGCTTCGTAGAAAATGTAAATCAGTTCGCTCAATGATCTTTTAGACGAGAGACCTAGAACTAGGTGACCACAAATCGTCTGCGTGTAAATCTATTCTGGTATAAAAAGCTAACGACAGATCCTAAACACTCATGTTGTGGTTGATAAGATTCGAACCGATAACCTTAATTATACAAAACTTCAGGTCTGCTGATGAGGAGGACTTGTGTGAGGAGGGCGTTTCGAAGAGATTACATTCTCGTCAAAGGGATACAATTAATATTATGTAATATATGTCGTGAATTAATTACATTCTCAGAATAATCAACTCAGAGATCCTAAGACAGCAAAGTATCTGAAAAATAAATGCTTTTGACGCAATAACTTTTGTAAATTGCCTCTCCAACTCGCTATATATGATAGCCGATTCGAACTTAAGTCAGCGTAATAATAAATAAAGATTAACTTGCGAAACAAACTTGAAATTAAAAAAAGGAAAAACAAATTCGGGTGAATCTCTGGAACCTTCAATAATTGGAGAACGTTTAATAATGCTCCATTCTTAAGAACATTGATGAAAAAGACTTGGATTTCGAGTCAATTAAAATATATGTTATAAGCAAAAACGAAAAACACAACACGTGCAAAGCAAAAGCAAAGAACGAAAAGTGAAGTAATATAAATGAAAAAAAAAAAGAACATTCAAGATAGGTAAAATTAAAAATCTATATCGGGCTCATTCAAAGGTTGAAAGAATGTCATCTAAACATGTAGTAGTATTGTGATAAGTTTCTTCAACCACAAATATCAGACTTCCATTATTATTTCCCCATGCGCAACGCAAGCAATTTTCGTGTCCCAGTCTTGAAATACCTACACGGATGTCTTCCATTCCTGTCAAACCGAACCTAGCCAAGCAATGGAAGGAAAAAGGACTAAGACCTGCCTTACGCACAGACACACGACCATCTTTAGCGAAGTCTCTCCTCCTCCTAAAGCATTCATTTCATCAAAGAAAGGCTACGCAGGCACACTGACTACTCTGGTTAGACATGGACTGAGAAAAAAGTCGTAGCTAAAGGAAAGATAGATGAAAAATGAGTAAGTGGAGACTTGATCTTATTCAATCAGTTAGAAGACTGAATTAACGTCAAGATACGTAAGAATTTATTGTAAGAAAATCAGCCAAAAAATCAAAACTGTCGAAGAACTAAAAGCACAAAATTTGTGACACATACAGTTAGTATGCACTGAATTTCAACGAAGTAGTACCGTTAAACTCTCAAAACGCTAGCTTAAAGATATATTTATTGGAATCGAAATAATCGAGTATGTGTGGAAAAAACTAAATCATACAAAGAATTTTCAACACACACAAGCATACACATATTTATTTATTTATTTACAACTGTGTATATATATATATTGACTTCCGTTCTTTCCCAATCTTCAAGTTTGAAAATGCATCAGTTTGGTCTCATATTTGACATAAAAGTCAAAACCGTTAAAAATCCATCTTTTTTTATCTGTGGAACTATTTCACATGCCATTAGTGTTTTATATTACTATTTCTTTCAACGTAGACAATATAGTTGACCGTTATATCCTTCAAAAATTTTACACTCAAACTCAAAAGGAAAAAGAAAGAGTTAAGCGTATTCATTTCTTTCTTAAAGGCATTCCTAAAATGATCTACGATGAGCGAATTAAACATGACTTACTAGATTTGTATATTTTTGAGGACATGATCTAAGATAGGAGTTTATAGAGGCAGATGTTAATGCTAACGAGGTGTAGGCAGGATATAGGGGCACTTTAGAGTATATTTAGGGCTTACATACTTTCTACAATTTAGGTTGACTTTACACTTTTTTGTTTTTGTTTTTGTCTTTCATTATTTGTGCATACACACAGTTATGACTATTTTAACATCATAAGATTTCTATTTGTATTCACTAAATTCCTCCACTAACACACTAGCACACCGTATCTCTATTAGTGTGTTATCTATGTAGGTACATATAGAGACAGTGGTCTCACTGGAATCAAAATCTCTATCGTTTGGGATGAATGTATTGTTTGTATGTCTATTGTCCTCTCCAGATTTTAACGATAACTTTTGCTATTGTTGAAATATACTGAACATGTTGTTGTATACTATTTCTCCTCATTCAAGTTTCATCCGTGGTTTCAGATGCACTAACATGCGCATCTTCAACATTTTCTTTCTCTTTACCTCTTCCATACTAAGACGCTCTTCACATGAGTTTTAAGATGTTCCTGACACAATGTTTCATAACATATTGAAGAATTTTCTTTTTATTTTTTTATAAATTAGGCAGGAAACGGCACACGTAATATATATAAGAGGACTAGAGTTCAGTGCTCCCACTACACCATAAACTTAATAGGCTCATCAAATTGTCTTTGGCTAAGACCTTGATTCGTCAGGAGAAAACAAAATACAGTTCTCCTTTCCGCTGATGTATGATCTTCTAATCCACAAAACAAGATCAAGCTACATATAAGTAGCATGTAGACAGGCTCATTAAATAGGTTAGAAAACGACATGATTTCAATAAGTCGTCCCATAATGACATGATTTCATTAAGTTAGAGAAAATAATACAACATATGCAATAGGAGATCGAAAAACCACACACAACTTGATTAGAAGCCAACCTGTTACACCACTGCAGACTCTGCATTTGTTAGGCTTTCTATAATTCTGCATCAACGAAGCATACTTTTCTTCTTTTATTATTGACTAAAACAAATCATTCTCTACAAGACAGAAGAGTCCACTTGGAGCCTTACCCATTGGTCATTTACATCTCATGCAAGAAACTTCATTCGTCTCGCAGAACAGAAGCGTCAAGAGAACAGATTAAACGAATGCAGGATTTACAAAAGCAGGCAAAATTTCAAAAGTGAGACAAAAATATTCGTTATTGGTACATTCCTAAATACGCTGGCAAGAGGGATATGCACGTCCGCTCCGCGTGTTGATTAGAACTGCTTCAATGCGTTTAAGCACAGATAGATTGAGGACTATATAATCCATTCACGCCATTGGTGAAGTGCTTCCTGTTTCTTCTTCGTTTTGAAACTACCGCAAATCCTTCACCGTCCCCCTGTTTGTCCTTGTTGGCATCTCCCTGTTTTGACCCTTCCTTGTTCTTCCCTTCAGAACTCAATCCTGTTTT
The DNA here is from genome assembly GCA_036186865.1 of Eustoma russellianum. Lineage (NCBI taxonomy): Eukaryota > Viridiplantae > Streptophyta > Magnoliopsida > Gentianales > Gentianaceae > Eustoma > Eustoma russellianum. Next base: position 13,095,968 of record AP025040.1, on the reverse strand, counting down.
CTCCTCATTTCCGTAAAGGATCTTTATGATTGCAGTGTCATTTGCGATGGCCTCTGCAGAATTTCCCAAAAACTCAGGCTTCTTCTCATTAACCGGGGCCTCTGGAGGATCAGAAGAGTTCTGAACGGACTTGACAATAAAACTAAGCAATATCTGTCTTGCCAACTCAGCCTTCTCTGCATCCATAAAACCTTTCTTTGATCTGCCATCATTAGTATCAGCAACATTCTTTTTACGTGGCCTATCTTCTGCTGAAGCTTCATGATCTGAAGGAGAATCGATAGAAGAATCAGAACCACAATTAATTTTTTGTCCATCAGTTCCGGAAGCAGGATGCCAAACTTTCTTGGGAACATATTCAGGAGCATGAGGGTTCATGATTCTTTGGGAAACATCGCCACCTCTTTCCATTATAGGAAAATGGTAGTTCCAAAAGCCATGTTTCATTCGGAAAGAATGGTTTGCTCTGTAGTACAAAGGTGATCTGGGACCACATGGAACTCTTGCAGCAACTGATGGGAACCCCATGGGCTCTGCTATCATGCTCTGACTTGGTATCACATCATACGCAGTTGTAGGAGCACCAGAGCTTACAGGATGTACCAACGGATAGGAACCCGGACTAAATGGTTCAGCTGCAGCAGAAAGTTTGCTCCCATTTGTTTCTGAAGGTTTTTCCAGCTTATCTGGATTGTCGTTCTCAACCTCTATGGTTGTAGTTTCTTCAAGCTCCAGAGATGCACCTTCTTCCTTGGCAGCACAGGTGGCGACTTCGCCTGCACTAACTTCCTCTGCTTCCTTGTGATGGAGTGGTGCCTCTTCTGCAGCAATGCTTTCTGTTCCGCTCCCGTGTGTCTCAGGTTGACTAATGGGGTTTGGGGTATCTGATTTCACCTCCATAAGTTCTACATTCACCAACAAGGGCTTTAGAACAGTACCTGGTGCTGCCACTGCAACGTCTTTGTACGATAAAGACTTTGAAGTCGTAGCCGTAAGAGTGGCAGGGCTGATGGGTACCTTGGAAACTGATGCTGGTGACCCTTTAGGATCCCCGGCCTTTGCATGCGATTTACTTGAATCCTCTACGGTACATGAATTTGCAGACTTCGGTTGCTTCACCGAAAACACTTCCACTGCACTTCCTTTTGTCACAGCCTTTTGTCCCCGGACAAGGGCTTCCTTCCCATAATGATTGTCTCCAACATAACGGGACTCAGAATTTATCTTTATCTTTGTAAGATTTGGCCTCCTTCGGTTGAACTTCTTGCCAGAAGCATTCCCTGACCGCCATTTCGAGTTAGCTTCTTGCCACCCTTCATCTGAGCTAATCTCTAGGACTTCTGCTGTAACTGGAGGATCCTGTAAAGGGGCAGCAGTGCTGTTGGTCCCCTGGATAGGAACCTTTTCGACCTCAGTTATTTCGCTGTTGCTTTCTTCTCTAATCACACTCATCTCAACCTTATCACTAATTTTTGATTCTTCTACTCTTTCAATCTGCTGCTCTTGCTGGACTTTATCGCCTACCGGCACTACCTGGGATAACAATATGGAATCTAAGAACCATGTATACACACGAATATATCATCAGCCTGAAATTCACAGGAGCTTCATGCATCATTCCACGACACGGGAAAACTTTAGTCCAGCAATTTCCGGTTCCAAGGAGAGAACAAGTATCTGGACTATCAATCTCCTGGTCTGCACATTTTGAAATGGGTCTTTCCCTTCCCCAGCTAAATATAGCGTGCTTTAATTTTTCATAAGACAGTTTGAAGTGTGAGGACTAGCATTCAACTGAAAGTGTAATAACAACATTACCCCATTGCCTTAGAGGCTCCCGCCTATGGCGGGGTATGGGGCGGCCGGATGTACGCAACCATATCCATGTGTTAGAAATACATAAAGGTTGTTTCCCGATGATCCATAATGAAAATTGCGTGTCGATCAACTACTAATTCACAATATAATGGAAGTGTAATTAAAAAATTAATATTTACGTTCTACATCTTGGGAATCAGTTAGCTGGCGTTCTCTGGAAAAAGAATGTTAACTGGCATCATTGACATCTTCTTTGGAGGATTTGGAGATTTTTAAAACAAAATCAAGATGCAGAATGAAAAACTACCTTCGCACGTCTTTTCCTTAGTGCCTCCATGGTCTTAGAATCCTGGTCAGGACTTATGTAATCAAGGAGATCTGAAACACTGCAACAACAGCAATCGTTTTGTTCATAGGAGTACAACAACATAAACTGCACAAATTGATCAAGCAATGCAGTATCAGTACCTGAGGTGACCTTTGCTAGCAATAGATGCATCTGGTTTCGGGGTTCCATTTCTTGCTGCTTCTTGTTGCTCTAAGGCTTTTGATTCAAAATACTCGAGCCAAGCAGCGGCATCCTACATATTTTTTTTTCATTATATTAGTCTCCAGTGTTTAACATAGGATAGGGAGACAAAAAAAGACATGAAGAGAGACATAAGAAAAGATATGAATTATATGACAATTGAGGAGCATATGGTCAGTGACAGAGTACACTGGACACAATTGATTCATGTAGCCGATGTCATGCAGATGGTATAAGACTTATGTGAGAATTTTAAGTACTTAGCCTGAATCACGGTTGAGATGATATGACAGTTTTGAAAGATGCGTATTCTAAAGGCGCATATTACGCATTAAACATGAGAAGATACACAAGGAGGGTAGGATTTAGGCTACAACTCAAAAACAAAAACAAAACAAAATAAAATAAAATAAATAAAACGCAAAAGAATGATTGATCTATATAGCTGATTGATTGAGTGTTGTTGTATTAGTCTCCATAGTTTGCAAAATTTGAGCAAAAGCAATCCTGATTTAGCTTGAAGATAAAAGTACGCAGTAGGCTTGATGTCAAGAAATAAGGAGAACTCTATGACGGGTTGAAAAGAAAAAGAGAGAAAAAAAGAAGCAGGTAATGAACAAAGATTATATAGGACAAAAAGTTGTTTTATGTTACCTGAGTACGAAGATCTTCCGATCCCAATTTAGCTTGAAGAATCTGCAGTGTTGTTTGCTCATGTTGCACACTCAATGAATATGCCTCCATCAATGAAAGAGCAATAGCTATGGCGTGATAACTAGCTGCTGTCTGTTACATGCAGAAATAGGACATTATTGCAAAATTTTCTCAGAAAGATGTTAGCAAAACTTCAAACATTCAAAAAATTGATTAGACATATATTTTGGATCATCTGCGCCCACTTTAGTAAATGAATACAAATTCGGAGAATTTGTTACCTGTATATGGTCTGCTCCTAAAAGTCTTTGGTTGCATTTGAGGGCTTCATGCAGATACCTAAGGGCGACATGGACATTACCCATGCCCTCTTCCATCATAGCCACATTTATATAAGTAGCAGCTGTGTTTGGGTGGGACAGCCCGCATGTAAAATGAAGAAGAAACAATGCACGGTTGACATATCTAGTAATCAAACAGAGGGAGAATCAGAATGCAACCAGTGGGAGAGATTTCCATATAGAAAAAAATAACTTGACTATCCTCTTATAAAATATCAAATGGGAGAGATCTGCTACAGTTGGCCATACTTTCATCCATAACTGAATGAATGACTTAAAGATGCAGTTAACTTACTTCAGTGCCAGTTCAATATGTTGAAGACGATAGTAGAACACTGAAAGATCACCATAGCTTTTCATTGTATCAGGGTGATCAAGCCCCAACTCCCTCTCATTGATATCCAATGCCTTTTGCTGGTATATAGTTGCCTACACATTGAAATTGATAGTAATTGGTACCAAATATGGAAACGCCTTAACTATATTTCTGCCAGAGCATTAAAAGATGCTCGACCATCTAGCCAAGTTTTAGCACTAATTCTCCATAAATTTCTTTTGGTTTCATCCCTCAACCATATTCACTCACACTAGAGTCGAAGAAATGCAAAAGGATTCCAAGGGAAAGATCCATACAAATCATCTCATGGATTTCAACTATATCTTTAATAAAGACAACATATCACAACACAAAAGTTCCAGCTTTAAAACATTTTATAAGTCAGATTACTACTTAAATTCGAACTAGAACTCATAAACATGATCATATACCCATGCAAATTAGACAACAACATTCACGGTGACAACTCTACTACTAAATATATAGCAAAAAAACTGATCCACGGATTTAGTTAGCCTGAACAGGTCTGAAGCAACTGGCTGAAACATACCTAGAATTTCACAATGTTGATGTATATAAGATCAGATGATTATTTACCTGATTGAAATCTCCAGTGTGATAAAGAACTACTGCCAGGAGACTGTATGCACTTGCTGTAGTTCTATGATAGGGACCACAAATGGCTATCATTTTTGCCAAAGCCTTCATGTAATACAGTACACAAAATCAGAATTTCAGTCAGCTAGATATGAAGGTAAAAAGTATACACTGGATCATTCTTCACCTTTGTTCCATAGTTGACAGCGTCTTCAAGCTTCCCTTTGTCTAATGCAATCTTTGATGACTCCAGCAGATTTCTCCCATCCACAGAAGAGCATCCGACATGCTACACAAAATACATTTGAGTGGTAAGGCCATTATGCTACTATTTCGTTATGCATGCGGTAAGTGCATTAAAAACTTTTTTGCAGCCATAAGCAGTACATTAATTAGAGGAATAGAGAGCCCTACTTTACACACTGGCACCAGACTGATGATGTCGCATTCCCTGAACGGGTTCATGCTACCCAAGTCATAGTCCCGTGGAACCAACTCCAAACCAACCTGAATGGGAAGAAAGTAAGTGCATGGTTCAAGATCAAGCAGAGCTTAAACAATTGGTGAGAGAAATACCTTATGACACAGTCCACGGAGGATTGATAACTTCCTCAAATTAGGAAGCTTGCCGTTCATTCTCCAACCGTACCTTTGTGCCAAAAACATCTGCAACCATTCTAGAATCAGCACATGATCATCACTGTTTCTTGGAGTATTATCATCATTGGTGCAGGAGACAAGCAAGAAATTCAGTGCTGCTGCAATTGCTGCAGACAAGTGAGCCTTGTTTCCAACAGAAGCAATGACAGCCTTGAGGATGTGCTTAAAGGCTCTAGTAACCATCTCATGGATGCAAAGGGACTGAATGTGAGGAAGCTTCTCAGCAAGTTCAACCTGTTGATAAAATGGAAGTCATATGTGACGATCAACCTATCTTTCCATTTCATATAGACTGATCACGTCATAATTGATACTACTGCACATAAAACATGCTCTTGTGCCAAAAAAAGGATAAACTTTTTCAACCAGTTGGCAATTATACGATGCAGAACAGCAACACTAAACAGAACTACTGCACTGTAGATGAGAGAAAAAAAAGTGCAATTGGAGATTATGGTGAAGAGGTTCGTATCCTACCACACGACCCAAAGAGCACATTTGTAATCCTCTGAGATGCATGAAGTCAGTCATTGTGCGCCCATCGACTGGGGAAAGTTCGAGAGATGCAAAGTCCGTAACCTATAAACAATGGGAGATCAACTAAGTGGAGAAAAGGCAAGATTTTTCCGATAATAAATAAATATATAACACATTAACTCATACCAGTTTAGGCAAAGCAACATCGTCATAATACTCGTAAGCCATCTTGACAAGCTCATCAATAGACTGTTACAAGAAGCACAAAAGTTAACTAGAAGAGTGAAACACTGTATGGATGTATAATAAATAACCAGGAAGAGCACAGGTAAGAAAAGAATTGCGAACCCAATAAATGTCCACATTTTATGATTCAATACAAATTCAAGAATTCCTTGTTCCTGAATCTTACATTTCTAAGGGAAGAGGTTGATTATGCACCATGGAAGGTTTTCGTAGGTGATTAATTAACTAATTGCAAGTATGCCCTCTCTATGTTGTATATGATACCTTTATATGAAGATTGGCCCCAGTTTCTTTCAAACGAAGGAACGCTTCTTTGGGTATGAGGTTTTTCAACCCTGGGTTGCAGTCAAACTCAGGATTATTTGACTTGACCTCCCAGCTTTTATCATCTATGCCGTTTTCTTCACTATCTTCTGTACTGCTCAAAGCCTTAGACGCTCTTTCCCTCTTCTTCAGCATTTTAAATTGTTTACCCAAACCTTTGACCATGGGATCAGACTTTTTATCTTCAACAGGACCTTTTGAACTTTTTTCCCCTGGTGCATCCTTCTTTTGCAGATGTTGCACCCAACAAGAACCAAGTTCCCACCTGATAGTTCTGTCTGGCTTAGCTTCACTGCTTAACTTCGTCAAACCATCTTTAACAACTTTCCGAACGAGACATCTTGAGTTTTCTAGATCGGCAGGATTTATCTGAGGGGATAGTCCTTCGACAGACAATTGTGAAGCAGACGACTTTTCAAGCAGAGCTCTCAAACTACAGGGGAAGTAATCACATAAACCAAATGTCAATGATGTAATTGGTATTTCCTAGTATCACAATTTTAGATATGTTTTCTTTTTTCATTGCATGAGACTAGGACATAATATTAGTCCTCTAGCACCAAAAAGGAAATTCATTAAAGGATTTTCACACATTATGAATATGTTGCTTGGATCAATATCCCTCCATTGTAAAGGAAGAATACTGCTAAACATAACAGGAGGAGGGTGGAGAGGGGGGACTCTAGGTTACATGGAACTAAATGCAAAGGTTCTCAATTGACTTCAGAATAGGCTTGGAGCAAACACAGACATGAGCAAAATTATACCTGTTAATATTAAGTGCATTGGCCCCTCCTTCAGGCTGGTCATCAATTTCAAGATCAGTCATCAGAGGCTTTTTAACAGCACCAACAACTTTGATTACTGCGAGGTAACCACAATGTCTAATGCAAACCACTCCAAGTGACGAAGTGTCCTGCCATATTTAGCTACTTGTTTCAATTATCCAGATTAGAAAATAATAGTGAAAAAACAACAAATTAATGGAAAGAAAAAAACAAAAAAGAAGAAGGCAGAAGTTCTTTCAATTTGTGCATTTCAAATGAAATCTCCGAGTCCATATGGTTTGGCATTGTCTAAACCACATTTTAATTATGGCATAGTCTAAAGTCTGAACCACCTGCTAAGGTGGAATTTCATGTGCAAATGGAATTCGCATGTTTGCCGTAGAAAAAAGCATTGCCTTTTTATATGTATCATCCAACATCTGAGTGAGACAACGTTGCTCCATATTGGTTGAATGATTTCAACCAATATACTTTGAAGTCCATGAATTAAAACCATATCATTGTCAAGACGTATATTTGATGTTGACACCTTGTGTGATATTTTGTCTCTCTTTTGCCTCAGATACAATGAAAAATCATATTATTGCCACCTTCAACTATGTGTTCCTAATCACTAACATACGATCAATGACAAAAGGAAAGTCACAGTTTCCATTGAAATATATAGGACAATTTTAAATTAAAAGAGATAACCTGCAAGCAATAATTAGAAGCGGGGAGAGTTACCCACATGTACAACTGAACTTTCATCTGCAGTGATGCCTTTGAGCAAGTTCCTTTGAGTAATTTCCTTGGATGATTCATCAGGAGTTGCATACGCGAAAACGTTAAAATCTGCTTTCGCACTTGCATTTGTGGCATCTCGTTTTACTGTAATTAATAAGTCACCAGTGCGATCTTCATACAATAGAGAACCTGGAGTATCATTAATTTGACCATCCGCCATGCCATCCATTACTCTGCCTATTGCAGAAACAGCTTTGAAGGCTGAAACTTCAACAAATAGGTTATGGAGCAGAAAAGCCTTTCTGTCCCGGACGACTCTTTCCTCCTCAGTTTTACAGGGAAGGCTTGCCAATATGGCAAAATCTGTTGCCCATGGTCTTAGATCATATTCTCCGTTTCTGCCCAGACCTCCACCATTGCCACCCCAATCCCCATCCTCCACAGGTAGGGGAACAAATTCTGATGAAGGATCAGCAACAGACGAAGGGACAAGCCATGTATTGGCACGGAAACCGTATGGAAGATTGCCAAACTGCAAAAGAACCATAGCAAATAAGAAAAAGCTATATTCTCTCCAACTTCAATTGTTACATGATCTAACTAAGAACTGCAGCTTCTAGACTTGAATAATTTCTTTACCTTGTTGTGTTCTATAAAAGCCTTCATTAATGAGCTGTATGCCTACAAAAGAATCAGATCCTCACTAATCATAAGCGCCAATAGAAAATACAAGTAGCAGTTTGTCAGCACGCAGCTCTGCCACAACTACAGACAAGGAAAAGAGAGGCATTCTCCCTCCCCACCCCCCCTCACTCAAACCAAATGAAAAATTGAAAAAGGCTATAACAAATAGAACACAATAGCCTCAGATATCTGCTTACATTGGCAAAGGCTTGGCTGAGCTGTTGCAAAAGATCCACCAAGGAATGGCTTTGCAGATATTGCTTTCCAATAGTGTAGAACCCTTTTCTGGAGGCCACCACTTGTATTAACTTCCCATTGCATATCTTAATCTGCATATATCACTGTTATCAATTTCCTCCACGTTAAAAGCATTAGATCTTCTTATGAAGCACTGAAAATTTACCGTTTTATAGGGACGGTTATCTCAAAATAGAGTTTCCATTAAAGTTTCATCTCAGCTTTGTCTCTCTCAAACTTTTACACTCACCATACCAATGAGCTAATTTTGCACAAAATAATCATACTATTCGTAAAAATATACTTTATAATATCCATAAACTAGGTTTTATTGTATCAAATTCATTGGATCAACTGAATCAAATCCATCCAAACGTGATTGTAATCATGTTCCAACAACAGCTCAAATTCTCAGAACTTCATATCAAATACAACAAAACAAAAATCCACCTGCATTTCGAAGTAATCGCCTTCCAGTCGCACGTCTCCATCCTTACGATCCACTCTCTTCAAATCTGGAAAATTTTCTCAAACAACATATGTAAGAAAATTGAATGCCATGTATCAGTAGATTGAACTAGGGAAACTGATAGCTAAAACTCACTCAAAATAGGAGGAGTAAGATGAGAAAAGTTGAAGAACTCGTAGAAGTCGGACAGCTTCGGAATGGGGTGTATCGCCACCATATCGTAGCCTTCAGACACAGCCGGCGACCTTGATTCTCCATCGGACGGCGATGACGGTGGACTAGTCGACGAATGTTGTTGAGTCTTGCTCTTCTTTCCACGAGATTCCGGTTCGCCGGAGGTGGCAATTCTACCGCCGCCGCACTTGTGCTTCCCGAAGCGTGTGGTGCACGCGACGATGTCAAGCAGTCGTCGCACGTGTGCCACTGCCAGAGATTCGTCGGCGTAGTCCTCTGCACACGTGTACGACAAGTCAGTTGCAATTTTGTTAATTTTTTTAATGGACTGCCACATTGGCGGCCAGCTTGGAATTTACCCTTTTTACTCTCCTAAAAATTTTTGACTTTATATTTCCCCTAATGCAAAACTTTAAGAGGAAAAATAGTCATTTTCCATTATATTATGAACTTAAAAACTAAACTGAAGAAGACTTTAAAGTTATTTTATTCACGGATGGTATTAACAAGGGTTTCATAGTTGATAAGACAAAGGGTAAGGGGCGTGCTGGGCAGAGAAGGCGATGGTATATACAGGTTGAAGAATGGGTGTATTCGGATTGAGATTTGTTCTAAGAGATCAAGAGTTCGATTCCAGGGATACGTACAGTGTGTGTTTCTCTGCTACTATGCCGAAGGCCTGGTTTGGGGAGGACATTTTGTGTGGATCATTGCGTAAGATCTCATCCAATTCAAAAAGTCGTTGGACTCCTGATTTGCATCCTCCACACATGCTCCTTGAAGCTAGGCCGATGGGGACTCCCAGGATGAGGAATTTCACCTTTTTGCTCCAGGGTTGAGGAAGGGGATGGAACAGAAACAGGGAAGGGGAGTGGTGGTTGAGATGGAGGTTGGATAGGTAATGGCGTTTCCGTACATTAGACTTTTGTATTTGTATAGGGTTCGGGAAGAATTCAGATCGCTTCACGATCTGATGTACGTAGTCTTATCTTGTACGACTCGAATCCGGGACCTCAATGTCACAAAGCATCACCCTTATTAGTTGTTCCAAGGGTTCGAAGGTTGGATAGGTAGAGGAATTTAAGTTACCACTAATGGATTGAACTTCCGGTGAGGGTGTGTTTTACCAGACAATTAAGGTTGTGAGTTATAGTCTATGTAGATTCAATTGGACTATTTAATTGTATTTTTCTTTAGCCTAAAAATATAGAGGTCAATAGATAAAAAATAGAAATAATCTAAAAATATTTTCGTTAAAACATAAAGGGTAAGTGTGCAAAGATAAAATATTTTCGTTGATTAACAAACAAAATACCCTTTCATTAGAGAGTCCAACTTTGGACAGCAAACCTAGTCTGTTGTTACATGTCTTGGGTCTGACGACAGATGAAAGATCCAACAAATAAAACAAAAACGAACAATTGATTGTCACTTATGGAAATATAAATAAATATAATACACGTAGGGCTGCAGGCGCATAAGCCCAAAACAGGAAAGAGTCAATGCCTTTAGAATCTTAATGCCACAAGGTGCGAAATTGTTGGTCTGACGTGGTGTCTTTAAGTTGTATGCCTACACGTCACCATATGGTATTTTGGGATATTTAAATTTTGTAAACGTACTGGGTAAAAAGTCAAAACTGCTAATGAAAAAATGGTTTAATTCCAACCATTAAGGGTCTCTAACACCTCCGGTCACACATGGTGTGTATGAGATGTAAATCGAGTCCACAAGGCTCACTAGTAGAAGTTTGTCATAGCACAGGAACAGCACAATAAGTTCATTGGCACCGAATGAATAACCGACGGGCTTACAGAATCATTCTACATGCCAATAGTGCTCCCACATTATGCAGCTAGCCTGGAGGGGTTTAAACATTGTTGTATTCGACAAGGTTCGAACCCCTGACGTTTCTTTCGAAACCCTCTACTTAAAACCATTGGGGTATGTCATGAGGACCAAAACTGCTAATGAAGAATCTTAGGATGGTCAAGTTTGGTATAAAAAATCAACAACACTAAAATCTACTATACAATTTACTTTTGTTTTTTCTTTTTTGTTTATTTGTTTAGTCGTTAAGTTTAATTCTAACTATCTCTTGTATTCTATTACCTAATAGATAATGTGCGCATTTAGAAATTCAATATCATATAATAGTGTAATATTATTTCAAGATTGTCGTATATGCTCGTGGAAATTTTCATTTCAAATAGAGTTAAGTACACAATTTTTCTTGAATTTAGAATATGATGGAATAAAACAAAATGATTCACTAAATTGTTGTCCTTTTTATATTGTGAAGCAGCAGTTGATCGACATAGTTTGGCGCAATTTTTAATATGGGCCGGGTGTACGAAATCATGTCCATGTGTTAGAAAGACACATATGTTTTCCAATTACTCATAATGAAAATTACGACAAGCTGTGTCGATCAACTGCTACTTCACAATATAAGAAGCGTAGCCAATTTAGCAAGTCATTTTGTTTTATTCTATTATATTCTAAAGTCAATAAAAGAATATGTGTTTATTTCCCATAGAAACTCTGAAAAGCTCAAACACTCGCTGCTTAAAGTCGCTAATGGGATGTATTTTTAGGGTTAGGATCTCCTCACTGCAAATCTCTCATCACCTATTTCTGCTGCCACATGTCGCGCGATACAAACCTATTACCACCTACCCCTGCTGACCTATTTCTGCTGCCACATGTCGCGCGATACAAACCTATTACCACCTACCCCTGCTGCCACATGTCGTGCGATCTCATCCCTGTCTTTTTTAGGCAGCCTAATGGGATTCTAAATTTCAAAAACAAACTTTCAGAAAACACGTTAACTACGTGACTGCTGGAATATGGACGTAGGACGATGGGTGGTTTTGGTATGTCGGAGGCGGACATTTTTTTTGTTTTTCTCTTCTTCACGTTTCCTATTGTTCGGTTAAACCAAGGAAGAACAATCCAAGTCAACAATTATAATATTTCGGAACGAAAAAAAAAAACAGTAGATCACAGTTTAAATGATGAACTTTCTGATCACCCAATAGACACTTCAAGTGACATTTTTACTCCAAAATCCTAAGGTCTTCCCCCTGATATCATGGTAAAGTTGATGATCTCTGGCAGTAATTCTTGGCCGACCATACAACGATTGAGGGGTTTTTTTTTTTTTTTTTTTTTTTTGCCTTCATTTTTTTAAATATACAATTAATTAATTATTTAAATATACAATTTTTTAAGTAAGAAAAATGCATCAACAGAAAAATTGTTATATGACACAAGATAACGTGTTATTACATGTTAAGACTGCATCCCTTTATAAGTTTAGCACACAATATATATGATATGTAACATGTTATTATGCATTAAAATTAATTTCCTCATATGTTTCCCACAGTGTATATGCATGTGAGAGTATATAAATATATCAACAGTGAGGTACACCTACCCTCAACCATCCGCAACAAACAAGGCTTGAGAGTGACCACCTCCAACTTTTCATTCAATTTCTGTCCTTTAACCTGTTAAGAGCATACAAATCGTACTTGACGTAAGATCCAATGGCCATCATAATCAAGATTGTTTTTCCAAAGAAGCACAGCCAACCAAGCTAGAAAGATATTTTTTTTCCATTTTTAATTAGAAATCAATCATAATCATAGTACATCACATTGAGGAATGGTATACATATATATGATATAAATGTACCTCATGCGATAAAGAATAGTTTGTAAAATGGCATGTTTCCACATTGGCAGCTAGCAATTTCTTCACATCCAATATCTTGTCAGTTGAGATGCCCTGCATTCAGAAACAAACACCAATGATTTGTCTCCATAAACTATTGGGTTGAGATCTCCTCAACCACAAATCCCTCATCCCCTTCCCACCACGCGACACGTGTCCTCCACCTCCTCATACACCCATTGCTGTCTACCCTCTCATCTAGCATCATCATTCATTTTGTTGACACGTGGTGTGCGGTGGGAAAGAGGGTGAAGGATTTGTAGGTGAGAGGATCCCAACCCTAAACTATTACCTTCTCTAAATATTGAAAAGCTGATAACTCATTCAAATTTATTTTTGTATAAGTACTTCTTTTGCTCAATTGAGAATGAAAATCAAGATTAGTGCGCCAGTAATGACTAATGAGTTGTTTAAATTTTACAAATACAAAACCCGAATTATTATCCATTACTTCAATTAACAAGAGAATTGTCAAGTATACAACAACAATATTACATATTGCTTTAGAGGTTCCCGGTTATATCAAGGAATGGGAGAGTCGGATATGCACAACCATACTCAAGTGTTAGAAACACATTGAGGTTGTTTCTCGATGACCAATAATGAAAATTACGCAAGATAGTGTCTATCAAGTATACAAAATGGGAATTAGTGTCTTGCCTATATAAAGCGCGAATTTTTAACTAAAACTTCAATTATGTAGTTCCTTCATGTTATTGATAATGATCATCAAGATTAGTGTCTTGGTACTGACTACTGAGTTAGTCTAAACTTTGCAGATATTTGTATATTTGTATGTTTGCAGATATTTCCAGTGTATATTTGTATATGATTGACCTCTGGTTTAATGAAATTTTCACATTCAAACCAAAAGAAAAAAAAGGAAAAGAAAAAAAGAAATTGCAGATATGATTGGTATCAATAAAAGTTATTCAACAATTAAAGCAGAATTGCTGACTAAAACTTCAATCCCAACATTGGGAATACCAAAAATGGTTAGACATCACTTGATTTTCCAATCTATGATTATGCAAAGCACATCATGATACACCATGTTTTCTATCAATAGTTCAAGATAACAAGTTATGACATTCACTTAAAAGATTGAACAAGTGAAATATATGATGATGGATAAGAAGATTGGCTCTGATGAAACTATAAATAATACACAAATTGAGATGGGATTTTCTACCTTGAGGATGACTTGAACATCATAAGGTGTGATGACAGCAATGTCAAGAACACTGGGTACAACTGCAAAATGGATGAAGAACAAAAACAGCAGACGTGAATTTCCAAGACAACCTTTTCAGAATGTAATAAACCAAAATTGAAACAGAGAAGAAAACCGAGATGTTTTCGATGATATCAAGATTCTGACCTTTCTCTTCTTTCTTCTTTTTATCTGTCCTACCTTTATTCCCTTTTCCCTTACCAGACTTAGGGGCCATAAATATCAATCAAATATTTCCTTTTTATCACTGTAGAACTGAAAATTCCCAGACACTCTGCCTTCTTCCTTAAAAGGGATGCTGATTCTTGAACTGGAAAAGGTTATGATTGAATGTTGAGGGCCATTTGGCAAGGGAAAAGATGAAGTAAAGATGGAGAAAAGAGGAGTAAATATAGAACACAAGTGAGTTGAAAGAGATGGGATAGAAGAAATGAAAAGGAAATCCTTGGAGGAAGATAGGATAAGGAGGGGGGGTATTAGTAGCTGAGCATTCTTGTGGATTTTGTAGGAAATCCTGACCTCTCCTTCTTGCTTGCTTTGATTATCTCTTCAACATAGCCACACTCACTTCTCCCCCACACTTATTTTCTCTCTCACGCAGACACACACTTTAACTCACCTGTCAATTCCTTGCAGTAAAGTTGAAATCCCTCACTCCAAACTCCACCGTCCCAGCTCCAAGAGCATGTGTGGAGGATGTAAATCAGGAGCCCAGCGTGTTTTTAGATTTAGTGAGATCTTACATAATGACTCACACAAGATGTCTCTCTACAAACCAGGCGTTCGGCCTGGTAACAGAGGAACAACCACACTGTTCGTGTTTCTAGAATCGAACTCTTGCACTCTTGAAGCAAATTCCAACATGAATACCAACTGGACTATGTATGTGCATCAAGTCATTAAACTTGTATACTTTTGAGTGGGAAGTTTTATGTTGTTATCGTGATAATTAGGGTATAAGGGATAACTAGTGATATAATTTAACGATGACATATAGAAATATACATACTAAGAAAGGACAGTATCGATTAGTCTTATACAGAACCCACATAAATCTTACCAATTTGGTTGGTCAACTAGTAACTAATCATATTTGACCGTGAGTATTTAAAATTGTAAAACCTCTGTAAATATATTCAATAATTATATGTAATCCTAAAATAATCCTAACTTTAACCACATAATCAAGTAATCGATCTAGTATAGTGGTAAAAGTATTTACAATTCTTAATATTATGTATGTTTGAGTCTATCATCTCTTACCCGTGTTTATAAAAAAAATTGAGAAAAAAAACTTGACCACATGATATTTTCTAGTAATTCTTAATACAATTTATTTTTTCACTTATCTAACCATTAGGTGTGGAGTGGTAATAGCACATTGTTCCTTAACTATATGATAAGGGGTTTGATCCCTGTTGACGGAAATGGAGAACATTTCCATTTCTTGGTCAGCCTTTTTATTTTTTAGAAGAACTCTGGTGGCAAGAAAATTAGTCATGATTGTTGATGAGTAGGATGGACGTACATATAGATCCGAAAGTTTCACTCGAAGCAAACTCTTTATTTGAAGATATTGTTTGTCTGATTTCATCCTCGTCAGACTCTAATGATAGCTTTTGTTTTCGTTGAAATATTACTGGTATGGTTGTTGTTGTTGATGCGTGGATACCTTAATTATTACCAAACGAGAAAAAAAAAACTGTTTCAACTTTCATTATCTGAACTCTTTTTGTGTCCTTTGTGCAACCGAACTGCAAAATTCTAATTTACATAGTTATATTTTAATGAACATTTACTGTCATTTATACCCTCACACTGATGTCATGCAAAATAATTACAACTTTTTACGGGATTGCTACATGTGATTCTCGTATGCAGGAAGAAGAGAACAGCCCCAGAAATTTCAGTCCTTGCATTAAGACAAGAACAGAACTGGTGGGCCTTTTGAAAAGATGACCGTTTGTGCTGTTGCCACGTGGCGATTGCTACGCTGGGAAATTGCTGAGAAGGGTAGAAAGATATAGCAGTTTGAATTAAAAAAATGACAGAATTACACAAGACGGTTTTGTTGAAACCGTATTGTATGACACTCGACATAGATATAACAATTTTACCTAATCGAGTAGATATCCGATTAGATTCGAATCGTTCGAGAAGGATTAAATTCAGATAAGCATCAGGTATGGAGCGTAAATTTGCAGCGGGGCGAGATGGAGCAGACAGATATAGCATAGAAACCCGTAATGTACCTTATTCGAACCACAATATAAACATATACATACATCCATACATATATATATATACACAAGTTAAAAATTAAAAGTTGAAGTGTTCAGCCCAGTACCTAGACGGCCAGAGAGACAACGCTATCTCTAGTTTAGTTCTATGCTTCTCCCTTCTTCCGTTCTTTGGCGGTAAGCCTTAAGGCAAGGGTTGTGCCTTTAAGTGGCAACGTACCTTGACATACACACGTGACTTAAGTCACAATCATTGCCTTTAAGTCACGTGTGCCTTTAAGTCACGTTCTTTGGCGGTAAGCCTTAAGGCAAGGGTTGTGCCTTTAAGTCATGTGTGTATGTCAAGGTACGTTGGCACGTAAAGGCACAATCATTGCTTTAAGGTTTTGAGTGGATATGAGTCTCAATTCATATAAGTCACCTTCCAATAAGTTTTTGAGTGGATATTAGGAGCCTTTCAACAATTCTCACTGATGCAGAGCGCAATCAGTTAAGGATGAAAAAGATTTCAGCATTGATAAATTGATCACTTGAAGAATTTGATCATGTGAATTTTTGACCCTGATTATCTTATAAGATTAGTTTTTGTCCTTTATTATCTCATTAGCATTTGTCTACATGACTTGCCTCCCTTCTTTCAAGGGTTTTCATGACCTTTCAGAAACCTCACATGAATGATAGAGAAACTTGTTAGGAAGTTACCATACGAGGAAGACTTGAGGAATCACCAAATCAGCAGCAATCAGGAAATTAGCGTAATTAGAGCAGTGATTGATTTGACTAATTAATTGTAATTGATTTGATTACGTAGAATTACCTTGTATAGAATTACATATACGTGTATATAAGTGTAAGGATTGTAATTTGAAGAGTATCAATGAAAATACAAGAAAGATTTCTTCTACTAGTGTTCTCTTTGACATGGTATCAGAGCACTAGATCCAGAAACCTGTGTTTTTGCTTGATCAAGCTTGGCTCAGAAAATATCTCTTCATAGCCAAAATACCAATCTCGTACCAAGTATCATGTATCCAGTATCCATACCTCTAATCTGGCTCAGAAAAACTCATCATAGCCAGAGTATTACCTTTCCCGTAACCATCAGAACCAAGTGAACCAGTATTCTACCCATACCGCCAATACCTGCAGAAAAAATCAACATGTCAAAAACAGCTGAACACACCCTAGAACAATCAAGGACCGCCCTTACTTTTCCTGAGGGCTTTGACTTGAACGAACAGTTTGCTTTTTTCTTACAGAGCAAGATGAATCCTAGCCTTACGGTACCTACCCATATGGACAACCTGGTAATCAAAGTCAAGCTGAACAGTAACAACTACCCTCTGTGGTGCAATCTGATGAAGAGAGCACTCCTAGACCGAGGGATGGGTACACATATCACTGGGGCTTCTCCAATCCCCAACCAGAATGACCCTGCGTACTCCAAATGGGAACAAGAAGACCATTAGTCTTTACATGGCTCATTGATAGCATAGAAGATAGCCTAGTCAGCAATGCCTCAAGATACCCAACAGCAAAGGCCTTATGGGATGGCTTGGCCATCACATATGGATCTGGAAGTGACAGTATTCAGATATTCGATCTCCACCGCCAAACCAACACCATTTAACAGGGAGATCAATCCCTGGATGAGTGTTGGCGTAGACTTCAAGATCTGTGGATGCTAATTGATGTCAAGGAGCCAAATCCGATGAAATGTGAAAGAGACATAACCATCTTTAACAAACGGGTGCAAGAACACCGCTTGTACCAACTACTTACCACAGTCAGTGATAGATATGGCCTTATCAAGAGAGACTTACTCAAGCGAGAGCCACTGCCATCTGCAGAAATGGCTTACAACAAGATCTGACGGTCAGAAGTGAGAGACAAAGTCATAATGGAACAAACTCCCTCAGCAATAACATCACAGGGAGTGGGTCAATGGTTGGCCATTAAAGGTCCCAGTAACCGAAGCAAGGGACCAGGAGAGAAGGGGGTCAGACCATATCAGAGCAAAGGAACAACAGAGGGACGGAGGAATCAAAACTCTCGGTCAGGAACTCCATCATCCGGAGAGGACAAACAAAATCTGGTATGTAATCACTGTTGACATAGACGACATACAGCCAAAAATTGCTTCAAACTCCATGGCTTTCCAGACTGGTGGCATGCTCACAAAACTTCCCTGAAGCAACAGGAAAAAGGAAAAGCAACGGCTGCAGCAGCACTAGGGCACACAGAGCATAGCAGTCTGGAGGAAGAGGAAGACGGACCAGAAGAGGACCAGAAGGTCCTAGAAGGCGGCAGGAATGAAAGAGGTAAAAAGGGGATTAGAAAAATCCCTAATCCCTTTTCCTTTATATACACGCAAATTACCCCTATGCCCCCTAATGTTTTAAGTATGTCTAATTTGCCCCCCACAGGTTCAGAAGTTATCAATTCGACCCCCACAAAACCAGAAAGCATCAACCCGGCCCTTATAAAACCAGATAATCCGCCATTAGCCCCTGAAACTTTACAAAAATTACCTTCCAGCCCATCTGATCCTCACCACCAAATATCCCGCTCGTACAACACCACCTCTAAAAACTCCAAATCCTCAAATAGATTTTTGACTGTCGGGCTACGGACACTATGTCCTACGACCCCACTGACTTTATAACCTCCATCAGCCCAACAAAAACCTCTATTGAAACAGCCAATGGTCAACTTGTCCCATTCTTAGGGGGAGGGACTATTCCTATCACCCCCAACATTACTTTACCAAACTGTCTTTATGTTCCTTCTTTGTCAAATAAATTATTATCTATCAGTTAGCTTACAAAAACACTTGATTGTATAGTGCTTATGTATCCTGCGTTTTGTCTGTTACATGACATTCATACGAAGAAAATTATTGGCCGTGGTACTGAGACGGATGGCCTGTATTATGTTGACACGGTGGTGCGACAGGGATAGTCCAATCTTGCCACCGGTACGGTCTCCCGGCAGTTATAGCTCTGGCATCGACGGTTAGGGCACACCTCTTTCTCTTACCTCAAGAAACTATTTCCATCATTGTTTTCCCCTACTTCACCCCATATTACCTGTGGCACTTGCCTTCGGGCTAAACAAACTCGGGCTACATATGTCTCTAATAATACACGTGCTGGTACTATATTTGAGTTGGTTCATTCTGATGTCTGGGGCCCATCCCCAGTCAATACACCACTTGGTTTTCAGTATTTGTAATCTTTGTCGATGATTACTCACGTATGACCTGGATATATCTCCTAAAACATAAATCCGATGTTAGTACACGCTTTGTCGAATTCTACAAAATGATTCGACACCAATTCCATAAATCGATTAAAATTCTCAGATCAGACAATGGTGGAGAATACATTGACGGGGAAATGAGGCACTTCTTTCAAAACTCTGGTCTCATACATCAAACCACCTGTCCTGGAACCCCTGAACAAAATGGGGTGGCAGAACGCAAAAAACCGCACTCTGTTAGAAATGACACGTGCCATGATGTTAGAGTCAAATGTTCCTTCGAGTTTTTGGCCCGAAGCAGTAGTCACTGCCACATACCTACTAAATCACCTACCGACCACCATTCTCCATCACCAAACACCTATTCAAGCCTTATCAAACCAAACCTCAATACCATCCATATACACTTTACCACCCAAGGTATTTGGGTGTACTGTATATACACATGTCCCACGCACTCACCGACATAAACTTCAACCCTACACAGAAAAATGTGTCTTTGTGGGATATGCCACCAACCAAAAAGGATGCCGCCGCTATAACCCCCAAATGAAAAAAATCCTCATCACCATGAACTGTATCTTTGTCAAAACCGAGTACTACTATGGAACCCATACTAGGGAACAGGGGGAGTCCACCAATGATTCCCGAGCATGGCTTCCAGGATTGATCGAGCCAACAGGGCAAGTAGCCAACCACACAACTACTGCGACAGACATACAGGTCGATCATCCAGTACCGGGCAATAATGATCCATCGATGAATGATCTACGACAAACAAACAACGGTAATACGAGTACTACCTCATCTTCTATTCCTAACCTTGAAATTATTCCTGAAAATACAACTTTTGAAATACCCCATGATCACCCCCTGTTAGATAACTTAACTGAAACTATGGGAGACAATTATGAACATATTGAACAGGAACAAGGACGTATATTGCCGCTCAGAGCAAACCGAGGAGTTCCCCCCAACATGTACTCACCCTCTAAGATTGCAAGGTCTTCCAGGTACCTACTTCAGATGGTCAGGGGGAGCGTATCTGAAAGCGCAAAAGAACTCTTTGCATCCATATGCTCAGAAACGATACCCAGAAATGCTGATGAGGCAGCCAGTATACCAGAATGGAAAGAAGCCATGTTGACCGAGATGGAGGTCTACAAAAGAATAAGACTTGGAAGAAATGCTCTCTACCTCCAGGATAGAAGGCCGTAGGATGTAAGTGGGTATTCACAATAAAATATAAAGCAGATGGAAGTATTGAACGACGAAAGGCGAGACTAGTGGCTAAAGAATATACACAAACTTATGGCATTGACTACTCAAAGACCTTCTCTCCGGTGGCCCGGATTGACATAAACAGGGTTCTACTCTCTGTCGCGACTACAGAGAATTGGCTGTTACACCAATTTGATGTCAAGAATGCGTTCTTACATGGTGATCTCTCAAAAGAAGTATACATGGAGCCTCCTCCGGGTTTCTCGTCAGGATTCCGTAATGGGCAAGTATGCAGGTTAGACAAGGCACTATATGGTCTCAAGCAATCACCGTGGGCATGGTTTGGAAGATTCACGGCTGTAATGAAACAGGATGGGTACAAACAGAGCAATGCTGATCACACACTATTTATAAAACGAAGAAAGGGGCTCGTTACATGCTTGATAATTTATGTGGACGACATGATTATTATCGGCAGTGACACAGAAGAGATTACCAGACTGAGAGAATATCTATTTAAGAAGTTTGAGATGAAGGACTTAAGAGGGTTAAAGTACTTCTTGGGGATTGAGGTGTTGAGGTCACCATCTGGTATATAGATCTCCCAGAGAAAATACATTCTTGATTTACTTTCTGAGGTGGGAATGATAGATTGCAAGCCTGCTGATACACCGATGGTGGTAAATCACAAGCTCGAAATTGTTAAAGGGGCCCCAAGCACCAACAAAGAACAATATCAAAAATTGGTAGGAAAACTGATCTACTTATCACACACACGACCCGATATAGCATATTCTGTGAGTGTTGTAAGTCAGTTTATGCACAGCCCACAGAAACACCACCTTGACGCAGTTATGAGGATTCTTCATTACCTGAAAGGTACTCCGGGACGTGGGTTAGTTTTTAAGAATACTGGACATGTAAATATAGAGGCATATACTGACGCATTGGGCCGATAGTCAGAGTGACAGGAGATCCACATCTGGATATTTCGCTTTAGTTGGAGGAAATGTGGTAACATGGAAAAGTAAGAAACAAAAGATTGTTTCACTATCGAGCGCTGAGGCTGAGGTTCGAGGCATAGTCAAAGGAATAACTGAGGTACTTTGGTTACACAAGTTACTAACAGAAATTGGTATTTGCGTCAAATGTCCAATCAAGCTAAAATGCGACAATAAAGCGTCTATCAGTATTTCGTCAAATCCTGTTTAGCATGATCGTACAAAACATGTGGAGATTGATAGACACTTTATAAAGGAGAAACTTGAGAGTGGACTTGTGGAGCTTCCATTTGTGCGCTCTGAAGATCAGTTAGCCGACATATTAACCAAGGCGGTAATGCACGAGTTTTTGAAAATGCGCTGGTCAAGTTAAACATCGGAGATCCCACTGTTTAACTTGAGGGGGAGCGTTAGGAAGTTACCATACGAGGAAGATTTGAGGAATCACCAAATCAGCAGCAATCAGGAAATTAGCGTAATTAGAGCAGTGATTGATTTGACTAATTAATTGTAATTGATTTGATTACGTAGAATTACCTTGTATAGAATTACATATACGTGTATATAAGTGTAAGGATTGTAATATGAAGAGTATCAATGAAAGTACAAGAAAGATATCAAGAAATTAGCGTAACTAGAGCAGTGATTGATTTGACTAATTAAATGTAATTGATTTGATTACGGAGAATTTCCTTGTATAGAATTACATATACGTGTATATAAGTGTAAGGATTGTAATATGAAGAGTATCAATGAAAATACAAGAAAGTTTTCTTCTACTAGTGTTCTCTTTGACAAAACTCACACCAGAATAATTGCATGCCGTGTTTGAAGTATTTTTTCACCAAAGATTATAACAACAACGACAACATTACCCTATTGTTTTAGAAGCTTTCGCCTTTGGCAGAATATAATGAGTTCGGATATACGCAACTATATCTATGTGTTAGAAACACACATATGTTACTTTCCGATGATTACAATATAAGATTTAGTCATCAATCAAAACAATTACAGAATATTATAAATTGTTATAGAATACATTCACTAGTTCATCGTAC
This sequence comes from Eustoma russellianum, assembly GCA_036186865.1. Taxonomy (NCBI): domain Eukaryota; kingdom Viridiplantae; phylum Streptophyta; class Magnoliopsida; order Gentianales; family Gentianaceae; genus Eustoma; species Eustoma russellianum. The sequence continues at coordinate 13,073,145 of AP025040.1, read as the reverse complement.
ATTAAGAAGTCGGCATATATGGTCTGTCCTCTTACAGATCCGCTGAAGATTTTGTCGCAAGATACAAAATAGTGAGCTGATTGAATTTAAGAGTCCCTCCATCTCAAAAATATATGTTTTCTTATTTTATATTTGGTTTATTCTTTCTCATCTTAAAAAAAAAAAGAAAAAATATACTAGTTCTCAAATTTTTGATAATATTCGCAATTGCAATCGCAAATAATGCAGAAGTGAAAGAAAATGTTTAACAACAAGGATAGAGTAGGGTTTATTGCAATAAATTTTTTTTTAAAAAAACAACGTTTTAAATGATTTTTCATAAAATTATATATCAAGTCAAATATGAAAACATTCATACAGTTGGTAATGGTGTATTTGCCTACCCTACATCTTGCCTACTATTACATTACGGTGATAATCTAAAATAATCGGTCGTTTTGTTGCCTAATGAATAAAAATTCTTGATTACATCGATATTTTAATTAAATTAGTGATGTAAATAGTCAATTTTTTTTTAAAAAAAAGAAAGAGGAACATGGTTGCATGCTGGTCTCGAAGTTTCCAATAAGCATTAGCTCTCTAATGGCCTAAAAACGCAAAGCTTAAGACAAAAACATTCTTGAAATCAGAGACATCCCTATATCAATTTGTCCACCATTTTATGAGTTGGCTATTAAACATAAGATTTTTCATCAAACAATTAACAACAGTTAGGACCTAAAGAAAGTATAGAACCGTTCCTAGAAGAAAGATTTTGATTTTGGCGTTAATTTTTTGAGTGGAAATGGTTCCTGTGTTATAACCATATTGTTTCTGATAAGATATAGCAATACGTACACTGTATATACGATTTTTGGTAAGTTGGCCACGAACATCGTGTCTCTTCTAGTTTTATACAACAACAACATTACCTTATTGCCTTAGATGATTCCGTCTATGGTAGGGTAGGGGGATCTGATGTACGTAACCATATCTATGTGTTAAGAGCACACAGCGGTTGTTTCCCGATAACACATAATGAAAGTTGCGTCAAGTTGTGTCGATCAACTGCTACTTCACAATATAAGAAATACAGCCAATTTAGTGAGTCATTTTGCTTTACTCTATCATATTCTACAATTAAGTTAGAACGTGTCATTCACTACGTTAGAAATATAAACAGTCCCGTTTAGTTACATGAGAAACTAATTTTGGCAATACAATAAAACTTTATGATGTGCTACAAGTGGGACAAGTTGACTGTGGTCAGACGTGTATTCCTGTGTACGCTAAGTTTGAGATTAAATTAATATCCGTGCTATAAAATGAACAAGACGAGACAGGTATAAGAATCTCCTAAATCGACTAGTTCAAATGTTTTGGTTTTGGTACGTCAATAATGTTTGTGAATTATTATGTAATTGTCTAACAGTAACATTTCATCAAAATAATAGTTACTTTTCGATGTGACATAAATATATAGAGTAATTACAGAGTTCACTTTTCTTGACCAATATTATTCATTGACATATAACCTAATTATCATTGTTATGTAGAAGTTTGAGAGTTCACCTTTCTTGTGACATTTACATAGAATTACAACCCGCTAGGGTTCTTCAAATCTTTTAACGTGAAAAATGACATTTTCAGTGCATTAGACTCACGCACATGGTTTAAAAAAGGGTCAGATTACTTTGCAATCTAATATATATAGATTTACCTTATATTTTATACAAGATGCTGCTTTCACATATCAGACCGTTGACTTTAAGGTCACAGATCTTTAACGTGAAACTTAATCCAATATAACCCTTGGACATTAGTTTTGACAAGTGAAGCAAGAAGGAACAAAAACTGGATGCGTTAGTGTATATAAATGTTAAAATGATCCAAGACTAACTATATATTATAATGTTTCTTTCGTAATATGATGAGATACGTAAATGAGAAATAAGTCGCGACTACTTGTTAAGCAATAAAAAAAGCATTTCTGGTACATTAGGTTCTCGTGTTTGTACACAATCCGGAGAGGGCAGGTCGCTTTGCGATCTGATATACGCAGCCTTATCTTACACTTTTTGCAGCAGGTTGTTTCCGCGACTTGAACCCGTGATCTCAATGTCACAAAGCAAGCAACCTTACTAGTTGTTCCAAAACTCACCCTCTACTTCTTAAGCAATAAGGTATCACTAAATAGAGATTATGCCACGAAACCAGTTTGAAATTAACTTGAAATCCTTTATAGAGTAATTATCATGATACGTCATAGTTATTTTTAAACCATTTTAATTTTTGTCTTGACGGCGGCTAAGTGTAATGAATATATGAATGCAAATTAGTGTTTCTCAACTAACAGGGTAATTTGAAATAATCCTTCAACAACAAGGTACGTTTTTTTGATAAGACCAAAATTCACCTGCTCGGATAAGACAATACTTTCTAATTAGTCAATAACGGTCAACGTAACTGAGCCTCAGCTAATTGACTGATCTACCTCGGCCCAGCTTGAGGGCAGCTTCGGCCTCCATCATCAGCAGTCGAGGCAGGTCATCTAAGGCAACTAAGGCAGGACAGAGTCCCATCTCAGTTCCTGATCGGCTCGGCCACATGCCTAGGGCAGGTCAGTCCGGCCAACGTTCTACCTGACCAATCTGCAAGGTCAGAGGATTCTAGCTAGTCAACTCCGCTAAATTGCCTCTTCTACCCAATTACTCATGAAGCACCTCAGGTCGGCAAGTATATGACCCGGCCAGAGCATAGTCAAACATACTGCAACCTGCTCAGCTCAGCTTGGCAGATCTCTTTGTTCCTCTTGGCCAAACCACATTGGGCAATTCAGCTTGGCCATTATGCGCTTCGGCAGACCTATCTCGGCCATAGTATGCCTAAGCAGAGTCCTGCCACACAACAAGCTTGGCCTCCTAGCCCGACGCATGGTCCACTTGGCCTTCATGCAACCGAAAGACTGCCAGACAGCGCTGCCCTGTATCTCCACATGTCAGCCATGCAAAGTAGAACAACCAGCACAACAAATATCAGCTCTTACGTGGCTATTACGCAAGCCAGGCTTGCCACTCAGACAGCCATGTGTCATCACCACCTCCATTCTGGGACACACAGCTCTCAGATTCAACCGTTATAAATAAAAGCTTCATCAACATAAGCAGGACCAAGTCATTTTTCGACAGCTTTAAGTCTTTGGATGACTCCAAGTCTTTTTCAGGCTAAACTACACCTCGGACTCAATAGTCCTCGGCTCGGCCATAACTGCGCCCTAGCCGACCCACAAACAAGTTTATACATCCTTTATTTCCAGCATAAGCTATACACAAAAATGCTCACAACTGACATGAGCGTCGGAAGGTTTTCCCCAGGGCATTGACCCTGAGCCTCTAATGTTACCTTTCCTTCTCAGGCTCCAATAACGGACCTTAACGGAGAGCTGACGGCATACCACAAAGATTGTCTCCAATCCACCCGGTGAAGGTCCTTCATCATTTCTCATGATCGAAAACCAAAAAAGAAAAATAATAGAATACAATTTGCTACGTAATTAGATAAATATTTTAAAATGACAAAACTAATCCAAGACATAGTCATTATAATTGAAAAGATTATATTATACCAATAGACTATATGATAAATTCCTTATCCTACAAATGTGCACACATGTTCGGTATGAAATAAGATTAGACGCAACATGTTACTCGATGGCAATTTGTATTAGACAAATGAAAAACGACAAAATTGTGCTGTATCGGGTAAAAGCATACCACAAGGGTCTCCTTTCACAACTTTATAAGAAAAAATGAATGAAAGCAAGAAAGTTACTATAAGGAGAATGAATATTATGGAGCGTCTTAAGTTAGGTTGCAAAAGACTCCTTCTGAAGTCCAAAAAACTTGTCATACCTAACTATATAACAAGTCATGTTCAGAAGAAAATATAGGTCGAAGAACATGTAAGGCCATAATTACGAACGACGGAGTTCATATCTCATCAAGCACATTTCTGATGCACTAAGCTTGCGCGTTTCTGTAGGGTTCGGAGAGAGGCTAGATCGCTTTGCGATCTGATGTACGCAGTCTTATCCTACACTTCGTGCGGTAGACTTTTTCCGCGGCTCGAACCAGTGACCTCTATGTCACAAAACAGCAACATTAGCAATTGTTCTAATGTTCGCCCTCATGGTTCTCATGTAGGGCTGTTCAATGAACCGAACAGTCCACGAACTGTTCGAGTTCGGTTCGTATTCGTTCGTTAATGGTCGATAAACGAGCCGAATTCGAATAGCTATTCGGGTTCGTTTACTAAAACAAGCCGAACTATTCGCGAACTATTCGGCTCGTTTAAACAGTTAAAGGGTTATCGAGCCAAACTCGAATCAATTATAAAGTTTGTTAAGCTAAACGAACCGAGCTATACAGTTCGTTTAGCCAAACAAATCCGAATTAAAAACTCAGTATTCAGTTCGGCTCTGTTCGTTAACACCCGTATTCTCATGGTTCATATTTCATATGGTAAAAAAAATAAACATGGATATAAATATGTACACGAACAAGATTAATGTAATTTTCGATGTACAATACTCGTTAAAAACAAGTGGAGACGTATTCTTAATCTACATAGACTCACTTTTTATTCCATTTTCTTTTAGAAGGTAATGATTTGTAAATCGTCCTGACCGATAGCCGATTAATGTTTGATCATGGTGAATCATTTTGTGCTGAAAAATGCCTATGGAGGGGTTTCATTTCAAGTGATTATGAAGGGTTTTGTTACCTTACTGAACCCTAGTAACTATATCACAAAAATTAAACATGCTTTATGGGTAATTATGTCACAAAAAGCGAACATACTTGTTATCGTATAATAGATTTGTATACGAAGATAACAAGCACGACAACACATACAAGCGAAGATTTTCGACCAAATATGGACAAAAAGTTATCACTACATACAATGATTATACACTACATATATACAGATTTGAAGGTAAATTAAATTCCAAAAGGCAATGGTATGGGAAGCAGGTAGGGTGATGTCCTTTACAATAATGGAAATTTTCTACATCTGATAGTCTTTATCTATTCAGCCATGAAAAACGGACAATAGGTTAGCAGAAAATAAACTAAGAATACGCACGTACACAGCAAAAAGATAATGCTCAAACCCTTATAAATATTAAGAAGCATAATGACTTTTACCACTAAACTTAATTTAATCATGCAAGTTCATTATACTCAATTTACATGTTCAGTATAATCGGTGACTTATTTGGAGTTGTCGATAACAAAATTCAATGGAGAAAAGCGAGAAAATTTCAAATATTTTTGGTAGCAGAATAAATAACTCCTTGAGTAACACATGGACTCTATATAACGGACATCATACTTTCTTGTATAAGTTCTTGACATGGCTTTATAGTTTAGATGTGTTGTACAGTGAATTTTAACTTTGCACTCAGGACATATCGATCAATCGAAGTCATCGATCTATGTGACATCGATCGATCGAGATGATCGATTATGTCCAACAGATACTCAGTTTCATTTTCAAGCCACATGGATCTATCCAACTAAGATATAAATCGATCCACGTCATGTGACAAGCTATTCTTGCTTATTTAAACATCAATTCATCTTCATTCTTTTTTCAATTGTCTTTACAAACTATTATAACACTTACTTCATGGAATTATTTTAGAGAAACATTTTACGCAATTAGCTTTCAACAAGAGACGACAGTTTTGAAGTTGATCCATCAATTCAATGCTCACAGTGGTTTAGACTTGTAGTTAATGTGTCTATCTATATCTCTTTAAGTTGGCAATTTCCAGCTGGAATAACAAACTTTCTGTAGTGCAAATGGTCTATTAAATTGTACTATGCAAGAATAAGTTGATCGATAGGGTCCATTTCGTCTTATTAGAAGTTAGGTTCTTTTTGACTTTGCACTTTTATTATTTTCGTTTTATGTGTGCATATATGTTTCCATTTTTAATGGAGTCAAGTACACACTCTTCCTTGATTTTGGAATATTATGGGATAAGGCAAAATGACTAACTAAATTGGTTGGGCTTCTTCTATTGTAAAGTAGCATTTGATCGATACATCTTGACGCAATTTTCATTACCATATTCCTATTATTGTGTCATTTATGCAGGTACATATAAAATCGCGGGTCTCCGCTGGAATCAACTCTCTATCTATTGGGATGGAGATATTGTTTGTCTGCCTCTCACTTTCCCAGATCTTATCGATAGCTTTTACTGTCGTTGATATACTGGGTATAATTGTTGTTGTAGAGTTCGAGGTCACCCTTTCAACTTATCGTATATCATCTTCTGTAAATGTTTTATATAAACTATGCAACTAATTGACATTCTATATACATTAATTCACTTAGTGCTAGTATGTATCACTACAAAAAAAAGAGCATATAGCGACAGACAAAAAACGTCGCTATTTCGTCGCTACAGGCATATAGCGACGAAATAGCGACGAAAAATGAATGTCGTTATACGGCTTGTCGCAAAGCAATTTCGTCGGCAATTGCGTCGCTGTATTGCGACGAAACAAAATTGCGTCGGTGTATCGTCGCAAAACTGCGACGAGAAAATGTCAGGTCTGCGACCTTTATTCTGTTGTCGCTGTTTCGTCGGTAAATTATTTCGTCGCTATTTCGTATTTTTATTTTTTTTATAATGTTCTGCGACAAATAATTTCGTCGCAAAAATTTCGTCGGTATATGTTTTACCGTCGCTATTTATTATTTTTTTATTTTTTGTTCCGTTTTATTTCGTCGCAAAATTTCGTCGTTAATATGTCGTTTCGTCGCTAATTTTAAATTTTGTTTTTTTATTTCCGATCTGCGACAGACCAATTTCGTCGCTGGTTCGTCGGTATTTTTTATTTTTAAAAATATTAAATTTACTAATAATTATTTTAAATACATTATTTAATATTAAATTTTAAATTTTTTTGATTATTAATAATATTAATACATTATTAATTAAAAAGTTTTAGCTTATTAATTTAAATTTCTATAATATATTTTATTTTGTATATTAAATGCATTTGTACAAATATTATACAGTAATACGGTATTTGCGCATTCAATTTCGTATAATTAACAACACAAACGAAAATAGAATCCGTAAAATTGTCAGATAGAATATATAAAAAGTACAAAGAAATGTCAATACAACAAATGAAATAGACTGTACAAACAATGAAAAAATAAAAAACTATGAAGAGGAAGATGGAGGGGGATCATGCGGAGAAGAGTGACCATCAAGGAGGGCGGGGGCTGAGGCTGAGGCTGAGGCTGAGCTGAGGCTGGCGATGAGTTGGAAATGAAAGTCATGACGACCTGCGACAGCTGGAAGATTTGCTGGTGCGTTTGCCTGCTGCACCTGCATCGTCTGATGCTGCGCCTGCTCAAACCTGCTGCTGAAGCGCCTGCTGCATCGCCTGCTGCTGCGACTGCAGTGCCTGTAAACTCTCCTCTTGCCTCGTCCTGATGGACTCTATCTCACGCTGCAGCGCCGCATTATCTGCTTCCAGGCGCGAAATATCCTCTGGCGTCGCAGAAGGCGCGGAGGTGCTGGCCTCAGAGGAAGCACCTGGATGCAGAACTTCGGGAAAGAATCGCGGCGCTGCTGATCCAACCCCGTACACCTCCTTCTTCTTATTTGAGGGCCGACGGTCCGAACCGCATCCCAATAAGCCGGTTCTTGTCGGCCTGTTCGCCCCTATCTGCGAGTAATCTGTTGTACTCGTCCTGAAATGAGAATATGAATTGTTATGGTTTAGCAATAAAACAAACTAAGGAAAAAAACAAATGATATCGTAGTCTACTTACACTGATGTCGCGGGCCTTCGTCGTGATCCAGTCCTCCGTTCCGTCGGAGGCTCTCTTCCGATGCGTCTTGTAGAAGAGATCGTAGGAGGCTGGCCACTCCCCCGTCTCCTGTTGCTGAAAGAATGAAATAAAATATGTTAGTGATATGCAGAATTTTTAAAAATTTCGGCATGACCTATTCGTTTATCGGAGGTATCCCGGCCTTAAAGGCCTCTCCCAAGTCAAATCACATGTACCAACTTAAAGTAACCATATACGAATACCAAAAAAACAACAGCGCAACATAAGTAATCAACGAATATAGATAATCCACTTAACTCACTGAATGTAAATAATCCACTTAAGTCGATGAATGTAAATAATCCAATGAAATCAATGAAGGTCGTTATAATCCAATATTAAAATACTCACCATAGAACGCATCGTGGTGGCGTGGGAAACCGAACCACCTGAGTGTGTGGCAGGTGCTGGGCCCTGTACGTTGCCGCTGCGCCGGTTCGCCGCGTTCCGGGCGCTGCGGGCTTGGTAAGCAGGGTCCCTCCACCCTTGTACCCACGCCGCCCAGACGGCCTCGGATACGTAGGCAGGCCTTATCCACGTGGGGTCACGCTCCGACTTGGTCTTGAGGGAGTTGACGAAGTCCCCGTAGCGTTTGGCGGCCCTATGCCGCCAGGCCTGCTCCACGTCGCGGGCGATGTCGGCTGGCCAGCTGTACGACTTCTGCAATTATCATACGGAGGAATAATAAAAGTGTGGTTAGAAAAGTAATGATTGATTACGCATCAAAAAGTGAAATTCATCAAATTTGAATACCTGAAACTCATCCCAGTAGAACCTACGTGTCTCCGGGGTGACACGGCCCCAGGTATATCCAGATGGGTCAAGCCTCAGGTGGAAGGACCGGGTGATGCAACCGGAAAGCGCGCCATTGTCCGATCCAAACCTGAAAGAGTTTAAGTTGTTAGGAAAAAATAACGCGTGAAATATATTTGAAAACATGTTAAATAAATTAATCATTACTTACGTATGGGTATCATTTGACCAAGGGAGGGGACGACGCCCTGATATGACACCCTGGTCCGATGCCGCATCAGACGCCGGATGAGGTGCTGAAACGCTGGGTGTGGGTGGCGTCGTATGGGGGGTGCGGACATGTCGGCAGACCGTAAAAGGTCTGAGTCCGCAGCCAGAGCGGCGGTCGAAACCGAGGCATACGTATCATGCTGAGAAATGAACGCATCGAACTCTCCTTGAAGGTCCTGTGTAGATGGTGGGTATGTGGATCTCGTCGGTAAACCGTCACTAGCCATCAGATCTGAGAGGAACATATTAATAATTTTTAAACGGAGGTTTCCCAGCCTTAATGGCCTCTCCAAAGACAAATGCAAATCATACCGAAAATCATATGCAAACCTCTTACAAAACAGTTTTTACAAATTTAACTATATTTAATACGAAATTAAATATATGTACCGATATATGTACGTATATAGTTGTGCTTGTTATATGTATTAAAAACATAACATAAATACCGTAATGTATATGCGGTACCGTATATGTATATGGCGTTGTATAGATGATTAAAAACATAGACATACATATACAGATGACATATACATACATTTACAATCTATTAAATACATATACTACATATACATATACATATACATATATTACCATATACATATACCGGTATATACATATATATCATATACATATATATACCCGTATAAATATATATACCAAAATAGATTATATAATTATAAATATATGTAAATACGAAAAATATATATACATACATAATTCTACCCAAAAAACATTTTCTAATAATTTTACATATATTTATATGTAAATACGAAATTAACTTATATATATAATTATATACCCAAATACGAAAATTAACTACAAAATCCATAAATACATATATATATATATACACCGTATATACATATATATACCATATGCATGTATGGGTTGTGAGATCCCTCGCCTATTTCTTCGGCATTAACCTGACCGGGTCCCCCTTCGACGTGTACAGTTGCAGATGTAGACGCCCCCTCATATTCGCCGTGACAGTACCATGTATGGTAATTGTGGACGAAACCTTGTTTCAATATGTGAACCCTCACGTCACCCGGATCCTTATATTTACGGTTCTTGCATTTCTTGCACGGACATCTAATCTGCGTTCCACTTTCATTACTCGTCGCAAAATCAATAAATTCTTCGAGACCTTCAACAAATCTAAAACACCACTCCCCGTTGTTTACTCTCTGGTACATCCACTTTCTATCGCTTCTCCTCGGATCCATTTTCTCGCTACACCTTGAAACTAACAGCAGCTATCTTTTTTCGTGTGTAGAAAAAATCAAAATTCCACACTTCTGTATTTTCGTTCAAAATTGATGATTGATGTGTTTGAAATGAGAGAAGAATGGGAGAAGAGAAGAAGAGAAGAAGAAATACAATGGTTTTATCGTTCCCAGTATAAGACAATACCGACGACTTAGCGACGAACGGCGACGAACAAGAAACACAAATCCCGGAGACAAACAAACACATATACCGACGACTTAGCGACGAACATCGACGAACAAGAAACACAAATCCCGGAGACAAAAAACACATATACCGACGACGTACCGACGACCAGCGACGAAACACGTCGTTTGATATGCTTTTACCGACGAATACCGATTACATTGCGACGCAAAACGTCTCTTACGACGTGTTTCGTCGCTAAGTCGTCGGTACGTCGTCGGTAAAAGACAGTCCGTCCAGTTCCCCATGCTTACAACTTACGATGTTTTGCGTCGCTAATTCGTCGCTATGTCGTCGCTGATTTCATATAAACAGTGGATCAGCGTGTGCCCACAACAACATATAAAACAACTATTTTATAATCCAAAATGGTTCGTACTAAAGCGCAAGCACGACGTGGTGGACGTGGTGGTAGGGCGGCAACACCGCCAACTGAAGTGCCTTCTTCTTCAACTGTTCCTCCCCCACCTCCTCCCCCACCAGAGCCTCTGAGCCGGGATCGACAAATTGTCGAACTCCAAACAGAAGTACGAGATCTGTGGAAAATGTTAGATGAGGTGAGGCCATGTCACGGTTCAGGAAGAGCGTCTCGACTGCATAGATAAAAGGCAGATGCGGATTAAATCCAAATCTGCACAGTTGAGACGCCAACTGAAGGCGTGTGCGGAGAGTATAGCTTCTCTCTGTTCGGATGACGAACAGTGAGTGGCTACTCTTCGCTATTTAGCTTTTTTTAAATATTTCTTATTATATTTTGTAATTTTTAATTTTTAATTATATTAATGAAGTTTGTTTTTTTAATATCGTATTTGTTTTCTTAATAATTATAACACGTGTTTAATCTCTTACGAATCCTGACGACGCACCTGTATACGCGAAATGTGGTTAAGAAAAATTTCTTCCGACTAATTCACCGACTAAACATCAACTATATACCGACGAAACCTAATACAACGACGAAAACCTACTAACTATATATATCTTCGACGAAACTTAATAGAACGACAAAAACCTATTAACCGTATCGTCGAAACCTAACTATATCTTCGACGAAACTTAATAGAACGACAAAAACCTACTAACCGTATCGACGAAAAAGGGAAAAACTAAATACAATGAGAAGAACGGGCTTCGCGGGTTTTTTTTTTGAATTTACCGACGCTTTACCGACGAAACAGCGACGGAAAACGTCTCTTCACATTATTCGACGCGTTTCGTCGCTATTCCGTCGCCAAGTTGTCGCTATTCGGCAGTGTCAGTTCAGTTCCCAACGGTTGCATCGTACGATAAACATACGTCGCTAATTCGTCGCTACGTCGTCGCTATAACATCCGAAAGGTCATCACTGCACATTCACTGCACACACTGCACATTCACTGCACATTCCCAACGGTTGACAAATGCGTCGCTATGTCGTCGCTATGTCGTCGCTCATTTCACTATTTATACCCCAAACATCCGCTGTTATACATACACACATAGAACGTTATAAATAATCAAAATATGCCGCGTCGTTTTAAAAGAACCCCAAGGCGTGGTGGACGGGCAAACAGTGCCCCTCCAGAAGGGCCTCCTCCTCAACCACCATCGGTTGAGCGAGAGGGTTCTGTATCTGTCTATGGCCCACCGCCGCATCAGGATGATCAAGAACAAATGCCGGTGCAGGACGCCGACTTCCGTATGCTGATGGCAAACATGCATCAGCAGTCGCGGCAACTGCACTACATGACTAGAAGGCTGCGGAAGATGAAATTTAGATACTACAAGCTCAAGCGCCTTCTCAAAGAGTTTGCGGAGAATGTCGCGGCCACTCTTTCGTCCGATGACGAAGAGTGAACGGCCCATCTCCGCATCTCTTTTTAGATTTTTTTTTATTTTTTCGTTTGATAATGTAACTTCATTATTAAATGAATGAGTATTTTTCCCAATTACCGCTTTCTTTTTCCTTAATCAATACACGTGTTTAATTCTCGATGTATCTGCGACGACACAACGACAAACCGAATTACGAACGGAAAGTAATTCAAAACATTTGCCACATACGGGTTTCATTGACAAAAAAACGACGATACACAACTCCAAGAACTTAGTAAACGACGAATTTATTTTATACTTTTAGCGACACATTTGCGACGACATAGCGACGAACCGTTATAAACTAAATAGCGACGAACAAAAACACGCAGAATAGCGACGAGACACCGACAAATCACCGACGTAATTCACCTGACTGACTATTTTTCTTTTAGCGACAACGAATTTCATCGTACTTTCGTCGCAATTAGCGACTACATTATTTTGGTCGCAGAGTCGTCGCTATTACCGACGAAACAACGACTATACGTTGTTCGTCGGTGATTTTTCGTCGGAAACCAACAATTTTTTGGTGTATTACATTGTTCTATCAAGAGTCGTCGAAACCATTTGTTGTCAATCATAACAACTATACAGAAGATTCCATGATATCAACAACAATGTTGTTATTTCCAGAAATTTGAGGAGTGATAATTCTGCATTTCTGGCTAATTTTAGGGCCGCTGTTAAGGACGCTGATGAGTGCCCTTCCAAGTATTCGAAATTCTATGTTCAAGTAAGGAATTTGAATGTTTTTACCTTTAGCAACTTCGTGAACTCTGCTTTGTAAAGGGCTGATGTACTAGGCTTTCGCGTTTGCACAGGGTCTGGGAAGAGACCGGATCCCTTTTTGTAAGAGACTGTTTCCACGGATCAAACTCGTGACTTCAAGATCACAAAGCAACAACCTTACAAGTTACTCCAATACCCGTCCTTATGAACTCTACTTTGTATATTCTTTAAATGGACGTTTTACAGTGAATTGGCCTTTCCTTTTTTTACCATATGTTGAGATTTCTGTACTCTACTTAGAGGTTGCATTGTGTTATTACACTGCGTCATGATTATTTTTGTGATAAATGGCAATTATGGTTCTGGTGGGATAACAACAGAATTCCGTACAGCACGCTTCTAACTCACAGGCTTGCAAATATTCTGTGGAACATCTAAAAAAGTCATTCTCGGTGCGTTCCCGTATCTGATGTATGCAGCCTTACTCTACATTTTGTACAAGGCTGTTTCCACTCTTCGAGTGTTTGCGTAGGGTCTGAGGAGGGACCAGATCAATCCGTCATCTGATGTACGCAGCCTTACTCTACATTTTGTGCAAGGCCTGTTTCCACTCTTCGAACCCTTGAACTTAAGGTCACAAAACAGCAACCTTACTAGTTGCTTCAAGGTCTGCCCTCGTTCTTATGTGGAACATCTAATGGAACTAAAAGCTGAATTAACTCATACAATGCTAATATATGACCATTTGGTGTAGGGGCTCAAAGTTTCTAACTTTTCTTTTCTCAGGAAGTATTTATTTGAACAGACCGCAAAAAACAGAAGTACCATCCAATATCTGAATTGGCGCACTCTGGATATCTCTGTTTCAGATGACTAGTTTTCATATACATCATTTAAAGGTGATTCTCATCCATAGCAGATCTGACTTCTGCAATTTCCAAGGCAGGACAAGGATTTTATGTTGGCAAAAGGTTGAACCCCAACCCAAAAGGCACCCACTGGTCCAGCCCCAAGAAACTGCGTGGAGGATGTAAATCATGAGTCCAACGGTCTCCTAGATTGGGTGAGATCTTACACATCTATCCACACAAGTTGCCTCCCACAAACTAGGCCTTTTGGCATGGCAGCAGAGGAACACACACTGTGCGTGTCCCTGTATTCGAACTCATGACCTCTTGTTAGAAATCCTCAATCCGAGTACCAACTGGACTATGGCCTGGGGCCATGACAAGGATTTTAGGTATAGCATTATCAGTTGGGAGGGAGGCCTGCTATGTTATATGCCCTTTGGATTAGGTGCTGAAATTACTCAAATTAGTACGCCTTGTATTTGAATTTGTTTTGGTGTACCATAGTCTGCTGTGCGCTTTTTATACATATTTAGAAATTTGCAGACGCGAAGTTCCAATCCTTGGCTGCATACTTGTGCCAATGCTCGAACCGGGTCTGTGTAACATACCAGGGTGATCGTGATTGTTCAGATTTTTTCCAGTTTTGTGAACTTGATGTTTCTCAATTATGGTGATGTCAAAAACTTCTTCTAGTGCTCTACAATGGACTCAGATACAAAGAAAACTTCATATATATGTTGATGGTTGATTAGTTGAGCTCTGCATCCCTAACTTGGTATATTCTGTAGATTTTTGGTGCTAGAAATACTTATGCAGCGTCTTGCTGCCTTGTCCGTATGTTAGTTGAATTTTTCTTAAGCGCTTTGAGTTATAAGGGATGGAATCACCTCACCCGCATTTCTCTCACCCCACGCGTCACCGCGCGACACGTGGCAGCAGGGGCGGATGGTGAGGTTAGATGCGAGTGATCCTCATCTAGCCTCATCATCCATCCCTGCTGCTAAGTGTCGCGCGGTGACGGTGCGTGGGGTAAGGGGTTTACGG